>OX424572.1:146563233-147163233 GCA_949152435.1 Gastracanthus pulcherrimus | reverse complement strand
GGTATTTTTTATATATTTCACAACTTTTCCAGAGACGGAAATGTATTCTTACTATTCTCGAAAAAATAGAAATATTTTAAAAATAGAATATTAGTTTATGTTTACTATTTTAATTGTAGCGTATTTCTTTTAATTTATATTGTGGGTAATAACGAAACATATACTTGCCAAGATTTTACTTTTTAGAAAGTTATGTGTTACTTTCAAATAAATAAATGTTTGTGTATGGGTAAATTGAAAGTTTCATTGCTCCATTTTCTTTTAAATAGGATTATACTTTACAATACGATCATGTAATATCAAACAGTAGGCTGTTGTTTCTTCAGGTATATTTTCTTTAGTTTCAAACTCGAGACGGACATCAACAGCTGCTTGTTTCAAAGATTCATTCTGCTTAGAACAATCAATGACAATAAGCGGTGTGTAAGAAAGAAAATCTGATTTGTTTAAGAGAGGATCTATACCTTTATCAAAATAGTAGACACTCTGAAAATGTGCATAGATATCATACAGTAGTGCATACTGATTATTAGTAACGTTGGGATTGAGATTACCATATGGATAATTTTGAGAGTTAATAAAAAGCTGAACGTTGCTAATATTACAGTGATCGAAATGACTAGCATTAATTCTACGTTGACTTTTTCTTTTTGTTTGAAAAGCTAAAACGACAAAGCGTGGCTTTTCTAGCTGGTGTGATGTTTTTACTGTCCACACATGTTGCGTAGTTATTGGGAGTACAGGATACTCATATAATTCCCAAGAGCCAAAACTCATAGCAATGGGTATATCTTTTTGGATGTGACTAAAAAGTTGAATCTTACGTCTGTCGGACAGTACTACGTAAGGCATAAGCCACTCTATTCGTGAGAGCACAATTTTAAAATCTTCATACGTAGGTCTTTGATCGACTTGTATTGAATTTTGCACAACAGCATTCAAGTCGCTTCTCGATCTCATGAGAATGAGTTCATGTTTAACATTTACGATAATTTTACGATAATCCTCTACAAAACCGAAGATCATTGATAAAGGTATGGTTATATCAAAGTTTCCATTTTCATCAGTTATTTTTCCAGTCTCAGCAACATTAATCCATCCAGAATTTTCAAGATATTTACTCTGACTTAGTGAAAATAAAATGTAACCTTTTATTAAGGTAGTCAGACCAACATTCTTACATCTATCGATCTCCATAGCATTAATCTCATATTGCATTTCTTCAAATAGGTGACAGATAGCATTATTAACAAGCTCAGTGTTTGCCACTGCAGCACCGTTTGTCTTCACTAATTTACCGCAAATATGCAGAGAACTTTTGGATGGTAACAAACATAAGTCTTGATGTTGAATCGATATACGTATTTCATCGCTGTTGTTGAACGATAGCGATGTATAAGGTTGATGCGCATGAATCATTTAGTGCGCAATCGATTCATCAAATACAACTGGCGTTTCTACACTAAGAACATCCTCCATCTTTTTGAGGTATCCAATGACAACAGCAAATAAATATACACGTTATTTTTTCAGTTTTATCACCTTTTTTGTACGATACCCTTTTACCTTGACGCCTTTTGACTACTCTCAGACCGAGACTTTGTAGAAACTGAATGTTCTGCCATGTTAGCTGTTTGACGACTGGGTATTGACTGAGTATCTGACGACATGATGAACTGTTAATTACCTTTTTCCGACTTAGCGTTAAAAATAATACCCATTATGAAGGAACCTTCTTTAAATGTAAACGAATCGTTACAACTTCACCTCGAAGGTTGACTAGATCACCGTCTTGATCTACTATACATACTTGTAAGTGATCAATACATTTAACAGATATAGGTAAGTATATAATTTGTTTAGGAACCTCGATTATTTTGTACCCTGGAGGTACTGCAGGAATTAATTCATGGATTGTATGCACTTTTTTCTGATTGATGTGTGCTCCGGACGTAATGTTACATTCAACTCGTAGAGCGTTTACTTTTAGAATTGCTACAGGCAAGTCAGAGTTGTAACTTATATAAGGTTTCAGAAGACGTTGAGTAAAACCTAGTAGACGACCAATACAATCACTTGGTCGGAAATCTATTTCATGACTATTGGTAATAATACTACGTAATGTATTATTATTCGGATTAATACTAATTTTAATGTTTTTTTTGGTCTAGAACACTTTGTAAAGTACGTTAAATGTCTTCTATTTCATAGCTACCTGTAGGCAGTTCAATTACCTCTTGACCAACATACAATTTATTACAATTATAGTCTACGTTTGGTATAGAATTGAAAGTAAGTAACTCAACTAAACCAAGAACGTACATTTTATCAGAGTCGAGTTCTATTGGGGGATAATAATGAGTTTCAAGAACTGAAGAAGTCCCTGATAGGCTAAGAGTCAGTGATTCAATCATGTTGAACGAATGCAAGAAACTAATACTATTTTAGAGTGACTTCTTCTTATATAGACAGAAATTTTCTATTGAATTGAGCTGATTGCGTACAATTTGAGACAAAGGTGTCCGCATACAAAAGTGTCAAATTCTTGATATCTTAGATAATTGTACTTGATTTCAGCAGTTTTCCAATAATTCATGAGATCTTCAGGAGGTTGTAAATCACCAAAACTGTCAAAGTACGTAATATTTTTACCAATTTTACGGTTAGCTACCCAGTGCGTGCCGGATCCACTCTTATCATCGAGGTTGATAATTACTGATTCTCGGTAGCGACTACCACTCATAGGTAATGCATTTCTCATAAATACTCCTCTAAAATTAGGTATTTTCATTAAGAGTGCATACTTTTGTAACTCATGATCAGTTAGTGGTCGCCGTGGTAGTTTTACTTCAACAAAGTTTCTTTTTTCTTCGCAAAACTTTTCGCAACGTTTTTTGTTTTTTTACATTTGTATTTTGTTTGAAACAAATACCGTAACCTTTTTGATGAGGTTTTAAGTATAGACCTTTACCTAGAGCCAACATTTCCATTTTTTTATTATGTCTTTTTTGCTCTTCCATTTGTCTTTTAGCAGCATTCGCTTTATTCACAGCTTGAGCGATACCAGCAGCTCCTCCTGCTAATGAACCTACATCACTAAGACCTGCGAAAACAGGAATAAGCGCTGGAAGGAAGCCTCCTACTTTAGGAACAGGTAATACACGTGGAATACTTATATTACGTTTTCCGCCAACATTCTTTATATACAATAGATTTTGTAGTTGTCTTTATTAAATTCTTCAAAGCTAACATTTTATTTTTAAGATTTTTTCTCCTCTTACCAAGTCCCATACCGAACTTGGATTTTCCGTTTATGATGTTAATAACAGCTAAAGCAGCTGCTTTCTCACGTAAATTAGCGTCGCTGAACATTACTCGCTGCCACGCTTTCTCCGCTAAAACTCGATCGGCGACGTTTCTTGCTTGAATATTTTCACGATGCTTAGAGTAGGCTATATCGTGTTCTTTACATGCAGTATCTAAAGGATTTATTCCAGGTTCTCCGCGAGCTAATCTCTCAGATAACTTAGTACCCGGTCCACAGTACTGATAACCTGGTATATGGAGTTCAATAGGTAGCTTGTTTATCAATTTGTTTACCAAACCAGAACCCTTATGAACGATCATAACAGTATGAAAGTTTCTTCATGACTGACGCAAAAGCTATAAATTTGAGCTTTTATAGCTACAGCCTTTAGTAGAGATCAAGTCTCGAAGCAAGATGGACTTTAAAGAACAGTCACTAAAATTAACAGTAATAATTTTTTATGTTCTTACAGAATCACCTCGTAAATGTTATAAACGTCATGGAAACTTACTACCAGATAGCATTCGTGCCGTATTTTGTGGATCATCTAACTGTGGAAAAACTAATGCTTTATTATGCTCTAATAATACATCCTAATGGTCTAAAGTTTGAAAATATTTATGTTTACTCAAAATCACTTAATCAACCAAAGTATAAATTTCTTGAGAAACTTATTGAACCTCTAGATGGTATTGAGTACTTACCTTGCAGAGAATATGATCTTGTAGTATCACCTGATGAGGGTCGAACTAATTCTATCTTCATTCTTGATGATATAGCATGTGAAATGCAAGATAATGTTAAGGCATTCTACTGCATGGGTAGACATAAAAACTTTGACCGCTTCTACCTCTGACAGTCTTATGCACAAGTGCCGCAACATCTAGTTCGTGATAACGTTAAATTTTTAGTAACTTTTCGTCAAGATGATATGAACTTAAAGCACATTTATAATGATCATGTAAACACGGATATGTCATATCAAAAGTTTAAAGGCATCTGCTCATCTTGTTGGAATAATAATCATGGTTTTCTTGTTATCGATAAAGATCGAGATATTCATGATGGTCGATATAGAAAAGGATTTGATCAGTTTGTAATAAATACACAGTATACAGAATAAATCAATTATTCAACTGTGAGACTTTAAACTAGCAAGATGTCCGATTTTAATCAACAAATTTCCGTACTCCGTGAGGTGGAGAAAGCTCGTAATGCTGTAAAACGTAAATACAGTTTATTGAAAGCCTATAAGCTGGATGCAGAAAAAGCTATAAATGAGTCATTTAAACCAATCGTTAAATCGTTAGAGAAGTTAATTAATGTTACTGAAGCATCTGATCTTAAGATTAAAAGACAAAGAAGTTTATCACCTACTATACCTACTCTTGAAATGGAAAAAAAAAATTAAAAAAAAAGTAAAAAAAGAAGAAGATATTGATGATGATGAGAACATACAGTTAGTAGAAAATACTGACTATGAAACTCCCTTTGGGTCAGCTTTAAGTGACTCCGACTCTAATGAACTTGAAAAGACAATAAATAAGGATAATACTGAAGAATACCTTCAGTTACTAACTAATGGTCAAATAAATTCTCTAGATACAGCATATGGCGTACGTGGAATGCGTAATAATACGTTTAAGTTGGCAACACTCCCATATACTTTGAAAAAAATTATGTAGCAGTTGGTGATGTAAAATATGATAAGGATCCTGGACTTATTGAATTATTATTTAAAAAGTTCCCAATGAAAATCTAATTACTGCTAAAGACTTGAGAGTATATGGTGAAATTTTGAAGAAAACAAATGCATATAAAAAATATTATGCAGATCATGAGTCTGTTCGCGAAACATCAAGTAAAAAGTATAATAATTATATAAGTAAATTGATTAATCCTGAAAGTGAATCTACAAGTGGTACAGGCTTACCTAATTTATTATATAAAATTACACGAAAAGATAGTCATATGGATTATGTTTATTGGGATGATCCTAATGAGCTTGTAGATCGTCTTAAATTGCTCATAGCTGAAACGTCAGCTAGTAATCAGAGTCATGTTAATGAGATTCAATCCATCATTGAAGAGCTGCGTGAAGTTGAAATTATTTATTAGTAATAGTATTACAAACTTACACCTCAGTATCAAAATGAGTATCAACGTGTTCAGACGACAGCTGATTCACATAGATGTGACTCGAAGGCCTCCAGGCTTAGGATTTAAATTAACCAGCGATGGACACTTTGATTTAGAAAATCGAAAACTGTGCAATGTGACTGATGCTACTGAAGTTTTTTATAGTGAGAAATTCAAAAGTATTGAGGCTAATATTTCTGAAATAAAAGGTCACTCACTGCGCTAGAAGAACGAATGAAAATTAGAATGAAGAACTGCATAAGCTTGCGAGACGTAATTATCCCCGTCGCTCGTTTGATATACGAGATATTGATGAGACGTGGTAAGCAGATCTTGTAGAAATGATACCATACACAAAACAAAACAAAGGTTTTAAGTATTTGCTTGCTCTAATCGATGTTTTTTCTAAGTTCGCTTGGACGATACCACTGAAACAAAAAACTGGAAAAGCTGTAACCCAAGCTATGAAATTGGTATTACTACAAAACTGAGTACCAAAAAATTTACAGACTGTTCAAAGTAAAGAATTTTATAATAAAGATTTTCAAAATTTAATGCAAAGCTATAAGATAAACCTTTATTCTATATACAGCAACCTCAAAGCATCGATTTGTGAACGTTTTAATGGTACACTTAAAAACAAAATGTGGAAACATTTTAGTTTGCGTGGTAATTACAAGTGGATAGATGTTTTACAAGATTTAACTTTACAGTATAATAATTCTAAACATCGAACAATTGGTATGAAACCTGTAGAAGTAAATTCTTCTAAAGTTAATTATATTCTTAATCGTCTCACTGCTGAAAAACCACGTCGAAGTCTGTCTAAGAGGACAAATTTAAGGTTGGTGATAAAGTACGAGTTAGCAAGAATAAAGAAATTTTTGAGAAAGGTTATACTCCCAATTGGTCAACAGAAGTATTTACAGTTTCCAAAGTGCAAAGTACAGTGGCGTATAGTTATCATTTGAAAGACTATCAAGATAAACCAATAGCTGGAGGATTTTATGAAGAGGAACTTCTCAAGCCGAAGTACCCAGATATTTATTTAATTGAAAAAGTTTTGAAAAAACGAGGTAATAATGTTTACGTAAAATCGTTAGATTTTGACAGTTCACACAATAGTTGGATAAATATGAGTGATATGTAGTTGGATAAAGAAAATAAAATAAATATATATATATATATATATATATATATATATATATATATATATATATATATATAAATAGTTTCTTCATTTAATACCAATTTCCTTATATTTTTTCAAAAGTATTGGCATTATAACCCTATTAATTCTTTCAATTCTCATTCTAAAACGCTCTCGATCTCGTGCTGCTTGCTCCCATTTCCCGCAGCGAGCCTTATGATATGTAAAACTCCATACATGCATCACATGAATTGTTGACTTCTCCTCAAACCGTACACGCTTTTTTTCTTCTGCAGAAACCATTCTTCTAGGACATACAAAATGAATGATTTCTAATTTAAATTTTGTAGAATATTTATAATTACAATTTTAAGTTTTAATGGGTATATAAAATAAAAAAAAACTTACATTGTTTTAATTCTATAATGTCCCCATGCTAAAGTATCTGTGCTGTTCTCTTGAAGATATCTCTTATCGTCATAAGGACTAAGAGAGATTTTCAGCTGACTTATAGTCTCAACGTTGTGGAGACGAGATCCACAGTAAACAGTCTACATAATCATTGAATTCAATGGTCTTCTTCACTACAAAAACTTCAATGCCCTTTATCTTTTCTACACAATCTTGACCATCAACACTGGTGCTATACATTTTACTTCTTAAGCCAACAAATTCAGTAAGACTTTTACCATTACACTCATCCTTCATAAGTCCAACAATTTTTTGTTCACACGTGGCATAAGTATCAAATTTATGAATATTTTTTGTCATATCGCTATAAAAATCATTACACTTGATTGCATAAATAAAGCTGTCAGTATCTGTATAGAGAAGTTTACAATCAGCTTTGTAAATTCTTCGCATATAATTATAGTGAAAATCATACATAAGTGTCTTAGAGAGATCTAGCACTGTCAACCCGATGTATATCGGTTTATTTAACAGTACCTCAGTTTTACGAAGCTGAATAGCTAACAAATTTTCATTGAATATAGCGCTGCTATGGAAACTTGGTTTAGAAATCTGAGCTTCTACACAATACCTCCCTTCCCACTTCGTTAGAAGCTTAAGATCAACACGTTTTCGCACATTCTCCATAGTTTTTCCGTATACAGAATTATTCATTAATTTGAAAAAGTTTCTTTCAAACTCATTCTTAGCTTGAGCTCTCATGGAGCTATTCAAACCCATGTACGGTTTAAGCCATGGTGACTGTTTAAATTTCAACACTTTATGAATTTTAACAATCTGAAGTCCGATTGTAATAGATTGCTTAAGAGCTCGATAATGAACTACATAATTCCGTTTAGGCAGAAGTGTAGCCAAAAATTTTTCTTGCTTTAATCCTGGCGGTTTTACATACTCAGGACAGAATGGTAAATCGATATGTTCATCATGTAAGTTGGAAGGATAATCCAAGTCCACTTCTAATATGTAACCATCAGGAGCATTGTCATCAATAGATTGAAAATCAAAATTTTCACAATTATCTATCCATTTATAGCAATCATATGGCAGAGGGTTAGTCATACTACATCCGTATAAATTGTTGGAATCTAAATACATAAGATAACTTTTATCTTCACTATAATTATAAGCCTCATGCATATACTCATGATTCGCCGCTGCATAGCGATGCGAACATTGACTTAAACCTCCTCTAATACCTCGCTCTATAAATAGAAACATGTCTATATCCGTCAAAAGTTTTAATTTTATACCTGTAAACTTCAACATAGCATCCCATGCAAAACCTGGGGTTGTGTAATAGTGTGCAGGATCGAGGTTATATGCTTTCAAGCTCTGTTCTCGAAAATTTTCAAATATATCTGCCAACAATAAGACATCAATCTTCATATACAGATCTGAATATTCACCAAGAGTTTGTACTCCAAACGTATACTATACTTTTTGTGCATGTTCATATTCTTCATCAGATATAGATGAATCATTCAGGATGCTGAAAAATGATTTTTTTCAGGTAATCTTGTTTCATTAAGTTTCTCCCAAGAGCTAAGGTACTCATATGGAAGCACACCCATTCGCGTTAATAGATTAACTTTTTCCTTTTTAAAGGCTAAATACTCTGAATTGACTATCTTATACTCTTCGAGGTATAAAGCCAATTTGTTGAGAGATGAAGGCATAAATCTGAAAGAGTCTATAAAACGAAATTTAGTATAACTACTCGTATTTTATACATGTTTTGTGAAATAAATATATTTTTCTTTCGTCAAAGGGAGCAAATCAATTTGTCCTGGAAAATGATTCGATACGTCACGAATAATAAAATGTGCATCATAACTACTTAGGTTACGGAATATGACTGGTACTGTCCGCGATTCTTGATAATTAAGATTGCAGCTAGCCTGTGCAGGTCCGCGATATCTTCCTGTAAGATGACAATGATCTCGCACCTTGACACTGTTATCCAAGACTTTATTACAAATATGACAAGTGTTGGAGGTATAATAATCAGATATCTGATCTGATGTAAGAATCGCAATAGGTAGCGGATTTTTATATAAATTTGTAACATTTATTTATAAAAGTCTTAACTCTTCAGCAAACCAACGAGCTGATTCATTACCTCGATAAGATTTGTAAAACGATAAAGAGTCATTATAACTACACTTAAAGTAATATCCAATACTGAACATCTCATGTTCTTGAAGCGGTGACGTATTGCTGTTATTGATAGTTTTACCTTTAACCTCAATATTCTCACGTTCCTGACATTCTCTAACAGGTTTCAACAAACATTCACAATCAGCGTAAATTATGAATTGCACCATTTCTTTATAATGATAATTTTTAAATTCTAACATATTTTTTCCATCCTCAGGAAGTCTAATCTTACAATTATTCAACATCTTACACCGCTCTTCATGCTTTTCTAGACTCTGTTCATTGAAAAAAAAAGTTTAAACATCTATCACATATATACCTTTTCTTTTTTCTATGAGATAGATGATCACTCACTAATCTTGAAAGGTTTTTTATATATACATAATGAAAATCTGATTTATGTTCATCCACATTATTTTCGACCTCTTTATTAACCAGTAGAAGGTTAATATGATTAACTTGCTTTTCAGATCTTAAGTATAGAGGTACGATACTTTTATCATTCAGACCAAAAACATTGACAAATATTGTACTGTTCTGTTTTTCAAACTTTGATATTTTTCTCAACGAAACTGGAAACTCTATACCTTCCATATTTAACTCATTCTTGTACGAAAAATAATTTTTCACCCTGTTTGGATGATTTTTTCGCTTAACAAGATGTAAAGCCGACAATATTGCCCATTTAAAACATTGATTATCTGTACTTTGAACATTTACACAAGCATTTTTAAGCTCTAAAAATGATGGAAGAGGTGTGTATGAACTACAGGTAAGCAAAGGACTGAACTTATTTATATTAATTTGAATATTATTTATGGAATCTAATGTCCACCCAGAATCTCTCGTCTCAAATTCTTCTATATCAGTCAGAAGAGGATTTATAACGTGATCGATAAACCACTGTTTTGGGCTTGATGCTAACAAAATTTCAGTGTTTTGAGTATTGAAATGCTTAGTTTCAATACTTTCTTCTTCATCTACTTTTCCGTCTACGTTTTTCACAATCTTTTTGAATTTGCAGCACAGAATTGTATTGATTTTCATAGCAGTATCATTCTTTTTTAAAATGACTTTCATGCGTAGAGCAAATAAAATTGAGGCATCTTTTAAAAAACTCTGTACATCAATAACATCTCTTTAACAGATGTAGTTTTACATTCGAAGGAGCCCTAAAAATAAATAAAAAAATTCTTATTAAATCATAAAAAATTATTATATATATAAATACTATTTATAAATTAAAACTATCTAATTGTACAGGATATATATATATATAAATACTATTTATAAATTAAAACTATCTAATTGTACAGGATATATATATATATATATATATATATATATATATATATATATATCCTGTACAATTAGATAGTTTTAATTTATAAATAGTATTTATATATATAATAATTTTTTATGATTTAATAAGAATTTTTTTATGTTTTTAAAATTATTATATATATAAATACTATTTATAAATTAAAACACACACACACATACACGCATACATACTTGCGCATGCGTACTTTCTCTCTCTCGTCTTTCCGTACTGTGCGCGGGAACTTTTAAATTGAGATTTATTTATACATAGCAGATATGTGAAGTGCTGTGTATGCGTGTGTGTGTGTGTGTGTGTGTGTGTGTGTGTGTGTGTGTGCGTTACATATATATATATATATATATATATATATATATATATATATATATATATATATATATATATATATTATATTGATTATGTTGATGGCTCAATCTATTGAAAAATATATAATCTTATTAAAGAGTATGTAAAATTTGAAGTTTAATATGAACAGAAAACATTTTTACCTGGTTTTGAAGATTTTTAGTTGTATTCTTCGCAGAATTGAATGGGATATTAGTGTATTTCCCTGATAAAAATTAAATTACAATTATAAATATTCTTTTTTATAATATACATTGTTATGTATTAAAATATGTTACCTCATACCATGAAGTGATGGATACAGTTGCTGTCTTATTACTCTCAATACAGTGATTACAGCAACAGACGAAACGTTCTTTATCCTAGAAGTATTTTTGTTTATATTTCACTAATATTAAACTGTCTAAAAGGTATATAAAAAATAAATAAAATATATTACCTCATCAAACTTCACTGTCCTATGAAACTCAGGTAGTCTTAAACTTAGCCACCCTATAATTTCTTTAAATTTACTTTCACTCAAACTCTAAGTTATTTTTAAAAGTTATAGTTTAAAATAATTCATTCTTGTATATAAAAATCTGACAAACCTCTTATGAAAAAATAACTTTAAATCTCTGTGAGAATTTCAATCATTTCTTCAGAAGCTTCATTGTTAAAGAGATTGCGTATATTGATCCTAACGCATACGGAGCAACACCTTATGTGATTACATTCAAACCACCGTACAGCTGGAGCGTAACTTACTACCGTAACTTACTACTTTCACGGTTTAAATTGGTTAGATGGTGACATAGAGTACGATCAGCAACAAACGGTTTGTGATTCACTTTCCGAATTGAATCTACACGGTCGATTTATCGTCTGGGTTAAGGTTGCAGATAAGAAGTCGTGGTTGGATCCATATTTTGACGAAGTGAGAAATCTAGAAGAGTTGGTCTGTCCGTCTTTTAAACAAGCTGGGTTCAGGAGGCCTGTCGTATGCACGCATCACCCTGAAGGTTGGAGGGAGAATTGTGCAGTTCAAAACGTTACAGCTTTATACCAGTCGATTGAGCGTCAGAGACAACTGGAAATTCGACGCATGAGAATAGAGGACTTGTTTGAGTTAACGACACTAACACCACCTGATTCTGCCACAGACTCTGATTTTTCTATATAGAAATTTAAGGTATGTAGTTATGTTATTAATGATTTAATGATTTTTTATAGAAAATAAATTTTTTCTGTTACAGTTATGGATTTAATTAACGAAGTAGGAAAAACATCATCATACCTACCTACAAGAAGAGTGCGAGACTTAGAGGTCGGCCAAATGTATAAAATTACTAAAATGAAGAAAGTTCCAACGAGATACGGGTTAAAGATAGTGCTGGAATTGGATAAAACATTAGACATATTTCTCCCTGGGAAAATCAATGATCTGTTGCAGGAAAACGTTGAGAGCTGTACGAAGTTTGAAAAGGAACTTCAAAAAAGAGATGTCTACCTTAAAGCTCTCGGAGGATGTCTACTTGAATTCGTTTAAATATTATATGTGAAATAAGTTTAATATTTAAACGTATCTTATTTATATTTAATCTTAAAAACTTATAAAAAAGTTTAGTTTACTATTATTTGTAATAGAATTATGTATAATTGATCTCACTTATATTGTATAGTTATGTATTAATTTATAAGTATTTTTTTAAATAAATGATATTAAATTATACCTACTTTATTGAATTAATTTTTGTTTGAAAAAATATATCCGAAGACCTTAAATTCCTAGTACCCCAACCATTTGTGTGTACTTTAAACTATAAAACATTTATTTTAAATTTAAACTCTATAATCAATTGTATTTATCTTAAAAATTAATTTATTATATTCAGTTTATAAACTTTAATTTTAAATTTAAATTTAATATTTTATATTATTGACTCTTCTAAAGTTTCAATTATATACAGTTTTCTGACTGCATATAAGAAACACATCTATCACTCTTGTTAGTATATTTAAAACCATCATGGGACAAAGAAGTAGCGGTGTAGCCTACACTCGTCTCTCAGAGACTAATAAAAATTCTACGAAAAAAGAAGACGATAAGTCTCCTCCTCAATGGAAAACTTAGAAAGAAAAATATAGTTCAAATACAAATTCTTTACCTGAACGTCAAGGGTACAAACGATTCTAATTCTGTAAATAATTATTTATATTTATTTATAAAAAAATTATATTTATTAAAAAGATAATTATGTATATTTATTTATATATCCCTTCTCATACCCACCTATCAATCATCCGTCATTCCCCCTCCCACTGAAGATTGGCGCACTGCCGCGGCGCAGGCAAACGCCGGCCGCCCGTGTCAACATGGCGCAGAACGCATGGTAAAACAGAACCAACACTGTCGGTATAATAGGTCGCGGATAGGTGGCGCAGTAGCCGCGTCGCATGATAAAACAGAACCATCACTGTCGGTGTAGTAGGTCGCGGATAGGTCGTGCGGGAGTCGCGGCGCATGGTAAAACAGAACCATCCCGATCGGTAAAACAGATCGCTGATAGGTGGCGCTGGAGGTTGGCAAAGTAGCCGCGCTGTCCTAACTACTGAAGTCTGTCCTACTTCATCATCTACTGTGAAATTGAACAGAATAGTACATTATGATACAAGTATACAAATACAAATGTGTCCAAACATTACAACAGAAAATAGTAAAAATTCATTCATTTTTTAATAAGAATTATAACATCGTTTCTCTCCATGTAGTACGAATAAAAAACACTGACAAAAGTGCATAAGAGAATATCGGGGCCGACGCATATAAGTTCCCCACACTTTTCTATATCTCGCATTTCAGTTTATGTCTTTGGGACATTTCTTAGTAAGTCGATTCATTTTTGTACGAGCATGTAGTAGTGTATAACTACAGATATGCCTCTAGACGTAGGTCTAGCCGAAGCATTACATACATACGTATGCTAAAGCATAGCGATATTCCAACAGAATTTGTATACCACGGTGACGTCACATAACATCATTATTATATATTTATTATATATACATCTAAAATACGGAAATTTTAAATGACGAATTATATTTCTTAAATATTTACTTTAAAAAAAATAAATAAATATGATTGTTTTTCATTTCTTTATTTAATAAATTTACGTTAAAAAAATTTTTTTTTCAATTCAAATTTTAAAGATATTGTGAAAATTCTAAAATTTTTACAAAGAAACTATACTAAGGTCTATAATAATACGCTTGTTAATTAAATGCATCACAATTTTATTTACTGTATTAAGGATGTGGAATGCCGATGCCATTAATATTTTTCCGACTTTACACTTTCATATATATTTTTCTTCATATTAAGCCAATATTTTGAAAAAATGCTTTCATTATATTATATTATATGCTTCGTACAAACACACACTAGGAATGTCCACTTAAATTTTGAAAATTACAATTAATCCATTTTACTAAAACCCTCCTAGAATTATCATTTATTTGATCTTGAATCCGCTTTGATTCGAAATGCCGGTTTCAAGTTGTCGAGATTTATAAACGAAAAAATCATCGGAAAAATCTTGTAATTTCAATCGAAGTACTATATGCTCAAATACCACCTACACGGTGTCCTATTAAAATAATGTCCTATTGAAATATTATTAAAATAGTATTATAAAATATTAAAAAATATTACCTGCAGTTGACCAAACTTCAACATTGAATAGAGGCCAGTAATATTTGGCTGCTTGCTGTTTAGCAATATAGTTGCTGTATTTTATAAGTTTCTTTTTTCTTCACATTGGGCCAGGCACATTGAATTGTTTTGACGAATTGTCCGAATTTATTTTCTTCATCTTTTTCCTGCAGCCACTTTTCAGGCACTGCACAAACTCTATCTTCAGTGACAAATTTCACAATTTTCCACTTTTTTATATCAGTTTTTATCGATTTCGACATTTTTAGAATTAACGACAAACTTAATATTCGCGAATACACGTGTTGTCCGATTCTTTCAACTTATAAAGTGAAATGAGAAGCTTTCAAGGGGAGAGCGTGGTGGCTAAGCTTATCTGTCAAGCTTTACGATACGGAAAATTCAAGGAGAGCAGAAAAGACGCACTGCACAGCACAGGCATGAACAGGCTAGCGGCCAGGAGTAATAGTAGCTCTGCAGCAGGCGGCCTGGCGTGTACCAGCTACTTTATATGGTGTAATACTTAAACCAGAGACAAGAAAATATATTACGGTAGCACCTAACCCTAACCCACCAACAAGCCGAGTGACCAGAAAATCAAGAAAATCATGGTGGACGATTTCGTTTCTCTGTGTAGAAGTTAAACAAAACAGAAAAGAACTTTAATGCTGGGTAAAGTTAAAATACTGAAAGTAAGTGGTTATACAGATTATTATTATATAAACGTTAACAAGAGGGTGTCCGAACTCAAATCGTGTTTTTTTCTTTTAATGATTACTTTTAAAGTATAGAATGCGGGGAAAAATTAATTGCTATATATACTTTTTTGAAATCACTTATTCTCATCTCTATGAAACTGACTCACTGGTGCTCTTAAATTCTGTGCTTTAAATCGATGCATTTTTTTCAACGTAGATAAAACTTATAAGTGTCGATATTTATATATGAAAAAAACCGCTGCTAATTGCTTTTGCAGAATGCTTTCTCAAAGAAGGATCCTAATAAATCGCGTTTGAGAATTTAATAATGCAAATTTTCACTAAATAAAGTAAAGCTAAAATTAACTCATTAGACACATGCGTTAAAGTATTACCAGTCTGAGCTAATTTTAAAACTTAATTAAAATAATTTTCATAATATCCGTACACAAAAAGGATGAGGGCATATACGAGTCGAAAGCGGCCCCCATCACCCTATTCGTAAAACAAAAAATTTCAAACTATAAGCTATGTAGGTCACTCTAGCTAGCTCCAAAATTATAGAAAAGACCAGTACAAAGTCATCAAAACCGCGATAAAGCACTATATATGATTCAAATTCCCGGATAATAATGCATCGTGCAAGGTTGATTTCAGTAGACTTTTAAACAGAATTCTACGCATAGTCGCTAATTCTACTACGTAAAACGTTTGTAGTAATGAGAAAGACTTTCAGAAAGAATAATGTACCGATCCAAAACAGCACTGTGAGGTCACATGGCTTTTTCTTAAAATTTTGTAGTTTTACACAAGTTTTGATGGGGGCCGATTTCGGCTCTAATAGACCCTAGTCCTTTCATATCGGCATTTTTTATTTAATACCGTCCATTGAAAAATATTATACTACTGATTTTTAGAAGTATAGTTTATTGTTAAGGTCTATCAGAATACAAAATTATTTCTAAATTTCTTAGAATTACCGATATTAGAAAAATACGTATTAAAATTTCAATATTATTTCTTCCACTAAAATACGTAAGACAATTGCCATATACATGGGAAGAAAATGATGTCTTTTTCAAGAAATCGTACATATTTTTAATATGTTCGGTGTATGATAAGTCTGGACAAAAGAATGAAATGAGTAATTATAGACCTATATCTCTTATATCAAATATTGCTAAAATATTTGGAAAAATTATTTTCAATAGAATTTATGATTTTATTTCTAAAAATAAATTACTTAGTACAAAACAATTTGGCTTCATTAAAAATATAGGAACTGTTTACGCCATTTTTACAGGTCTTAGTCATATAGGTACATTTCTGTAGATTTGAATTTCGCGCCATTTCGTGCGGTCAATTGCGACCTTGCGTGACCGTCAGCGCGCGCGGTTGTGTCTCGATTCGCGCGCGCTCTCGCAATTGTTCACTTTTGACAGGACCTCCAAGCTGTTCGCGCGCTTAGCAGCCCTGCTCAATATATAGTTTAATTTTCAGCCTTTTCGCGTCCTGATAGCCGTGATTTCGTGTTCGATTGGCTGAGATATATTTCCGTTCTTTTCAGAGCGAATATATTAAGACTTCCTGCGATCGTGACTCGTGGCGATCGGGGCCTGCCCCGGAAAATTGTAACCGCGTTCGTGCGAGCGTGCGTGAGAATTCGCGCGTGTGTGTGTGTATCTTGTGTGTGCCTCGTGGCCGTGTTAGGGAAAACTGTGGGGACGGTGTCCACGTGTTGGACGTGACCCGTCCAGGGCGAGCGCATCGCGGCAACACCCTTGTTGCCCGGCATCGAGGCGTCTGGCTCCCCGAGACGTCGGGGCGCGCCCGGTGCAGGTCGTGGACCATTTTGCGCTCCCCTCGCCCGGCTTGCCAGCCTACCAGGACTCGGCGAGAAGCTGCGGCGGCGTTTCACTACATTCTCGGCTCAGCGACATCCAGGCGGTGTCGTTCGAGCTTTGTGCGGCGGTGTTGCGCGGGCTGCATGCCCAGGTAAGAGAGCTCTCTGCGTCGTTAATATTAAGAGTCTAGGTTAAAGCGTTATCATTAAATTCTTATTTCTCGCGTCTATTGTAATTGTTTGTAGCTTCATTTCCTTAATAAATAGAGCGTTTCTTACACATAAGAATTATACACGTAATTATTGTACACAATTTAGCATTGGTCAAATTATATATAGATATATTTGATAACATTTCTTGACCTTGCAAAAGCATTGGATACTGTTAATCATGAAATTTTACTTGAAAAGATGTATTCATACGGCATAAGAGGCAAGGCACTTGATTTAATAAAAAATTATCTCAACAATAGAATGCAAAAAGTGAGACTAGGACAAAATGAAAGTAAATTTACAACAATAAATACAGGAGTTTCACAAGGAACAATCTTAGGATATCTGATATTTATAATTTATGTAAATGATCTTCTGGTCAATATGCCGGATGATACAATTATGTCCTGTGATGACGACACAGCAATAATATATACAGGCAATACCTGGAAAGAAGTAGAAATAAAGATGAATAAATACCTCGAAGAAGTGTCAGACTGACTAGCACTAAACAAACTAACTCTAAATGTTGATAAAACAGTATATATTAAATATTTATAAATAATAAAATGTTAAAGAGAGTTGATAGTAGTAAATATCTAGGTATAGTTTTTTATTACGATTTAAAATGGAATGAACACATAAATTATATAATAAAGAGAACAAGATATTTAATATTTATTTTTTACAAGATTTCCAAATTTATGGTAACAAAAACTTTTAATATGATATACTATGCTTTTTTTCACAGCATTATAAGTTATAGCATAATTGCATGGGGAGGAGCCTATAAAAATAATCTAGATTTGCTACAAAAAATACAGAACAGATTGCTAAAATTAGTTTTCAAAAACGCTTTTGCAGAAAAAACCTATGAATTTACAACAATTATTTGCTCTGGAAAGTATTAAATACAACTATAACGATCTGAAAAATATCTATTTAAACTCAGTTAGTAGACCAAGGCATAGAATTATACCACTACCAAAAATATGTAAGACATTAAGTGACAAGAATACCTATATCAAAGCAATTAAAATATTTAATCAATTGCCAAATGAATTACAAAATCTTGATATAGTCAATAAATCCTCTAGTGAAAAATTAAAAAAATGGATCTACGAAAATATATATATATATAAAAAACTACACTTCTGATACTACCAAATATGACTACTAATGTACAAATTAATTGTGAACAAATAAGACTTTTGTTTCACTCTTTATATTGTTATGAACAATTTACACGTCGGGACATTTTGTCAGTGTATATCCGGGACCTATTACAACAAAAAAGGTATGAATTTATCAAGAATACTAATCCTATATCAGAAGTCCATGAGGATTTTGTATTACTTGATAAAATAATACTGGATATACGTACATACATATGTGCTAGCGGTAAGTGTAAGCTACACTATAATCGCTCTCATCGCCGTATTTCTAACTATAACTTGCATAAAATGATAAACGTATATACAGACATCAATAAAAATATTATTAAAATTGCAAGTGAAATAAGCAACACCTGGATACTCGAGGCAGGAAACAAATTTATCTTATAATAACCATAATATTCCACATTTTTTATTAATCTTCTTTAACATGTTTTTGTACAAATAGCAACATACTCTTTTCATTCTTGGCGGGCCCTTAGGTTTCTATTTTTTTGGTGAATGAACAAAATATTGATATCCGACGTAAATATTAACTGCCTTCAAAGTCTAAATTCCTTAGAAGAAGTGTACAATACAAAATAAAAAAGTATATTATTCTTCTTATTTATTTATTTATTTATTTATTTATCTATCTATCTATCTATCTGTCTGTCTGTCTGTCTGTCTGTCTGTCTGTCTGTCTGTCTGTCTGTCTGTCTGTCTGTCTGTCTGTCTGTCTGTCTGTCTGTCTGTCTGTCTGTCTGTCTGTCTGTCTGTCTGTCTGTCTGTCTGTCTGTCTGTCTGTCTGTCTGTCTGTCTGTCTGTTTGTCTTTCTTTCTTTCTTTCTTTCTTTCTTTCTTTCTTTCTTCCTTCCTTCCTTCGTAAATACATTTGCGGATAGACAAACCTAAGTCTCAATAAAACGAAAAATTAAAGAGATATAATTAACTAAAGAAAAATTAAACAGATATAATTAACTAATGAAAAATGAAAGAGAGGTCAGCACATGATTTGAGAACGTATCCGAGGATAATTAAAAAAAACGTATATTAATCCCTTTTGAAAACTAATTTTTTTTATTAATTTGCACCTTATTAAACATTACTTAAAAAATGTTTTACATTCTCATAAGCAAACGCTTTTATACCCAAAAAATCTTTTGAATTACAGTTCATGTTTACGATTAACGTACGTAGCACAACAAGCAATTCTCTAGTGCTTAAGGGTAACTCAACCTTGAAACAGAAACCTATGGGCCCGCCAAGTATGAAAAGAGTATGTTGCTATTTGTACAAACACATGTTAAAGAATATTAATAAAAAATGTAGAATATTATTGTTATTATAAGATAAATTTGTGAATATAAAAATTTTTGTTGTACAACAGTAATAAACATGCTTCTACATATTTATCTACAGCCGTAGACTGGATATTGTTCAGTAATAATACCGAGTTTCAGATATTGATACAGATCTTGTATGTTAATATTGCAAGTTGTTTCAGACCAATGAAAGCAAAATACCAAATTAATATTCAAGGAACTTGTACGTCGAGCAGGCATGTTAAAAGGGTAGTGATTGAATTTTTTCTTGTACAAATTGCATGAGGTTTATTATTATCTACATACAGTTAGACCCCGCACACTATAAAAAATCACTGCCACGGCAGCCAATAGCATTGAAGCGCTACGACCCTAACTTAACAGTTTACAGAGGCTGAACATTAACAGTGCGCTGAATTATATAGTGCACGAATTCGCAGTGCGCGGACTTTGACCGTAAGGATAAAAAGAATATGAATTTAAAATAATTAAAAAAAATTACTTGACGATCATCATTAGATTTCAGTGTTTTCCTTAATATAATTGTAAAAAAAAATTATTATGATTAATAAAATTTGTTTATTATTTATCACTGTCTGTATATAGATAATTAAAATAAAATATTTATGTATAAAAATGGTTGAAAAATACTTGACAATTATCATTATATTTCAGTGTTTCCATTAATTTAATTATAAAAAAGTTATCAAAATTAAAATTTGTTTAATATTTATTACAGTTTGTATATAGATAATTAAAGTAAAATATTTACTTATAGAATTTATTGAAAAACATTTGACAATTATTATTAGATCTCAGTGTTTTCCTTAATTTAATTGTAAACAATAATATGCATTTCAAACTTTGAAGAGTGACGCGATAAACGGTAGGATATACAATACAAAAATACAATGATATATGTTTCATGCAAAAAAAAAATTATTAATCCATTTGTATAGAAACCAATTTTTTTTAAATAGTTATTTATACAGTATTTAAAACGTATTATTTTAATACCTCTTATTACATAAAAACGAGATCAATATAAAAGGAATATATCTTATATATATTTATATTGAATTTAATAAAATATATTTTATTAGCAGACCATTTTTATAAGAACACATTTTTGTTATATAGTTATTTACGTATTATTTAAAGTGTATTTTTTAAAAATGAAATCATTAAAAGTTACCAATACTTTCCTAGCTTAGACCTTTTTAAAAGGTATTTTTTGGTTTATATATTATTTAATGTGTATCTTTTTAATATCCCTTACTACATAAAATCGAAATTAATAAAAGGTAGCAATACTTTCCTAGCTTAGATCTTTTTAAAAGGCATTTTTTGGAAGATTTATATTTATATTGAATTTAATAAAATATATTTTATTTGCAGTTCACATTTACCAAATAAAATTTCTGTTTTACAGTGACTTATTTTTTTTTATTAACGGTTATATAAAAAAGATGAATTTAATAAGACTTTTTGTATGTACGAACAATACAATTTCATTCTGTTATTCTCGTTATAAAATTGAGTGCCCCAATCTTTGTTATATTTTTACTATTACATAACACGAAATTTTTTATATATATGTTATTTAAAGTGTATTTTTTAACAACGAAATCAATAAAACGCAGCAATACTTTCCTAGCTTAGACCTTTTTAAAAGGTATTTTTTGAAAGATTTATTCTGTTATTCTCGTTAGAAAATTAAGTGCGCCAATCTTTGTTATATTTTTACTATTACATAAAACGAAACTTTATTGTTAATTTTACAGAAAAAAATAATTAATTAAAAAAGGAGCCATACTTTCCTAGTTCAAACCTTTTGAGGTTTTTTGGGAGATTTCACAAATTTTTGTAGAAATAACTCCAAATTTTTGTTACAGTTATTTACATATTATTTAAATAAATGTATGTTTTGATTATCCTTTTTTTAAAAAAGGAGGAATTAAATAAATGGTATTAATACTTCCTTAGTATATATACTAAGGAAACACTATATATAGTTATACTTCCTAGACCTCTTTAAAAGGTATTTTGTTTTATATAGATACATATATGAGAGATTCTACAGAACTTATAACATTCAAAAATCACCCTATAATAATGTTGTTACTTCGATTCCTGATGCAGCATATTGTTCATTTGTGGCATAAATTATTTGTTTGATCCTTTCAGAGTCTTCAAAAAATATCTTGAAAAGGACCTTATAGTGATTGATTTAGAGAAAAAAGTTTTGCTTTATATTATTTAATCCAAAAATGACAATTTAAACCTATATTGAATTATGTGCCATGCTGATTGAACAGCAGTTTAAAAATTTAAACTTTTGTAATTTATCAAGAAATGTTTACCCAAAAGTTTCTTGCAAATTTACAAAATTAAAAAATTTCTTACTGGCCGGTTCTATGATGGCTTAAATTGTTGATTTTGGTATAAGGAATATGTTATAAAATTTGTATAACGATATGGAATGACTTTCTGTTTACATTGGTGAGAGTATGTTGATAAATAGACCAAATGGACACATTCTTGATACTTTTTGAATATTTAATAAAAAAGTATCATTCTGTACATACAGAATTTTATGTTTAGATTCTTGGCCTTTAGGAATTCAATTATGCCGTATTCTTAAAAGTCAAAAGTTCTGTACAATTTCTCATATATATAATGTATATACAGATATAGAAAATACACATGTTTTCTTTAAATGTTAACATCCAAACCAAAAGCAGTGAACATCTGAAAACTTGAAGTCATATTTTCAAGCCAATAATTTATCTACTTTTGGGTCCATGGTTAGACTTGTATGACCATCACAAGATTTGCACTTATTCTTGTAAATAATACTTATAGATTTATGTATATTATATTATATTACATCAGATCTCTCAGATGTTATTCACCTATACTACCATATAAGTAAAATAACAATTAGTTTTATAGAACCTACAACAGAAAATATAACTTTTTAGTGTTACAGTCCAACGACAACTAGCCTTTTTTATACTATAACTGTTAAATTTTTTAACTTGATTTTTGTACACAAATTGACTCATTTGAAAATAGAAGCCTTTGATATACTTCAAAGATTGATTTAAAAAAATTGAAAAACTGTAATACAATACTGAATTTATGTAACCTTCTTGCTTTTACAATAACACAGAATTTTGAACTGTAATAGTCTTGTTCTGGAGGTGCACTATAATATTTAAACAAATATCAAACAGTTCACCTATGGAGAGCGTAAAAATTTGATTATTTAACTTTATTTATATTATTCTATTAATATTCAAGTCAAATAATATAAAAATAGTTTAGAGTCAGTATCAATAATTATAATCTTTTATAATGGAAAAGCTTATTATAAAGTATACTTTAAACCGGAAACTTAATTTTTGTATGGTCTCTTACATTAGGTATATACCTATAACAGTAATAATAATTAACAAACCATAATACTTGATGATACAATCCTAAAAAAAATTTAGTTGTTGCTGACATGTGTGACTTCTCTTCCGTATAAAAATAAAAGTTAGTTTCTTCAATGTAGGTTTACTTTAAACTAATAAAACTAATTGCTATTTTCCCTATATGTTTTTAAAGGTCAATCATTATATTATATGCAGTTTTTCTAAATACTGTAACGTCTGATATTCTAATCTCATAAATTTACGTATAAAGATCAAAAAGTAATAGTCAATGTCCGTTTAACGAGTAATCACAAACACTAAGCACAATTTAATCTCGACTTTTGCTACATACGATTCATATACAATGACAGTATACTTATCCTATATGTTAATTACCAATAAGTTTTTAACATTCTTTAAGAAATGTCTGTGTTTTCATAAATGTAAGTAGTACTTGCTACACTATCGCTAGACACAACAAACCCCCACCACCACACCTATCCCCCCACTCCCACTTTCCCCCTTCCGTAACTGATCCCCCACTTTCATCTACTCCCACTTACTTTTTAACCATGAGCATTCGCTTTACCCCCACCTTTTCAGTATGAATTTAACACCCACCTTTTGAGTATCAATTTACCCCCTCCTTATAAGTATAAATGATATACAGTGGATTAAAAGATTATATTTCATCATTTTTGTAAGCAAAAAAAGTTTAAATGAATAAAATATATCTAATTTCATAATTATAAAATATTGCATGCAAGAAAGTTTGAATGAAAAGTATATTTTTAATTTAAGTAAGAAAGGGTGTATACAGGATAGGAAAGGTAGCTGGGTAAATAAATACAAGGTAAGTACAGTTTAATTCATTTATTCGGTGTCAATCGTATATTTAATACATCAATGGTACTGTTCATATGCAAAGATATTAATTGATAAAATATATCGATAACATTATTTTTGTTAAATGGGCATTCACCCTTTGTTTCGCTCGCTCGTGCTTGTAGAGTACTCCTGATAAGATCAAATAAATCGTTGTCTGATAAATTTACAACATCTTTTACAATATTCGGTGTATAATTGATAATTTGCGCTTCGTGCATAAGAGAACTTTTATTTTCAATGTATTCTATAGTTTCAAGGACGATACATTTTACACTATTTGATACAGATTTTAGATATTCGAGACGTGCGTCGATAGATTCTGCCACGTATTCGTCCAAACAATCAAAGGTAACTTTTTTCTATTGCTTTCTCCTGATGACTGCGTGTGAATTTCAACGTCCATCCAGAACCGTGAACCTTCTGGTCTATCAGTTCGTCAACCAGTCCACGGAAGTATTTTACAATGTCGCCAAAATTGCTTTTGAACTCCATCCAATTCTCGTAAGAAAAAGCGACCTCGTCGTAGTCAGAACCCAACAATCGAATATCGGCTCGAAATGAAGGTCTTCAATATCACTGTACTCCAGACCAACCATTATCTTCTTCGTATACGACTTGTTGAGGCTGTACAAGGTGTTCAGTATCTGATGTGGATGGTGACGGTTTCGTTGTTGATCAGCCATCTTGTACCGGTCTGTATTTTTCTTTTGACGTTTAGAAAACGACTGCCGTAAAATCGACTCGACACAGACTCTTAATGTGCCAGCAAAGAAGGCGCGGTGGAGGTGGAAATTGCAACGTGTCCCACTTGACGTTGGTATTCCGAGAAAGGAATGAACGACAGAGTGTAACACGAGGATGATACTTTAGACGCAACATTCTGAGTAAATGAAACGATAAGATGTCAAGTTGGCATTATAAGAAAGATATTTTAGAACTACAGATTTGAAAACATCTGACACCGTTTCCAATGAAGCTTTTGCAAGAGTTTTTATAACGTACATAGCGTCTTACCACCGTATCATTTTTTTGCAAGTCGTCAGAAAAATTTCCAAGAATTTTATCGAAACCCAAACCGCTGCTCATGTAACATAAAAACATAATACAATATTGGCCGCATACGTCCGAAGACTGGCTTTGGAGTGGGATATTATTCCAGTGAAATTTCTTACAATTTTTCCGCGAACGGTTTATATGATCCGGTATACTCGGTGGTAATCCGAAACTATCAAAATACAAAGCTTCGCAATGCTTATTAACGTATATAGCAACCCAGTGCATGCCAGCTCTCGTATGATCGTCAGTATTTACAACAAACGTGGTCGGTCTCGTCCACCGTTTGGGGATCTGATCTACTGGAAATACACCGACAGTATGCGAACGGATTCGTGAGAAGTTTTTCAATATTTGAAGGCTGTCCATTACAAATCTCGGTAGGATTCTTACGATTTTGAAAAGCACGCGTAGACAAACACAACTTTAGTCGATGAACGTTATTCAAAGCGCAACGGTAATTTTTGTAACTAGGTTTGACAGCGTGATGAATGCAATACACGTCGGACGATGATTGATTAAAAGTCGAACATTCTCTTTCGTATTCTAGATTGAAAATTTGACGAGCTATAATTTTATGCAAAACCAGCTATTTATTGTTAATACTCTAACGTATATTTTTCGCACGCTTTTCGAAAATTCTTTTAAAATTTTCTGAACAACCGATAAAGGTACCTTTCCGTAAAAATAGTCAAGTCCGTGATGATGCTGGGTCAGCCAATCGTTCTGTTTCCGAATGTCCTCGCTTAATTGTTTAACCGATGTTGTCAGAGTCACTAGCCAGTGACCACTGAAGTTGTCATTAACAGCTACTACGGCAACTTCCTTTGGTATATTTCTATATTTCGCGCATTTAAAGAACTGAATATCAATTATCACATCCATGTTTTATATAGCAAAGCTTTTGACAGCATTCGTGGGTAGAAAGGCCAAAGTGCAACGCCATCTGGACGACGTTATTTCAACCGCTAAAGTCGACGATGGCTTGACGTGACGCATCAATTTCTAAAATATTATCGTATTCTGCATATACGATGCAATTTACCGTGTTTTCTAAAGCCTCGCCAAATCGCACATCTAATCTAACGCTACCGTGTTTAATCAAATTCCAATGATCACCGTCGTTAGCCGATAAATCGGGCGTTAAATCAAATGCAAATAGGCAGTAGTCATGCGGATATGTTTTGCGCGTTATTTGATTACCTTCGTTAAAAAAGTGTATACCTGTGCCAGAAAATAATGTGTGATACGGGTCCACGTACAAATTTTTGGTTCTAAAGTCGGGCTGCAATGGTTTGGAGGGAATTTGTACACCGTCAACGTACAGACATAGAAAATTGATATTGAAATTTTCAAAGTTATAAGGGTTAAGTCCTCGATCGCCATTAAAAGCTTTGTTATTTACAAAACCGATAATGAGTCTTTTCGGTAGTTCAGCCAATATGATATTATCCAAAGTTTTACTGTGTATACCGCTGTGCATCGTAATAGCTTTAAACTCTACACGCGTAAGAGGATGTTTTGCAGTTGTTCTTGGAAAAGATTGAGTATGAGCCAACAATATACCCGGACTAATCTTTACGCGTCTGGCTAAGAGGTTTGCCTCCTCGATATGTATTGAAAAATATCCTGTAGGATCTATTAGACAAAATCTATCGCGAGACTTGACTAGACGCACTCGCACCTCTACACCGTTTATCAAGAGCTTTTCTTGATTAAATACATCACAGTGAAGATGTCCAATCATTTCGACAGAATTTATAGCGGACAATAATTTCCGACGTTGTACAAGTCCTTGATTCCTCTCTGCAGTATCGTCCATATTTTTAGTGGTATCGTCACACCACAATACACTCGTTAGATGAGAAGATTTTGTAGCAGGTCTATAATTCAACAACGTTTCAATGTACGCTCTGTAAGCGTACGCATTGGTCGGCGGTGATACAGGTTTTTGATTAAAAAACACATCCACTTGATTGAACATCGAATGAATGAAATTATTAACAGGTCCCGTTTTGGCTTTTGCGATTCTGAATGCTGCTTTATTTGCATCTGCTATATCGTCCTCGGTCACGCTACATCTCAAACTCACACGAAGGGTGAGTATACTGTGAGCAAGATCAATGTATTCATCGCTATTACCCGGGAGCACAAATTCTATAGGTGAGTCATCTGTCAATGAAGATATTAGTTTATATTGTATCCAATGCGAACCCTCGATCGTTGTCAGGGTCGAAGGGATCTCAAACAATAGCAGCTCCGACTTTAAACATTCGCACGAGAGGATGTGTAAGAAAGCCATTTTTTTAACTGTCAAAAATATCTCTCGTTGTTCTTTCTAGTCTTCTTCTTCTTATGGTTGTTTGCTTTTTCTTCCTTCTGTCACTTTTTTTCACACCACTACCGCCACCGCCGTTTGTCTTGCATTTTCTACTTCTCTTACGTTTTTTCGCTCACTCTTTCTTTTACCGACAGTGACAGGTCCACCGAGCAATTGCAACTGAGACGGATTCCCGTATCGCGACATTTTATATCCTGACCCCTCCATCAACTTGTCCAACTTCTCTTCAGTCTTTCTTTTGAGAACTGCGCCGGATTCTCTGGTACGTTTATGAAGCGACTCTCTGATCGGTGTGTTACGCGTCGCGATATCGGACACGATGTTCATACCTGTGCGCACAGCCTCCTTACTAACAGCCCTGGCTCCCCGAGTGATGAGTGGGAGAACTCGGTGAAATATGCCGGCTAAGAAAGAGCCAATACCACCGTGGCCTCTTTGGTAGGGAGAGCCAACGTAAATACGTTCAACGCCACCACTATATGTACCCCCTCCACCGTATCCGTAACCAATTTGATTGTTGAAGTATTCTTCGTAGCGCTCCATCTAATCGACTCTCTTAAAATGCAGTGTTACAGTAAGTGTCCCATATTCGAATGATATCGGCTGACCACCCTGATTTCTTATATCAATTTCAATGGTCTGAAATGAGCTGAATAACAATGGTAAGTACATTGGTGAGGAGAAACTTTTGATTTTCGTAGTACCATATTCGTCATTCTCGGTATTCATCGATACAGCCCTCAGCAATCGCGACTGAACATTGCCTGTCATGTATGGCTCACAGATGTCGCTGTAAATCATAAGCATATCTGGTAAACCATTCGAGAGTCGCGCCGGTCTATCTGCCTCTATCGCGTATTTATCGCCAGCGAAAAAGATTCGTTTTGTCCTTTCAAAACCCAAAATTTTTCGCAGTTTCCGCGATAAACAGAGTTCGTGACTAAATTGCGAGCAGCTAGTCTTTGCGCAAACTCTGTTGATCGTCACGTAACCACCACACTCAACCGTCACCTCCAAATGACGTTTGATATACTCCAAATTATTTATCTCCTCTGTTAGAGTATAAACATCTTTGTAGTTACCTGGTCGAATCAGCGAACCAGCAATGGTAAAATTTTCCACTCTGAGCTGGTTCGACTCGAGTCTCAAGGGAGGAATTCGTTTCAAAGAAATCACTCTGTCTTCTTTGTCCGACGACACATGTTGAAACGTCAGCGGAATATGAACCTCTGTAACTACAACTGACCATGAACCTTGGAACCGGATCTGTTGTCGCAACTGAGTAATATAATGCGTCGTAGTGTTTTCCGCGAAATAATTCATGCTGCTGTTGCTGGGCAGAATAATGTAAAACTGATCCTTCATTTCTGAGAAATTTGGCTGGCCTCGACCCAAGAATTAAACTTTTCGGCGTATCCTTTCCAACTAAAGAAATATTTCTTTGAGCGACTCTTACCACTAGTACGTAAAATTTTGTCGATTTCGAACGATACCATACTTAAATCTTTTCGCACTCTACTCAGTTCTTCGGTGTAAAAATGTCCGTCAATGTCTTCGCCTGCTAAATCTTTTAAAAATACACAGGTGGGTGTCGCGTTAGTGAGATGCGCGTAACCTCAAAAATCTCCAAAGTCCATCCACCTTCGTATCCCATATCGAAGACAGTTCGCGCAAGACTGACATGAACCAAGTCACCGGGCTTGAACCTGACAGGTTTAAAATCGTGGTTACCGTAGGGAAGTTCTATATTTTTTCGTGCTTTGGTAACATTGTATAATTTTAGCTCAGTCGACGCCATGACGTAACCTGTGCACCGGGTGTTGCAATTCTCTTCTTTTTCTTTCTAACACACTCCCTGGTAGTCTTTCGTTTTCGGTTATCTTCCAACTCCTCCTGCTCGGTATCCTCTGCGCTACTGACGACGTCGCGAGTAAACGATCCGTTGTTGCTGGCATTACTGGGGCCAGCAGTAGCATCAGCAGCAGCAGCAGCTGGCTGGTGTCGTGGCGTATGAAATTTATCAGCAGAGCCATCTGGCCTGGAATATTTTGGAGGGAGTAAAATCACAGAGCCACACGGTGGTGGCGTACGAGAAACTACGTTATCCCAAACTCGTTTATTACCGATGAATTCGCGGGGGATAAAAGATTCGCGTAGAGCAATAGCAAATTGAATATGCCCAGAAAGTGGCGTACCTTTTCTGCTCCTCATAGAATCGTTCATCAAGTCAATTATGTTGGCACCGCGTATACAAACGCCACCTATCGTCACAGCACCATGGGTATCCCAGTTAATGTTACCACTGGTCCATAAGCGTCGCACAACTTGACCAGCTTTTTTTCAACGATACTCGCGTCGATTCGATCCTCTTCTTCGATTCGCTCCAGATCCGACGTAACCCCGTCGTCGTCATCGTAGTCATCGTCATTTTGCGGCTGCTCATTGTATGCAGGTAAACTTTTCTTTTTCATATTACCCGTTCCATCACAAGCACCACTACTTCTCTTGGTGCCTTTGAAATGAAGATATCGTTGCAGAACAGAACGGTATCGTGTCCATTTTTCTCGCTCGTCCTTGCAAGCAGTCGAATTTAGTATTTCGTTCATTTCTGCATCCAGTCTAGTCATCACGGTACCCGGTGTCTATACAGACTTTAACGTGTATCCACCACCACCACGACGTAGCCCAATGTGACGGCTGCCTTCACCTCTTCTGACACTCATGTTCCTCGTAAAATACGTTCTTCGGGATCTTGATGAGGACAATCGTCTTGAATCAATTGCTTGCAACACGTCCTACACAGTGGGAATATCAATTTACCGTGCATTTTTACCGGGAGTAGCGGGTGATACAAATTTTGCGGTGGTAGTATATCACACATAATCAGATCATTTACTCGTGAAATGTCATTACACGGACCAACCAACTGACTGCACTCCTCTCGACCGACATAAATTTTGGGGTAGCCGACGGGTAATTTACCGCGCTTGCAAATAAATGGATACAGTGAGCACACGTCGACGTACTTAATCTTCTCCTGGTCCTGGCAATCAAATACTTTCACCGTATTACCTGTACGACCGCCGTAAAACGCATCCCGCGGATCAAGCGGTTTTCGGTTCACATCACTCGTATTTTCCCGTACAAAACGCTTGAGCTCCTCGTTTTGTGAGATTTCATTGTCGAACTCGCACTCCCATTTCTCGATCAGATGGTAAGTACTGACTTTATCCTGCTGGCAACTGCCAGTGTTCTCTCGTACCTGTCCATCGAATCACCGCTCGTCAAAACCGCATCTCGGTTTACCCTGTAACAACGAGAACAGCCGTGCCAAAAGCCACTGTGAAAGTAGAGCACAATTCCCTCGAAATTCTCACCGTCACGCGGTAAACTGTAGCCATCGACCACGATACCTACTGATAATCTTTTCTCACGACCTCATCCTGCGTGTTGGATAGAGTGACAAAGAACACGCTTCTCCACCCAAGAGAGCCAGTGCACTGCTTTCTCAGATTGATTGTCTACTCATCTGTAACCACGTGGTGGTACGACACCTATTAATTTTTTTTTTTAAATTTTTTCCTAAACATAGGCATACAAGAAAAGGCTATAGTCGTACACTCGGCAAAAACTCCACATCGAATTTCATAAAAGTTTTGCGAAAAGCTAAGCATGCCAATCTCAAAATCGATACATCCTGTTTGGCATATTTAACAATTTCTCTTTGAAAATTGAAAGTGTAACCACTTTGTAATTGCTCGTCGTACCACTTCAAAAATTTCGCTCTCACCTCAGTGCTCATGGCGTGTGGCGCATACGAGTCCAGAGGGGGTAAAGTATCTTCGTAAGATTGGTTTTCTGGTGTATTGAACATGTGTGGAAAATAACCTTTTTCCATTTCGGACAATCCGTACGATTTGGGTAAACTACTTAGAGGCATGCGAAAGTAATTTACACTATCGATAAATTTAGTTTTTAAAATCTGCATTAAAATTATTTTCGAACCACTCATCACCATGGGCGGTATGACTCGTTCTTCATTGTATGTCTCAACAACGTACTTGAATACAAATTGTGCGTCGAATCCTTGCGAGTTGTGCGCTATGCATATAACCTCTTGATGCTAAAACTGTCTTGCTGCTAATGCAAGACCAACAAGCTGTTTTATCGGTTCATCGTTAAACATGTATTCGCGAGTACCACAAAAGTCGCATCTGATCGAGACATCATCATTCTCCATACAGTACGAGCATACTTGTTGCACGATACACAAGTTTGATGTGTGAACTTTTTTCTCTTTGTCACCAGACACAGATGTAGATTGTTGAGTTTCGAAATCGTAAAATAAAAATAAAATTGGCTTTACACGTTCTTGTGTCTAGATTGGTTGTACGTAGCACAGATGTCCGATTGGTAATCGTAATTTACACGTTTTACAAAAAGTTTTACCGCACTCATGTGGTTTTCCATTGTTTACGCGAGCTGTTTGAAAACAAAAGCGACAAGTTCTTATTCTATTGCACACATTACTACTCTTATTGTAAGATCCTATTTTAAGATGATTTTCAAAACACGTATCACCAAAAAAAAAATCTTAAACAGATATCGCATTTTTTTTTGATTTTCCGCCATATTACACGGTGGCAATGACAAAAACTTGTAACACTTGTTGGAACATCTATGCTCCTCGGCACGCCAATAACTTTTATTACACGGTATGCAATAGCCTGTGATACCGCTTGCTCCAATGAGGTTTAATATCGGTTGGTAATGTTTTGAGCGTTTGTAATACATGATTCGTAATGTATGAATTATACATCCGTAAGTGTCGATGACAAAGCGCGATCCGTCATAAAACGGTGGATGTCCACGCGCAAACGTCGAAAAGTTATAGACTACTATGGCTGTACCACGAGTGGTGAAAAAATCTTTAAACTTACGAATTTCTGCGAGTCGGCATCCATCAATGGGTACCCGAACGTTCGCCAAATTTAAAATTTCCTTGGCAGCACTTTTTTGAGCTCTTGATTGACTATGACGAATCAAGTTCTAATAGCTATATAAATCACCTGTACGTATATGGCCTCTAACTGCATAGGCATAGGCAACAGCTAGACTGCGCGGTAGACAAAGATAATCATCATTACTGATTGTAAAAATAGACCTTTTATTCACTGATTCTTCGGTTAAACGTACGCACCCACGTCCCGCGACACCATCAACAATTGCACAATTGATCGATAGTCAGTCATTAACGTTAAATTCACTTGCACTTTGCACCGCACTAAATCACATTCTCCAAAGATCTTCAACGACAAAATCCCTAATAGGTCTGAACGATAACCGGAGTGGACCGTGATTGAATCGCTCCGAATTGATTGTTACTCCTATGAAATCGGCTGGTGCACCTCTGTTACAAAGACGTTGATGGAGATCTCGCACGCAACCTTCTAACCAATTGTAAATATCTGTGTTTGTCGGAGGCTGCGGTATGATTCCTTGGATTTCTCTTCCTTCCTATCCAAAACGACGGTAGAAGTGTAGTGATTCATTTTTTCGCATTCCTTCTCCAAACTGTAAATAATTACCTGTAAGATTAAACTATTTTTATATGTTAGGTAAACACAAATCAAAACAATCTCTATCTATTTGTATGATCTTACCTTCTTCGTCGTTGTCATCGTCTGTAGCTGTGTCTGTACTGCTACCGCTGCTGCTGCTACCGCTGCTGCTGCTGCTGCTGCTGCTGCTACTACTTAGTCTTCTGCGTTTTCCACGTATACCACTTCTATTGATAAAATCATCTTGATCTGGTGGTAGTAATGTTGATCTTTGCCCAACCATCGATGATCCATTTTCTAAAACTAAAAGTATCGTTGTAATTTATAGTAGAAAAATTAATTATTTTATCATAGTTCATTCAATACTTACGATTTGGTGTAGCATCGTTATTATCGTTGATGGATACAGCCTCGCATGTTTCTGAAACTGAAGTATTGGGCGTGCCATTATAATTATAAATTATTAAAAGTCTTATATTGACAAAAGCAATAGTTACCATTGTCCACGGATGATGTACCTTCTGTCGACTGTCTCTGGTCTACAGCAGAACACATCTCAGCTTCTAAAACTGAAGTATGGAAATGAGCAATAATTGGAAAAAATATAATCATTATAGCACATTCAATACTTACGATTGTTTTCATTTAATGTTGACGGTAAGACTTGTTTATCACATCTCAATATAAACTCGTCCCCCTCGATATCGTTTAACATCGGTCTCATTACTAAAACATTGGTTATAAAAAAATTATTTGCAAAAAAAAATGAGAATCTTTTAAAATGTAAAAAATTAGTACTTACGGTTGCGATAAATCATTCGAGCGGCTATTGGATCCACTTGGTCGTTGCGTTGCCGTATCGCATTCACGGCAATCGAGAGAAGATGTTGATTTTGGAAAACGCCAACGCAATACATGTGATACATTGTTGTTGGTCTACAATGGAGCAAGAGGAAATACAGCTTTCTGCATAAAATCTCCACAGATAACTGTTGAAGATTGGAACACCATGCTCTACCACACATTGTACGAATATGTGACTCTTTAACTTTGGCAATATTGAGAGCATGCGCTAATATTTTTACTAAAAACGTAACACTAACACTCTTTATTTTGTTTTACGAACTTGGTTTGCCGACTTTGACTGACCAAAAGATACTGACAAGATGCGCGCATGTAACTCGTTAAATACTGCGTCCATGCAGCATACATGGTGGGGGGGTTGAATGTGGGTGCCACACAATCTTCGTCTAAAACCCGTACGCTATAGCTTCATATATCCTTTGTCTTTGGCAGACAAGCCACGACAGTGGTGATAGAGACTTTGGCATCATTATCAAATTTCGCGCTGACTCTGTTAACACCGAGAAATTTTCATAAGCGTTCTCCATATTCCTCGAACGCGACTTTTATTTAAAACGATTGTACACGTGTGTTATGTCGCACTACTTTCACGGTTATGTCTGTTGAGGTGCTACAACTGCATTTTTTTCCGCAGAAAGTTTTCTTCGTGGGAGAGCGATATTTAATCCAAACAATATCATATCCAAGAGTACACGTGCGTGGTTAGTCACGATTCTCGGACCGCTAAGAAAAAGAAGGTAAGCAGCACAGCTTAGTAGCTTTAAAGCCTCGGACCCATCAACATCAAATTGTGCGATAAAAGTGTAACCTCGCGAACTAATTAAAATATTGGTTGTCGCATATCGAAAAATCTTAATTTATAATTTCTAAGTGGTTAGTAGTAACTACAAAAAAATGTTATCCCGCGAGCAGATCAATCTTTACATGTTCGAGAAAGCACGCTGTATCCGTCGTAATGCCATGTAGCGACCTCTATAATTAAAATTTAAAACACGATATCGATCGTAGGTAACTTCTACTAATTTCCAAAGCCGCGAAATTCAAAAAAGCGAGTATCGCTAAAATAAGCAAAAATTGTGATTTTGAAGCATCAAAGCTGTTTGGAAAAAATTGATTTAAAAAATTTGAGTTTAAATCGGTACTTGGGCATTGTAGATTTTGAATCTAGCATTGTTTTGGCAAGATTTAAGCCAATAAAAAAAGTGGAAAAAAACAACAAAATTTGGGGGATATAACCCCTTAATTAAGTCGCACGCAGGTCACGCCAATTAGTGGTAACGGCTGGTTGAAGATTTGTGTATCGTTTTGTTTATGTTTGGCTTTACAATTACAATTAATGTTGATATGGCAAAGAGTAGTGGCGCGCGTGCATATATGAGAGATTCTACAGAACTTATAACATTCAAAAGTCACCCTATAATAATGTTATTACTTCGATTCCTGATACAGCATATTGTTCATTTGGGGCATAAATTATTTGTTTGGTCCTTTCAGAGTCTTCAAAAACGTCTTGAAAAGGACCTAATAGTGATTGATTTATTGAAAAAAGTTTTGCTTTATATTATTTAAACCAAAAATGACAATTTAAACCTATATTGAATTATTTGCCATGCTGATTGAACAGCAGTTTAAAAATTTCAACTTTTGAAATTGATCAAGAAATGTTTACCCAAAAGTTTCTTGCAAATTTACAAAGTTAAAAATTTTATTATTGGCCGGTTCTATGATGGCTTAAATTGTTGATTTGGATATAAGGAATATGTTATAAAATTTGTATAACGATATGGAATGACTTTTTATTCGGAAGAACAATTTATTCAAAATATGAACAGACTATAATAGTAACGATCAACGTCAAAACAGAGAAACCATCGTGCATACAAATAAACAGTCCGTCAAAACACGGGACAGCAAACTAGTAATATACCTGGTTTCAACGGGCAACTTCTTTTTCAAATTTATGGCCAATATGGCATTGTAAAATACACAGATCGATCATTCAATTCAAATGAACATACGTCAATGTGCATTGAAACACCGGGTGAATACCTCGAAAACGGGGATGACTTTATATTATGTCGATGATTATTACGTAGATTACGAAAATAATTATGAAAACTGGTTCGAGATATCCATTGAGGAGATCGACGAGAAAGTTGACTCTTGCAAAAATCTCACAGATTTACAAAGAGAAAAATTTAAAGCTTTAATAATAGAATACAAGGAAGTTTTAGAAAAAAGATCGGGTCTATTAATGACCTATGAGCTCGAACTTTTGCTAAAAGATGATACACCATTCTTTGCGAAACCTGCGGGAGTTATAGAGTTTTCTGGGGTTCGTGAATTTTTACACTGAATTGGTGAAAAATAACTCGGATCACACCAAGCCTGTTTTAGAGTTACTTAAAAAAGAGGTAGGTTTACATTTGACAGCGGAGCAGCAAAGGTCATTTGATGAAATAAAGGACATGTTCGACGGAAACATAAGCCTAAAATTCACAGACCCGAAGCGAGCATACATATTAACTACAGATTCAAGTGCTTTCGCATGCGCCACCGACTTTTCTCAATTAAATGATTATAATGAGAAAAAAGTAGTATGTTTTCTTAGCGGGACGTTAAAGGGAAGTGAATGTTCGTATTTTACCACTGAAAAAGATATGTTAGCAGTAGTATGGAGCGTGCAGCAGTTAGACACATTCCTGAGGGGGGCGGCTAAGATAATCATCCGCACTGATCATGAGGCCCTGATTTAGCTTACTACTTGTAAATATGGTAACGCAAGACTACAGAGGTAGAATCTGGCTATCCAAGATTTTAATCTATGGCCAGAACACCTTCCAGGTGCTAAGAACGCGGTCATGGACTATTTAAGCCAGGTGGACGAGTTCGCGCAGACGCACGCGGAAAATAAGTCTGAGATCGTTATCGCCGTGATTATGACTCAAAATCAAAGTTGCGAGCTTATAAGCATGTGTAAGAACCTGGAAAATCACAAAAATGTGACGGTTTTACATCTGAGATTCTGAAGCGAATCAAATCAAATATCGAAAACGTCAAAAACAGTATAGCATACGAGAGGGACTGTTATGAAAAAATATATTAGATCGCCCTAGAATTATATTACCTGAGGGGATTCTTGAGGGCTTTACGATCGAAATACATACGGCATTTTTTAAAAAACGAAGTATTTAACGCGCAAATATGACGTTAATGATGAAATTATGAAATAGCTACCTATAATGGTGTATAACTCACGTGAACTTCTGTCGATTGATTTTTATGGCCCTCTACCCACATCCACTTGGGGGATTAATATTTACTAAACACGATAGACACGTTCAGTAAATTCGTAGTTTTCTATCCGCTTAAAAGGGCGACTACGGCTGCCGTAATCAGAAAGATAATTAATGACTATGAGCCAACTTATGGCAAACCAGAGTCAATAATTTCTGATCACGGTACGCAATTTACGTCGAAAAAATGGACCGATGCATTGCAAAGTGAGAGTATACGCCCCGTGTTTTCCTCAATTCGACACCCGCAGAACAATATGATCGAGCGCGTGCATCGAGAATTGGGGCGGTATTACCGCACTTTTACAAAAGAAAAATTGATACAAAACATCATCAACGAGATACTTCACGACACGACCAACGATACGCTAATTAGGTTGCATTTTTGGTTTAAACCAACACGTGTATGAGAAAGATACCTGAAAATTCCGCGGGTGGATGATAATGTTCCGCCCGATCGTATCGTAACGCTGGCTCGCGAACACGCTTACCGCGCATTAAAAAAAAAAGGCCACGAGAAGAAACGTACACAAAATGCATTATACAATAAGTAAAATCGCTTAATGTATCCGAAGTGGAAAACGGAAAGATAGCGAAATACTTCGACGGTTTCGATGGACTGTATGTGGTTCAATAGGATGTCGGACTCGACACCTATGTAATATACGATGAGGTTTTGCAAAAACAGCCACGAAAATTCCACTTAACCAACTTAAGACCGTACTATATATAGCCCTTGAACATAAATAACATATACATTTTTTCAGAGCGAGGGTGCAACGTGTTATTAAGGTTATGGGATAGCTTCCAAAAAGCCGGTTATAAGATAGGAGAGAATTACCATTTTTGCTTAATTAATTATAAATTTAATATAAACATGTTAGCAATCATTTTGTTGCGTAGAAAATAAAAACATGAAATCTTAGGAAAAAGTCCCAAAGACGGCAATGCTTGTTTGTGAGCCTCCTCGTTTTGTATTTTATAATGCCAAACGGTCTCTCTTGAATTGACGATTTGGTTAAGCATAAATTTAATAGACGAGCTTGACTCTCACACGCTAACAGTCGCTCTCAAAACTTAATAGAATATTTCTTGCGGCTATGTTTTCTGTCAGAAACACGAACACCGTAAAGTGTTGGAATAAAGATACTTGTAGACCTAGCGTTTACGTGCTCGCGAAGTCTTGCAAACCACGGCACAAATATTGCGAAAACTCGAACGTGCGAGTAGGCATTACTTTAAGTTAATTATAATTGTGGCGCCTTAGTTTTTAAATTGTTCACATGTACAAAGTAGTATGGAGTTAATAAATCTAATAATTATCATCCCGTTTCGTATGGATAAAGAAAAATATTTTTTGTTTTAAAAGGGGGTGTGTAGAATAATGCTAAATTTTGTAAGAATAAATCACAATAAAGATAATAATTTTATTACTTAGAAATAATATAATTAATGAACGGAAACAGAGGCTTTTGTCTCTCACTCTGTTTCTTGACCATATACTTGATTTATTTTGCATACATAGTTAAATTTAGAATTTAGAAATAAGCATAAAGCGCGCTCGCATCTTTTTGATTAAAGATAAAATTTGTCTGGTCAAATGTCAAAATTATTATTCAAGCGAATACGTAGCTAGCTGTTGCGCGTGAAAACATAGAGGTAAATATAGTTATAAGCCGATGTAACGTAAAATCGTTAATGAACAAAAGGGAATTTTTTGCGTGTGTGTGTGCAAGTTTTCATTAATTTGCGAAATAATACGCGTAAATTTTTCCCAAACAATGTGTGTAACCCACAACTAGAGTGAATAATTCTGGTTAACAAACAATTATCAATACACATAATTATATCAGTCAATAATAAGGTCAGTCTGAGCCAAAATAGACACACATTGTTTGAAAAAAAAAATACGACGTTAGAAAATGCCGAGAAATTGCGAGTGAATCGAGAAACAACATTAGAGTCACGAGAAAAATTCAAGGGGTTAAAGGGACACCGGCGTCAACATAAGCGAACAACAAGCGAATAATTTCGGAGCAGTATTTTCGGCGTATCGAGGAGTAGTCGCGTAGTGCCCTAGGAAAAGGGTGGAGTCTAGCGGCATGAGACAATAGGCCGAGCGTGAAACTAATTACGTTTTTGGAAGCGACCGAACAAACTACAATCTCTTTATGCCATGGTGACAAAACTACAAAGCGTTAGTATGGCCTACCAGACGGGGCCCGCCCGAGCCTTTGACGTGAGCTTGTAGTGCAGCGAGTTGCTAATCGCTGCATACCAGTTTATTTGCAAACCCGTGAGGCGTGCCGTAAGGTAGAAGCCTTGCATCTCCGGGCGGGCCGAGAGATACCAGGCCGTGTACCCGCTTCACGTCATATACCTACCTGGTAGCTTCGCGCAGACCAATAAGGGCCTTGGAATTAAGGACACGAAGGTGAACGCGCCCGTCGACATTGCAGCCGAGATCAGGGCGTACTTCTCCAGCCACCACAACTCCAGCCACAACATCAGATGGGAGAGAGGATCAAGGGGCAAGTTGAGAAGACTATTGTGCACTCCCGATCTCAGAAGCACATGGCGGCTGAGCGCATCTCCGTAGCCATAGAGAGGGCGCGAGCAAAGTGAGCAGCCGACCAGGAGCTGAGGTGCAACGCAGCTGCTTCTAGGATACTCCTAACGCCACCGAAATCACCGACGACGCTGCCCAAACTGCTTTTCATGCCAGAAGCAGCTGTGACGCCCAGAACGAACGTGTTCTAATCCCCACCTGATCAGTCCGAAAATACAGGGAAGTCGGACTGGTGGTTGCTCGACGAGTATTATGGCCCAACGACCTTGCAAGACGGATCGACATCCGTAGAGGAGGAGGATGAGGAGTACGTCCCGGAATATCCCCAAGCAGTCTCGCCGTGATCTCGACGAGACAAGAGAGCAGAGGGGCGCGGTATCCAAGAATACCGTCGCACTCCAGATCGCCAACGAGTATACCGCAGACGTCAACATCGGCAACACCCTCACCGACGTGGTTGCCTACAACACTTCGGTACCGACGTCGATTTTCGATCCAGACGTCGAGATACTCACGATGACGCCAGACGTGGGGTGGCTAAAGATGACCCTGTCACCACCAGAGGATGATGACATGATACCTGACCATTCGCCACCGACGACGAGGTAGAGGGCATTTTGAGGGAATATTTGGAGCTGGGCCACTCTCGATCTGGGGAGTCAAAGAGTACGGCGCCTTGCTGGAGTCTCTGCGGAAGACGAAGGAGTGAGTGTATGTGTGCGTGTGTGTATAAGTTTTTCTTTTTTCTATATTCTATTGGCATAGACGAAAAAGTTTCTTTTAGTTCATTTTTACCCTTATTAAGGCGAAGGAATTTTTTTATTTTTTAATATCTTATTTCTAATATTTATTATTTCTTACCACGCCGCGCATAACTCTGTGATATGTTTGTTATGTTATTTTATATGTAAATCTTCAAACAATAATAAATTAGACTCCGATAAAAGAAGACGTATTCGTTACTATTTATTTCTTACTACGATATGGGAGTTAATATCTCATATTAACACTAGCATTTTTTAATTATTTCTTGTTCTGATTTTTATTTTTTGTAGTTTGTATCTTTTCAACATTTTTGATCTTATTTTTCCTTCTATTTTGAGTTTTTTTTTCTTTCTTTCTTTCTTTATTATTTTTAAAATTATTATGTCATATACTGGGGATTAATAAACACATTATAAAAAATTCTTATTTGGAGCCAATGAGACGGCATGTACCCAGAGCGAATAAGCGAGCGGCGAATGATAACGTTCTGATACTCGGTACGCTATCACATATAAGCGGCGGCCATCGACACGGCGGCAAGCGAGTCAGCGGCGTGGCGGCAAGCGGGGAGGAGCTAGAGAGGCACGCCGACCTGTGGCGCGTAAAAGGCAGGGCGTAGAGCGGTTCGGGGCATTCTCCGCAATTGCTCCGGAGGTTGAACATTGCGCGCTACCTTCCTGGCCAGAGCATTGCGAGCACCCAATCCTCTCTTTCTCTCTCTCTCTCTTCTCCGAGTACAAGCATAGGGTTTCAGCTCGAGACACATTTTGCATAGTATGAATTGCAAAACCTCATCCCTTTTATTGTAAATAATATCCCAGTCATTTAATAAATAAATAATTCAAATTGTTTAAATATAAATTTTGTTAAAGCTCATTTCTCTACTTGTAACCCTACTTTTTATTTTCTCTTTTAGCATAATCCCTGTCAAAACCCACTGTTAACGATGGAAACTGGGATAAGTAAAAAAATGACAATAAATGTTTCTTATCTTTAAAAAGTCATGAAGTATATTTTTTATGATATATAATTAACGCAGTTATCAAATATTTAATTACTAATTTCAAGCTCAATCATAATTTGCTTATTAGACTGAATACTGTTATTAAACAGTATTATTATTATTATGAAGATATTATATAAATATTATAATTAAAAATGTTCATTCCTATATGGATATTAAATGACAAATAGATACATAATATTTCGCTTTTACTAGTTTTTTGACTTACATAAAATATGCAAATTAGTTTCGATACATTTTATTATAAACTTACAATTATATATAAGAACATTACAAATATATCGCAATATGCTAAACATCCTTTTTACTTGATCTTATATGATCGCATAACATTCGAAAAATTCGACGAATCACATCGCGCGAGAAATTCACACTCAACAAAGCCGTCGTCCGAGTCATCGCTCTATTTGAAACTTGAGTCCCCCTTTTCTTACATTCGCTGTTGTATTTTTATCGCGATATTTCATTGGATTTTGTCGCTATCCGTAACACCCACCCTCTCCACTAGAATTAATCGTTGGGACATTGCGCACCGCGATTAATTCTACAAATTATAGGCTGTACGGACTCCTCTCGCTCTTATTCGGGAAAGAGGAAGTACATTCCTGCACAGGTAGAAAAGAACAAGCCCACGAATCGACATTGCATCCGAGCTTGGGGCGCTTTAGGGGTTTCACCTGAGAATACTCACTCCGCCATATTTCGACAAATAGGATTAGATAGAGTGAGTCAATTCTCTAGCTTCCGCTGCTCAATTTACTCGGCGCTATTATTCGCTCGTAGTATTGAGTAGAGAACGAAAAGCAGGTAAAATCCGCACTTGCGCCCCAAAAGCCACATTGCATCGGTCTAGTCGATGCAAGTGGGCACAGGGTTACAGATCTTTGACTCAACCGCTATTATTCGGCCAGTTTATAGGACTGTGGAGAATAGCCATATGGGAGGGATAAAATTAATTACATAAAAACGTATTTTTATGATGTATTGGCATTTGTAGAGAGCGTCAGTCACTTTTCGGGTCTGCACGTGAACTGTGGTTTCTAATAAAAATAGCTAACCCAAAAGAAACGACCTGGACAGTTACAAATGTATGAGGAAAAGCCAGAAGGTGTAAAATGTATTTTCAGAAATTATAACATAAAATAATAATCTTAACAGCAAGTTTGTACAGCAGTGGTATTCCGTTAATATAGTGTAAATATTACATTCAAGACAATTCATGTTTGTAAATTTTACTGTACATATCATTTAATTTTTTTGAGGCGAAATATTGTTACACATATTATATCCAAGAACGTAAGATGCTAATTTTATTATCATTTATTATATTTATAATTAATATATCCATACTTTATTGCCGCCATAATCATTTGAATTGAAAACTAAATTGTTATAATTTTTATATTTAATATTATGTGGATGGGGATACCACTTTAATAAATATTTTATTCGATCTTGTAACACCCAAATATGTATATATCTATCTAACAATTAAATGTGAATAAAACCATTCTTTTAAGAAATAAAATTATTTAAACTCAATTTATATAAAATTATTTTATTATTAATTTTTTTAAATTTTTGCAAAAACTATATAAAATAAACGTTATTGCATCTTAAAAAAATGCGCTGTGATATCTACCTATTGGTAGCATGAACACGATATCATAATATTAATTTATACTTTAGACGGATTAATGATTAATGCATACATCCTCCATTTGAACCTACCAAGTTGAACTTTGTATTTTTAACACTATATTTGCAATCAGCTGCCCTAAAATTCTTAAGATATGCGAGTTTTTTGCTGTCATGTGGAGGGAGGTTTAAATAAATCATAAGGCACTGATTTTCTCTTTAAATTATATTCTAACCTTACAAATATACAAAAGGCCTAAGTATGCAAATAAAAGTATAGTGTCGTGTATATATTAGATGTGGTCGCGTTCGGGTCTCGCTAATTACTGTCGCGGTCGATCTGTAATCGGAAAGAAATTGTGTCTTTGGAAGGTGTAAGAGTGTGTGTGTGTGTGTGTGTGTGTGTGTTTGTATATGTCTGAATCCAACGGCGGTAGAGGCAACTAGGCAGTTTTCGGAACATCCCGCCTGCCTTCGCCAAATACAGGCGAACAGTCATCCGCTTGAGGCATGATGCAGATTTTAGAAATCGGTCGAGTGTAGCTGGATGTCGCAGTTTTCACCTTCACGACTCGAACTAAGCCGTCCGGGCCTGGGTGAACTTGAGTGACTCGAGCTAGTGGCCACTTGCAAGGTGGGCACAACTCTGAGAGCAGCAGGCAAAGGTCACCAATTTTTAGCTGATATTGTTTGCTACGCCACTTTGGTCATGGTTGTAGGCTCTGAAGATATTCTTCGGACCATCGACTCCAAAAATCTTCATACATGTGACGAATCATTTTCCATTTGTCTAGGCGTGATGTTCCACAGTAAAGTACAGATGGCTCAGGGACGGTAAGAATAGGCTCACCGATTAAGAAATGTCCGGGAGTCAAGGCATTTAGATCTTCTGGGTCGTCAGAAATCGGTTGAAGCGGGCGTGAGTTTAGGCACGCCTCAATCTGGGCGAGCAGTGTTGTCATTTTCTCGAAGGTCAAGAGAGCTTCCCCAATAACTCTTTTAAGGTGATACTTGACAGACTTGACGGCTGCTTCCCAAATGCTACCAAAGTGTGGTGCTCCTGGCGGGTTAGAGTGCCACTCAGTCCCATCAGTAGCCAGGGGACGGGCAATTTCGTCATGCTGAGCACTGGCTTGCTCAAACAGGCACCTGAGCTCCTTATCTGCTCCAACGAAGTTGAGGCCGCAGTCGCTCGTAAGAGAGGCACAGATTCCTCTTGTGGCAGTAAAGCGCTTATAGGCACTCAAGAAATCAGCTGTTGAGTATCCTGAAACGGCTTCCAAGTGCACTGCATGTATTGAAAGGCACACGAAAACGCAAATATAACCTTTATAGGCTTTAGCTCCTCTACCTTTTGAGAAGCGCAGATAGATTGGTCCTTCGTAGTCGACTCCTGAGTGAACGAAAGGCCTGAATTGTCGAACTCCTTTGAGAGGGAAGTCTCCCATGAGTTGCGTGATAGGTTGAGCTCGCTGTCGCTAACAGCGAAGGCACATAAAAATGGTCGATTTGACGAGTTGTCGTTCTGGAAGAATCGAGAACTGCTGTCTATGATAGTTGATGGTGAGTTGCGTACCTCCATGCAGCGTTTCAATGTGAGCATCTAGAACCAGCAGTTTTGTGAGATTCGATTGTTGAGGCAAGATTAAAGGGTGTTTCTCATCTGGATGTAGTAATGAGTGCCTAAATCTTCCGCCGACTCGAAGATGGCCATGTTCATATAAAATAGGATAAAGGCGAATTAAAGTACTTGGACGAGCCAAGGGTTCAAGCTTTACTAAACAATTGATTTCATTGCTAAAGTAAATGTGTTGCACCCAGTGAATTAGCGTCTTGAGGGCTTGCAATAATCAAGCTGGTGTCAATACGTTAAGTTGCGTGAGTTTCTTGTCAGTAATCTCATGGCTTGTAAGATGAGCTGCGATGCGAGCTCTTGCCCGCAGTAAGGGCTGTATCCACCGAGCAACTTGACGAACGAGTCGAAATAATGAGCTGAATCTTGCAATAAAAGTAGGATCCGATAGTGGTGCTCCTGTTGCAAGGCACGCAGCAGGTCGTCGATCGAGGGCATCTTCTTGAAGGTCGTCAATCTTGCAATCGCTTGATGATTTCCAACGTGAAGCAGTGCTGGCTAAGAATGATGGTTCACGTAGCCAAAGTGTTGATTTTTTAAAATCTGATGCGGACATGCCTCTTGAAGGCAAGTCAGCTGGATTGTCAGTACCGGAGATATGATGCCATGCGGCACTGGGAAGCGTCGTTTGAATTTCAGAAACTCTGTTCGCTACGTACGTCTTCCAAGTAGTGGGTGGCTCCTTTATCCAGGCAAGAGTAATAGTGGAATCCGACCAGCAGTAACACCGTGCTTGCTCAAGAGATAAGGTGCGGCGGACTCTATAAGCCAGACGTACGAGCGTTACGGCGCCACAGAGTTCCAGACGAGGTAATGAGACCTGCTTGAGTGGAGCAACTTTTGATTTTGAGGTTAAGAGAATACATTTTACATTGCCCTCTTTATCTATGGTGCGCACATACAGGCAAGCTGCGAAGGCAAGTTCTGAAGCATCCGAAAACCCATGCAACTCAGCAAGCTCAAGGTCACCTGAGGATGCGATCCAGCGAAGCACTGCGAAGCTTTGAAGATAGTGTAAATCTTCTATAAGCAGGCTCCAATGTTTCTGCAAGGGCAACGGCAAGGTGTTGTCCCACGTCACTCCATCAAGCCACAGAGACTGCATAAATATTTTGAATGATGTTGTCACTGGTGTAATCCATCCCAGTGGATCGTATAGCTGGGCGATAACCAATAAGGCATTTCTTTTGGTGACCTTCTCGAACACAGATAAATTAAATTCAAAGCAAAAGACATCGAGGAGAGGTTGCCATGCTATACCTAGCATTGAAATTGTTTGAGCTTGAGGTCACGAAATGTGCTGAGTAGTGGCTTGACGATCCTCAGGCACATCAGTCAATAAGCTTAGGTGATTAGCGGTCCATTTGCTAAAGGGGAACCCGCCTGCCTTGAGAAGTTCCACTAGTTCGTGCCTAGCTTTTATGGATTCTTTCAGAATCTCTGCTCCAGCAAGGATGTCGTCTACGTACGACTGTTTTAGTAACATTTGAGCTGCATGTGGAAATCTAGTACCCTCATATGTAGCCAGTTGTTGAAGAGTTCTAATGGCTTGATATGGAGAAGGGCCAAGACCATATGTAACCGTGCACAGGTTGAAGATTGTGATGACTGAGTTGACGATCCAGAAAATTTGTTGAAACACTCCATCTTTCTCTGCGATCGGAATTTGCCTAAACATCTTCTCAACATCGGCTGAGAAGACGTAGCGAAAAATTCTCCATGCGCAGCATCACATCAAATGGGTCGAGCTGGAGTTTAGAGCCTATATGAAGGCACTCGTTGACTAAGTGCCCGGAAGGCAGTTTGACTGACCCGTTGAAAATGACGCACAGCTTATTAGTGTCCCCATGAGTCTTAAATACGCCATGATGAGGCAAGAGGAATGATAGCGAATCCTTTGGGGCTGAATTGAGTGTTGAGAACTCCTTCATGTGGCCACGAGAGATATAATCTTGCATAAAATTGTTATATTTCTCGCAGAATTCAGACTGTTTCTTGAACCGTTGCTCGGTTCGGTGTAAGGCGTGGATTGCGGCTTCTCTAGAATCGCCGAGATCAGGCAGGTTGGAGTTGAAAGGCAGACGAAGTACATACCTGCAATCGGCATTTCTTTTGTGAGTTCTAACGAAGTGATCTTCACAATCGCGGTCACCCGTGGTAAGAGGCACAGGCTTTTCCGATTCGACTTCTTCTTGTTGCCAAAAGCGAGTAAGAAGGTATGCTAGATCCAGATCAATGTGACAAGGGAAACTGGAGACGGTGAGTGAGTCGCTGATTGAAGCGGGAGAAGAGCCGGTGAGAATCCAGCCCAATCCAGTTGCCTGTGCGATGAGGTTACCGTCAGGGCTTTTTCGAAGACTTTCTTCCATTAGCTGGGGATATTGATCTGCCCCAATAAACAGTTCAACTGGATCAGTAGAGTTGATTTGAGAATCGGCGAGAGTCAATCCTTCCAGAAAGGCTTCTGTGTTTGACATAGGCCTAGGAGAAGGCACGTAATCCGTAAGACAAGGCAGAATTAGTGCCGTTAACCTAAAACGATTATCAATTTTGAAATAAGGTGAAATTACAACTGTTGCCTTTAATCTGGCTGTATAGATGGGTATCGCTCCCACGCCTGAGACAGGCACGAATGCAGATTCACGATGTGTCTTCAGACGCTGGGCGAGTAATTCTACTATGAAGGATGCCTCTGAACAGGAATCGATGAGCGCTCGAGCATAAGAGGTGCGGCTATGCTCTGAAAATACAGAAACTCGTGCCGTGGCAAGCAAGCGAGATTGTCGATTTGGAGTAGTTTACGTTATGAGTGACGTGACGCCAGTTTTTGTAGCTTGCGGCATATTTCCACTGACAGAGGGGCGACTGGAGTCAGCGCCGCCCGTGATTGACTGATTTGTTGAAAACCTTGAGATTGAGTGGTGTCTGGAGTGGAGTTTCGAAAGCTTCGATGAAGCAGTGTGTGATGCCGACTGTGACAAGAGGCACAGGTTCCCTTTGACTTACAGTCGTGAAGGCGATGCACTCCAAGGCAATTGAAACAGAGCTGTTTTTCTGAAACAAATGTGTGACGGTTATCGAGAGAGCAGGCTTTAAATTTGTCACATGCACTAATGTAGTGATTTCCATTGCAATAAGAGCAAATAAAGAGCAAATGCAAACGTGAGGCTTCGTAGCATAATGCACAGTAAGTCCAACATAATTCGGCTCCTTGTTGACAGGTGGCGCTTTCTTCGCTTGCGATTGACCACCGGACGGTAAGTCAGGTTTCTGACATGTCGTCGTTTCTAGCGCTTAAATGCGCGACTTGAGGAAGGCATCCAACTAGTTCCATGTCGTTGGTGTGTTGGTCTCGCCCAGAGAAAGCTCCCAGTCTCTGCGTGTTCTAGTGTCAAGATGTCTCACGGTAATGTGGACTAGGATGTCGTCCATCTTGTCAACTGGCCTTTGTAGTTCTTGCAGCGTTTCACCCACTTCTATTGTTCCATCTCTAAGGGCTTTTAAGGCACTTGCGGATTCTGATGTTACCGGGCTAAGCTGAAACAATGACTCAAGACACAGGTGGATTAACGTACGCTTGTTGTCATCATGCGTTTCTAATCGCGTCCAGGCACGACTATAATTTTCACCTGTCGCAGAAATTTTTTTAATCAGGTTGGCAGCTTCGCCAGAACGTCTTCAATATTTGAGTCGCGTTTCATAAATGCCCTGAACATATCTTTGAACGACGGCAAATTAGAATGATTGCCTGAAAATTGAGGTAAACTGATGGGGGGCATCTTACGAAACGCAGGCTTTGATTCAGCAGGTGTAGCAGAGAGAGTGGCACTAGGTGCTTTGACTTACAATGCATCAAAGGCGTCTAAGAATTGTCCCTTTTGTTCTAAAAAGGTTTCCTCAGCGTTTTCCATGAGTCCCTCCTTGAAATAATTCTTGCTTTCATCGTCAACAGTCGCTGTCTTCAAGATGAGGTTATGCCTTTTATGAATTGTAGCTCATTTTACCTCAAGGGCTTCCAATCTGGCACGGATGAATCCTTTAGATGTTTGTTGACCTTTCTTTTTTAGGTTAACAAATGCACGAGACATTAAGTCCGCGTCCTTCACTTGTTTTTCGACAAATTGATACATGGCGGTGATTTAGTCTATTGCACTTTGCACGTTGCAACAAGAGCGCTGAAACGGTAGTAAAACAGTGCACAGCTTGATATGCTGCTCCACGGGAGAGCGAAAACGAAAATGCGTAAATACGCTAATATCTATGCTGCTCCTCGTATGGGAGAGCGAGAGAAAAGATGCTGAAGGTACCGAATGATCAGCTGCTTCGCGAGCAGGAGAGCGAGAGAGAAGATTTTTCGCAAGCTTACTACCTCCGTGAGAACGACGGGCGGCTAGCTACTTGCACTGCTCAGTGAGAGGCGAGAAAAGGGGAGAGAGAGAGAGAGAGAGAGAGAGCGGTAGATAGACTGCCGCGTAAGCGGAGAGAGTTGAGGGAAGCGAAAGCGTTGCTTCGGTCGGGTGCCGAATGTTTAGGCAGCGCGGCTCGGTTCGAGGCGTCGAGCTTAGGTGAACTTACGAGCGCACGAGAAAGACCGAATTGGCCAAAGCGTCAAGCGAGCGCATGTAAACAAACTCGCTCGGTGCGACCTACACACATACACACTAATGCTTTTGGTTGTTGAAATTCGTTTCGAATTTCGATGATTTAGAGGTGCTTTAAAATCACGCACAATTTATGATTTTTCACTTGCACCTTTCAATTACACTTTTTTGTGCTTCTTTTGCCTAAAATTAAAGATGTTGTCTGATTTTCGACATGTTTAATTTTCCCGTTACAATACTACTATTTTACATGCTAAATAATAAATTGATACCATTAAATTATTATAATTAGTAAAACATTTAAGTTTATGGAGAGTTCATTTATTATATCACCACGAGAAAAAGTATGCATTATAAAAATCGTTATAAAACAAAAACCAATGTGCGAAATTCAAAGTATTTTTAATTTTGAATCTTTATCAAAAAACGAATATAATGAGCTTTAAATATGCAAAAATTACGCGTTAATACCCAAGAAATAAGATACCAAATTAAAAGAGAAATCATAAAAATAAAAAATCACAATAACATAAATACCAGTCGATGAATCTCAATAATAAATATTAAATTGCATCAAAAAACAAAAAAATGAGCGATTCGTAAAAAATTACTATTGAATACCCAAGAAATGAACAATAAATAATTAATAAAAAAAATATAACCTCAAATATCTTAAAAAATAAAAGAGTTTAATAGTGTAGTCAAAGAGCTCAGCCAAGACTGTCAAGACATAGTGGAAATCTTTTCCATTTTAATCTATTTATAAAGAATTTCTACCATATGTTTCAAAATATCGCCGTTTACAAAAAATGATGTTTTCGTGTATAAAAAAGAAGGAAAATAGCTTATAAAAAATTTCGTGTTGGGGAAGATAGACAATTTTATTCGAATTTTATTCGAATAGAATCGATCATATTATTTCTATATACCAAAATAATTTACTCCATTAATTTCAGAATATCGTAAAGTAGAAAAATCGCTGTAAAACGAAACGTGTCGATGAATCTTAAAATTTTTTGTTAACACCGAATTCTACTTAAGAAAAGAAAAAAATGAACCCCAGTTGGTAAAACATGACTGCGCCGTTCTCGAGATATAAACGATCAAAAAAATGTTTGAAAAAACACATAAAGTCAAATATCTTGAAAAATATAGGTACTCATGATTCAAGAAAGGAACTCAGCCGAGAGAAAGTTAAAACTTACCTTTCTGGAAATTTTCAAAAAGAATAATGGTGTTTTACTCAAGTTATCGTACGACGTAGAAAATAAATCTTTATTTAAACTTTTTATTTAAAATTTTTTAAAGAAGTTCAAGAACTTTTAAGTGCATTATCACTAAATCCATGATATTATTTATAAGTTGTTAAAAAAACGAAAAAGCAATAAAAAAAAATAATGTATTGAAAAACAAAAAAATATATTTTTGAGCCCTGTTACATCCCGGGAGGCTTACAGTGCTATGAATATTACTAATTAGCCCTATTCAGGTATTTGATGGTCAGGGCCACTCTACCTATGATGGGCGGTAAGCGAAACGTGAACGCGCAGCGACAGATACAACATGCGGCAGGTAGAATGGTAAAAGGTAGTAAAAACTCGTAGCACTGAATGAGTGAAATGTATACTTGCGGCTTACCTTTTATAGTCTCTCTGGTTAACTCATTCTCCGTTGGTAGCGCAGCGATGCACAGCTTGACTCGATCTCGGCTCACCCTCTCGTGCTGTGCTCGAATGCAGGAGATGAAAGGCATTCGCGGGAAATTCAAATAAAGTTGACGAGAATGTATTTTAATTGAAAAGTATTTAGTATTTATTTAACAGAACTTGAAGTTACCAGCAAGTACACATTCCAACAGAAATTATTCTTAGTCGAAAATACAAATTATTCTAAGTCGGAATTACAAACGTCGTTTAGCCGTTGGGCAGAGACACATTCTCTGGAAAATCTCGATTGGAAAAAGCCCGCTCGCTTGGGCGCTGGTCAGCTTATATAAGTGGGTTGCTTGGCTTGGTGACGCATACAGGAATATTCTAGAAGGTTCGAAGGGAGTAGTTTGGGGGTGAAGCTTTCATGTATTTTTCAAGGGAATACCTGTATCATCCATGTACAAGATGGCCATACGCGCGGAATAGTTAGGACATTATGCGGAGGTGGAGATACAGTGGAAAGCTTGGTGGTGGTGTGCGTGTGGGGGAATTTTTCCGTAGAACGGCGGATGGATACGTCGTTATTGTTTTGGTCGCGGGGTTGGGTTGGGTTGAGTTGGTCATTAAAAGGTAGTCCGTCGTTCCAGCTGCGGCTCCATGAGGGGTGCATGACGCTTGTCCGTTTGCACTTGTAGATGTATTGGCGCTGGTGTCAGCGGAGATTCTGGTAACTGGATTAATAGCCTGGTCAGAGGTATGTAGTCCACCGTATTGGTGTGGTACTGTCTATCGGTTAGGTAGGGTGCGTTGTTAGCAGCAAATGGTACCTGACTGCGCGTCGTAACGCTGCGCCATTGTGGATAATAATGCAGAGCGGCACAGTGTTGGTGCCGCGTTGTATCTGCAAATAGTAGGATATAACAGCCCTCTTCCTTTAAAAAAAAAACAAAAACAGAGCCCTGAAACATTACATTTAATCATGAATTACTCTAGATATAGGGCTACACATACAACATATATACACACATCCATATGAACACTTTCTAAAAACAGTGTATTTTGATTTCCAATGCCCCAAGACATATTTCTAACATGATTTTAAAAAAACTTTTTGCTACTACAAAGCTTCCTTTAGGAGGAAGCAAAAAGTTGATGGATTTAAAGCATCCGAACCTCATTAAGGGGATCTAACAAGCTCAAATTTTAATTAAATTGGTTATATACTTTTAGGTGAATTATTGATCATATATTACATTTTCTTCTTCGGTAAATTTAAATATTTTATCGAAATATATTGGACAAAAATTTTTTCTTGGTCGTTTAGTCAATTTAAATAGCTATTGAAGAGAAACTGCTCTTTTTTCATCGTCCACGTGAATTTGAGAGTTCTAAGCATCGGATTGAACTTTTCCAAAGGTTATTTTTCCATAACTCATTTCTGAATTTTTAATACAAATTCCTTCGCATATGTAAGAATTAATTGTATTTTAAACAAAATACCTTTGGAAAAATTTAATACGATGCTTAGAACTCTCAAAATCATCTGAACATTGAAAAATCAGCAGTTTCTCTTTCGACCAAATACGAATAATAAAATTTTCCGATATATTTCGATAAAATATTTCAACTAACCGAAAAAGAAAATGTAATATATGATGAATAATTCATTCTTACCTAAAAATATATAACCAAATTAATTTAAAATTTTGAGGTGGTCAGGTCCTCTTAAAGGATCAAGCCTGAGTTAAATTCTGTAAAAAGTGTAAAAAATCATTGTCCATTTTATAGACCGTAAAAATATTTTGACACAATCTAAGTTGATACAAGTTTTTATATCATAATATGTATATTATATATGATTTTCCATGAATTAGATACCTCTAAGTGTTCTTTATAGTCCCTTGAAAATTCTCTAATCTACATTATTGAATTTTGAGCCTTTTTAACCACTTACCACGTGTTTTTGAATCAGGTGGTGAACTTTTCATGGTTACCGAGGCTTTAAAGTATTCTTCAGAAGTGTACTCTTGGATTTAAGCAGCTACATTTTGAAAAAAGATTATTTTTAATTGTTAGATACACATGTATCAATAATATTAGTATTTTTATAGTATTTTCATAGTATTATTATTGATATGTGTGTCTCTAACAATTAGAAATAATCTTTTATTTTAAATGTAGCTCCTTAAGTACATGAGTACACTTCTGAAGAATACTTTGATGACTCGGTGACCATGAAAAATACACCGCCTGTCTTAAAAATACGTGGTAAGTGGTTAAAAAGGCTTAAATTGAATAATATATATAAGAAAAATTTAAAGGGACTATAATAAAGACCACTTAGACGGGGTCTAACTTATGGCAATATTACATATAATATATATATAGTTAAGATATAAAAGCTTGCATCAACTTAGATTATGTTAAAATATTTTTGCCATCTATAAAATGAACAATGATTTTTACAGAATTTAACCCAGACTTGACCCCTTAAGTTTCAAGAATCATGTAAAATCTTATTTTTTTTTTAAATTACATGAAAAATATGTCTGAATTTTTTTAAAACTTAAAATGGCCATTTCTGATTGGTGTAAAGAAATCAGACCTATTTGTGAAAATCTAATCAAGTACGACTAGGTTATTCTTCGTTTTCGAATATAAGATTCTTCGCTTTTTCAACAACTTTAAAATATTATATGCAGTAAGATGGGAAAAATCCATAATAAAAGTTATTTATACTGAGTTAAATTTAAGATACTTTTAAGAAACCGAGACTCCAAAAAACGCGTAAAAAGTGTTATAACTATTGTTCTAGGATTTGTCCTATCTTTCTGCATGATACATTTGGAAGTTCACCGAAAAACGAAGACTATAAAACCTGAAAAAGAAAAAAGAACCTGATCGTATTTGATTAAATTTTCTCAAATAGGTCCTTTATAACAATCAGAATTGACTGTTTTAAGTTACGAGAAAATTGAGGAATAATTTTCATGAATTTGTGAAAAAAATAAGAACTTGCAAGATTTTTTAAACTTAATATTCTTTAAGGAGGTTCGATAGTGAAGTCAAAATAATAAAATGTTCCTGAAAATTTAATGTGTCATTCTTCTATGAAATTAACCATAGCATGTCAAAGTTTTACTCTTATACATAGGCTCTTATGAGAGTAGCTTGTAAACTGACAATAAACTTAGAGCGCGATTTTATAAAATGATAAGAAAGAAATTAAAAACAATGCAAAATATTAGAAAAGTATTAAAGATCGTGTACGCGAAATTTTTGAATGAATGAGAATACTGATTCCAAGTACTAAGCGAAAAAACAAATAAAAGCACTAGATTGTAGGCTGGGTGGGGATGTACACGGTAAGAGGGGAACCGGTGCGCGGTACGGGGGATTCTCCATTCTTCGCCCAGCGCAAGAGATCTATCTAACCTCCTTAAATGAAAAATTCTCAATCATAGAAGAAATGCTAAAAATTGACAAAAATTATGATTCTGACATTTTATAACTTTTGGCCTTCTGCATCCCGAAATCTGAAAAATTTATATTTTATTTTTTACATTAAATGGAACATTTTACGAGAGTTTCAACCATTTTAATTTTTTGTTTGACGATTCGACGTGGAATGTACCTTATGCATATTTAATATATCAACAATCATTATTGTACACTACACTGAATCTAAAGAATATTATTTACCTAAATAATAATAGAAGCTTTGTATTTTTCAGGATTACATTTTGCGGAATTACTATGAAAAATTATGTTGAAGCTAACATATCTTATAAATCTCATACTACAGTGAAATATACAATGAAAATGCTTTCCAGTAGTTCTGAAACAATAATATTTATGTTTCTTGGAGTTGCAACAGTAAACAATAAGCATAATTGGAATTCATTTTTTATAATAACAACTATAATACTTTGCTCAGTCTACAGAATAGCAGGTAAGTTACTGTTGATTTCATTAATTGTCTCAATTTTAGAAATAAAAAAGTTCAACAATATCCTTAACAGTACTAAATGTTCTAACCGGGTAACAATGCTAATTTGGCCTTCGTCACGTAAAAAAATATAAGTACTTTTTTTCGATAAATATATGAAAAAGAGAATTTTTGAATTATTTTCTTGGACACACCCGAGGTAGCCTTAAAATTGTGTTTTTTCGTAATTATTTTATATCTTTCGTAGATTAAAATGATAAATCTGAAACTTGCATGTAAGTAGATTTCAACTATATGTATAACCACCAATTTTTTCAGATTTTTTTACCCCAAACATAATCTTAAAATTAATTTTTCGATTTTCAATGATTTTTCAAGAGCGCAGATCAAAAGAAACCGCCTTGAAAAAATTCTACTACATTTTTTTGTATGTCATAAACATGAGGAATTTTTTCCAAATTTTTTCGAGTAGTGCTCCCCACTCAAAAAAATATAAAACTATTTTTCCTCTATTTTTAAATTTTTCTTCGCTGATTAGGTTACGAACAATTAATTACTTCTAATTAACTTCAAACTTTAATGTCTATACAATTTTATAAACACTTACCTATAGAATGCTAAAAATGCTAATCTTAACCTTACCAAACCTATATTTTCGCTCATTTTAGCTATTTTTTAGGGTATTATTTACTCTTTACACATTTAAGCGAGTAAAAGGATGTTTAAATATGAAAATTAAAAAACATGTTATTATGATTATATTTTTTTAAAAACAGCTTACATGCTTAATTGTATACCTAATTATATTATGTACATAACAAGTAAGTTGAAAAATCATAAAAAAAAAAATTATTCAACCTAACCCATTACTGCTTATTGTCTTCATCAGTGACTCCCAAAATTGACAAAATTACAGTTGCCGTATGATATTTTTTCAAATTTTCAGTCTTTTTTGACGTAAAGAAATTTTGTTTACACTCTGCGACCAAAAAAAACTAAAGTTTTTTCAGATTGATCCAAAAATAAAATTATTTTTGTATTTTCTTTTATAAAACGCATCACAATAAATTACCCTTTTCAGCACCATATTTATTCAAGGAAGTTTACGACGTGCACGTTTCTAGGAGACATGATAAATGAATTTTCTTTTTCCCACGGTGGTTTGACTTTTTCTGACATGTACTATAGTATAACTTAAATGGAGTATATTTTCGTTAAAATATATTTTTCTATATAATTTCTTTTCAGAAAACAAGCAAATTTTTAATACATATTTATAAACAATTTCAATAAATGAATTTGTTTTTTGAAAAAAAACTCTATAATATTAAGTTTATGAGGTTTACAAAAAAATGCAATAGGACACGCATAAGGGCTCGAACGAGCATACATAATTAGTTATTTTCATTTTATTAAACCGTTAAATGCATATATCGATCCGAGCGACATTAGGAGCGAGGAGTATATCTCTAGTTATAAAACAATATCAACGTAGATATGCTTCATTTAACTTATAGTACATGACAAAAGAAATCAAATCACCGTCGAAAAAACACAATTCGTTTACCTTGTCACCTAGAAACGTGCATGTCGTAAAGTTCCTTGAATAAATATGGTGCTGAAAAGGGTAATAATAATATGTTGTGATGCGTAGAATCAAGATTCTGAGGTTTTACATCTGTTATACCTGGGTGCTCAATTGTTAATAATAATTAGTTATTAATCCAGCCAATAACCTGCTTGCGTACGCCATACGCACACGACTTACCGCAGCGCTTACCTTACCTTTGGGTTGGCCCGCGGTGACTGGCCGCTGTAGTCTTATCCCAGTATAGCTGTGTCGGTTTTTCCCACGTATACGCCGAATCCATGAGGATTCGGCTTTGTGCGGAGTTTCCTCAACACACTAGTTTTCACGATCTGAAAGGAGCGCGAAAACGGGAAGGCTAAGTCTCTCGCAACACGTATAACAACTTAGCTTCGTTTGTTGGCCTAACTCGATGCGAGGAGCAGGCGGGTCCGGGTTTATTGACGACACACTAATTTAACAATAACAATTTATAATATATTCTGAAAAATAAATAAGACAATCTACAACGAAGTTAACAAGAAGAAAAACTACAATGAATTTACTAAATATTACGCATAGGTCGAGCGTCGTATACGTGTTCAGCACGAATGTCGCTGAACATGTTACCGGAATCAGAGAGGGCTTCGATCACGCACGGGTCTCTCCTATCGCGGGCTATTCAGAGTTCTTATATTCTGGGTGCACGGCACACTATTCGTAGTGTGGCCCTTACACACATACACATTTACCCATGGGCTAGCCCTTACCTCTATTGAATAGAGTATATGGACCGGAGGGAACGCCGCTGACGAAGCTTCTCTTTCACTCTCTCTCTCTCTCCCTCTCTCTTTCTCTTTCTCGTTGCTGGTCGATAGCTCTGTAGCTTTTTCTCCCGTTGCCACCTCGGCGCTTGCTGCTGGAGGCTTCTCGCCCCGCGTGCGGAATCCTCTTGTGTTGATGATAGTGGGGGTCAAGCGTTCATCTCCACCAGTCGTTCTTGCCCCCATGCACGCGAGAATCAACGTGCACAGCCCAAGCGCGAACTCGTGGAGTTGCAGAGCGGGAGAATAGCCAAGATGGCGGCGAGCAAGCCGAAAGCCTGATGCACAACACGATATAGTTACCGATAATGGCTTTTCTCCACAGTTTCGGCGGCATCTTGCCGCCTGCTCTCTCTTGCCTACCTGTTGAAGGGCGCGGCTGTCAGATGGCGACACTTGCTCCATTCTCCTCGATGTATTACTTGCGAATTATACGCGACTCGTTACACTGTATATGTAAAAACATTATCAAATATTATGATGAACAACTTTTCAGAATAAATGCTTTTAAACGAAAGATTTTTTATAAATGGATAATTTTATTTTTCATTTAATATAAGCGTTTAAAAGTAGCTTGCCCCCTTAACGGTGCAAAGGAATGTCTAAATTTGATAATTTGAAAAAATGTTAATAAGTCTATATTTTTTCTAAAAACAGCTTAAATATTCAATTTTATGCTTAATTGTATTATGTACATATTAAAGAAGTTAAAAAATTATCAAAGAAAAAAGTATCCAACTTAACCCATTGCTACCTATTATCTTCATCGGTGACTCCCAACATTTACGAAATCACAGTTGCCGTAGAAAATTTTTTTAAATTTTCAGTCTTTTGACCTAAAAAAAAATTTTTTTCGTCCTTTATATATATATTTATTGCTGTAACTAAAATAACCTAACGTTTTTTAAGATTGATCTAAAACTAAAAATATTTTAAGTTGTACAATCATTAGTTTTATTAATTTTTTACAAAAGAACACAGAAAAATAATTTTATTTTTAGATCAGTCTTAAAAAATTTTAGGTCTTTTTGGCCACAGCAATAAATACGCGTATACAGAATATAATGAAAATTATTTAGGCGAAGAGACAGAAAATTTTAAAAAATATCCTACGGTAACTGTGATTTTGTCAATTTTGGGAGTCATTGATGCAGATAGATAGATAGATATAATATTTATTTGTAAATATTTACAAATATTTTTACTTACAATTTTACATTTTAATGTCACACGTTATCAGTTTCTTAAAATTACATATCACGTCGTTACTTAACTAAAATAAATTGCACATATGTGAAGTCAGGTACATAAAGTATTGCACTTTATTGTCAGTTATAAAATTTGTGTTTTCTAAGTCGTACTTATTATACCTATCAGTCGCTTGAATAAAATTACATACATACATTAACAATCGTTTCCATTCATACTAATAAATACATGCATACTTTTTTTAAATTGTTTTGTCAAATTAATAATTAAAAGAAAATATAAATAAAATACACAAATACATCAATAAATTAGAATTTTAACGATGCAAAATAAATTAACACAAAAGAATTAAACAAATGAAAAGAAGGGGAAAAAAATGAACATCAACAAAATAACTGAGCATGCGAAGTATTTCTTGACCGCCACCTTAAAGGCCATTAATGATGGTAGCATACCAATGGCAAGAGGGAGTGAATTCCACAAATGCGCACCTTGTACTTGAAAAGATCTTCGTCCTGTTTCAGTGCGCATGTGTGTTACTGAAAGTTCTTTTGCATCACCCCTTACAGGACGCTTTGATTCGTTCTTCATAAAAAGCAGACAATAGGTAGCAAGGGGTTAGGTTGGATATTTTTTTTCTGATGATTTTTCAACATCTTTGTTATGTACATAATATAATTAGGCATACAATTGAACATTTAAGCTATTTTTTAAAAAATATGCACTCAATAACATTTGTTTAAATTTTCATATTTAGCACCCTTTTACCCCATTAAATGTGTATAGTGTAAATAACACCTAAAAAATAGCTAAAATGAGCGAAAATATATGTTTGGTAAGGTTAAGATTAGCATTATTTGTATTTTATGGGTACGTGTTTATAAAGTTACATAATCATTAAAGCTTTAAGTTAATGAAAGGTAATTAAATGTTCGTAACCTAAACAGCCAATAAAAATGTGAAAAAATGGAGGAAAAATAGTTCTTTATATTTTTTTTTGAGCTGCGCTCTTGAAAAATCATTTTAATTTAAAAAAGAAATTATTATTTATTGGGCCATAATTATAATGCTTTAAACATTATTTTTTGGCTTTATCATTTTCGGGCCTTATAATTTTTGTGACCTCATAATTTTTGAAGCTTCATAATATTTTGGGTTTCATAATTTGTATGCCGTTATTTTCTAGACATTATAATTGTTTGGGCATTATAGTTTTTGGTTATTATAATTTATTGGACTTTATAAATTTTACCATTATAATTTTTGGATTTCATAAGTTTTTGGGCCATGTAGCTTTTTTGTGTTTATAATTTTTGGTGAACTTAAGTATATGTGTGTATTTAAACTTACAAGGAGAGTGCATACCCCCCGAGGAATGAAATTCGGTCAGACTTTGGGAAATATTTTCTCGTACCGAAAAATACAGCCTAGCACCCGTAATTCATTCTAATGGGCATTTGTTATCGAGATATGAGGTGATTCACTCGACATATTCATTATTTTCATAATAAGGTACCTCTTTATCCAACCATAACTCTTAAAAGAATACAAAAATACCTTTAATTTAAGCTGTATGACGTATACAAATATTGATTTACGTCTACAAAATGCTTCGTGACAATATCGAAACTACGATACATCGTGCCACTAAAATAAGTTCGAATAAACCCCGTTGGAATTTATCGAAAATTCAATATGGCGGATTCAATATGGCGTCTCAGTTGGAAAAACCATCCAAAATCGATTGTTTTACTGTAATCTCTCTAACTCTTGGCAGAATTTTCTTGAAATGAATGAATTTCATATTCATTATGCATGGAAGCTATTCATTCTCATTGTTCGTACCTAGCAAAGTCTTATTGATAAAGATACGTGAAAAGTATTAGATTTCTCAACGATGGGGCAGTAAATACTGCAGTTAGTGCATGATACCAATATCTTAACATGTGTATGTATGTGTGTGTGTGTGTGTGCGTTTGTATGTGTATGTATATCTTCGAGTATATATACGTGGGGGTACATGTGTATCACTGTTAACAACCGTACCACGTTCCTTAGCCGTAAAAATATTTAAAACATTTTGGCGTCGCCCAACTTCCATCGCGTGAAGGTAAACGTGTAATGGAAACTGTCTATTTTTATATTTTGAAAAAAAAAATAATTTTTTTGGTATATTTGAAATTTTTTATTTGTTTTTTTTTTATTGCCATGAAATTCTTCGAAACATGTTTTACAAAAGTATTGATTGCAATTTTCGCAAAGCCAGAATGTTCGCTTTTCACATTTATAAGTACAGCATCGTTTGCTCTTTTATATTATCTGTATTGCACGTTCTTTCAATTCTTAAAGACTCGCTTTTTGCAGATAATTATCTGCGAGACTCACCGCAAAGTCCATCATGCTCGTCTTCTTATTTTCTATACAAACAGCATTTCGTAGAATAAGGGTTGATTGCTAAGGGATGATTTTATCAATCTCATCAAAATGAAATGAGTTCATTTCTTACGTCTCATTGTGGATAATACATTACTACAATATTGATTGTCAATATCGACCCCACCTATACACTTATTGTAGATCGCGATCCGCCGAGTTTCCTCTTCGGGTGCGGTGTCCACGATAGTTTCAGGGTTTCGTCGTTGTCTTCGAAAATTCCCTCTCCATCTACGTATCCCTGCGGGCCGGCGGCCTGTTGTCACTGGTCTGATGGCCGGTCTCTTCTGCCTGTGTCATCTTCGGCTACCGGAGGACAGCTTTAGTCGACTGGGTTTCCGTCGCTCAGTCTGGGCCGGCGGCTCGGTGGTGGTATCTGTTGGATGATTATGAATGATAGGATGATTTGTGTATAAAGTGAGTGAATTGTTTAGGTTTGTTACTCGGCTGCTGATGATAGTATTTTATTTTTCTTCCATATCTTTCGGCCGATGGTATATTGCACGTCTCGGTGCTTAGTGTTGTAGTACTTGGCTTGGCGGGCCGTGGCTACTTTTGCGTTACACCGGGCTCACCGGGCTTTTTGTGTACCTCGCTCAGCTGTTCCATTTACTTTTGCCAGTCCGAAAGAGCCTCGATTTCGGCATTTTCAGCCGCTGTCTCGTCCTGTATGCGGCGTAGCGACTTAGAATCGTTCGGCTGTCGACCGTAATCATCCTCGCGTATAGTCTGCAGAATTGTGCATATAGGCAGGCGACACTCGCATTGTTTACGTTCCCGCGTGCTCGAGGCTATCAACACCGCGAGCTCGAGTCGGCCGATGCCGCGGTGTATTCGCCCCGCTTTTCAACCGGCGAGAAAACGTTCTTTTACCGTCATTTCTACCGCACCGAACGCATAGATGCTTTACTTAAACTCTCTCCTCGGTGTTATACGCGCTCGCATTTAGTCGTTGTTTAGAAAAAAATCAGACTGGGGTGCGAACGCGTTTAACAAATAAAAAAATATGTTCCCAAAACATTAGGGTGCCATGTGATAGCTTTTCGTTATAAGTTTCCGTGGCCGCGCGGATCATGTACAGCGTGACGTTGTACATACAATCGGTCCGCAAGTACAAGGCCCAAACTCCACTCGCGTTTGCTTATCAGCTCGCACGGCGTTGGCCGTGCATTTATTTGAGAAATGAGGACTCGGCTAGCTGCAGCATTCGCACCGAAAGTGCGCCCGTGGAGGCGGCGGCAGTCCACAGGAGCGGAGAGTTTTAAGTGAAGAAACGCCAGAAGTTTCAGTTGAACTTTAACACCGATTTATTACAGGCTAATTCAATACAATTAACGCGGCACTCGCGGTGTCGCGTGGTGTAAGCCGGCGGGGGCAAGAGAGCAGGACGTTCTCGCTCGTACGCGTAGAGAGAAGGAGAGCTAAACTTACATGAGTTGCCCTAGCCTCGTAGCTGTTCGCTCGACGTCGGTCCTGGGATGTCGCTCACCCTGGTCGCTTCTTCGGTCGTAATTGCAGGCTCGCTCGCATGTTCCTACGTTGGGCATCTTCGCACGGGATCTGCTGTCGGTGCGAGAATCGAAGCGGAACTCCTCGCGCATATCTGAGATCGACCTTGACCTAGCCCAATTTCGCGCGTCGTGACTCGGCTAGCCAGCTAACTATCTCCCTCTCTCTCTATTTCTCTCTGCTATTTACCGAGCGCACAACATGTGCGCTTCGCGTCGACTGCTCTCTGCCCCCAATGCTTGAAATAATACAAAATATATTGATATACATGTAATATGTCTTGCTTTCGCCCAGAGAGGTGTTGAGACGTTTTAGAAGTGAATGCGATAATAATTACATGAGCAATAAAGCCGTCTCAATAGATATATATATATATATATATATATATATATATATATATATATATATATATATATATATATATATATATATATATATATATATCTTCCTATATTATATAGTTGTTTGAAAATCGTATAAGATGTACGCCCTCCTCGTCCCTCCTCGCCCCTCCCTCATTTTGCTCTCCTCATTCTCCTCCTCAAAACAAGGTAATAGCGTTTCAAAAAATACGTTATTTTGATCTTAATTTTTGCCCTCCTCACCCCTCCTCGCCTCTCCTCTTTATATCCTCCTCATAGCCCTCCTTCCAGCCCTCCTCATGCCCTCCTCATGTACTTATTTCTATTAAGTATCATTTTTTATTTTTGCTTTTTTTTCTATATACATATTATACATATAAAAATTGTTTATAATAATAATTGTGAATGTTTATAAATTTATAAAGTGTTTTATTCATTATATATATCAGTGCAGTTTATTCCATTTTACTGATTTTTAAACTGAAAACAAAATTAAAATAAATATATATGTTAAAAAATACAATACTTAAAACTAAATATAAATAAATGTATGAGTTACATATATTTATTTATAAATGAATTAAATAAAACATAAATTTGAATGTATAAAAAAGCTTAATTAACAAAACAACGCGCCAATCTATTTACCTCCCGGGTGGTGTGGAAAAATAGAAAACCTTCATAAAAACAAAAAATTTCATGATGCTTTGGGGGTTGGCGAGCGGAGCGAGCAGGGGGGTACCCCCCTAGTATATATATATATATATATATATATATATATATATATATATATATATATATATATATATATATATATATATATATATATATATGCGAGTTCGAGAACCACGGGAGTCGCCTGACTTAACAATGAATACTTCAAAATTAAATTGAAGAAATCATTGTAAAAGTAAAACGGATCAATGAATCTCAAAATTCATTTTGAATTCAGAATCTTTATTAAAAGCCGTAAAATATAAATGCTTGCTTGCAAAAAATTACCGCGTCGTTCTCGAGATATAAATGATAAAATAGAATTAAAAGAAAAACGAAAACTCAAATAACTCTGAATGTAAAGGTCATTATAATTTAGACTTCTAACGGTCTCGTGAGATGGTAAAAGATTACCGTTCTGGAACTTTTCAGAAGGAATAATGACATTTTACTGAAGCTATCCTTCGCCAAATAAAAATCATTTTCTTTACAAAAGAATGTTTTTCTCGTAAAATAAAAAGGATCTTTATCTTTAAGGCCTGAAAGTTTTACGAAATATTCTTATTTATATTCCTAATCACCTCAAATTTTTTTAAAAATTTTCCATGTTATATTTTCCAGATATCATCGTTTAAACACAACACGATGTTTTTGTGTATAACAGAAAAAGAAAATAGCTTATTTAATATTTCGAGTCGGAAAATATAGATAATTGTATGCTCTTCTAAATAAATAAAAAATTAATCGATGATATTATTTCAAACATACCAAAAAACCCAAAAAACTAAAACTCGAAAATCTAAAAACCACAAAGAAAATCAAAAAAACATCTAAAAACAACAAACATTTTTTACGGCCCCATTCCATTCAAAAATACAAAATCATTGAGTCCTAAAACATTAATTGTGACCGGCAATGATCAGAGTAATCTTCATTCGCATCCGCCCACATACACACACACACACATCATACACACACAAACACACGCACACACACACATACACACTCACACGCACATACACACACAAACACACGCACACACACACATACACACTCACACGCACATACACACACATACATACACATACACGAACACACAAACACACATCCATACATTCTTTTTCTAAAAATAGTGTATTTTGACTTCTAATGTCTCAAAACATGTTTCTATCAGCTAAGTTCTTTGCCCAGATCATGAAGACTTTTATTTTTCAAGATATTGAGGTTATATTTTTTTCAAAATTTTTTTTATGTCTTATATCTTTGCTATTACACGAATCGTTTTTGTTTTATAACGTTTTTTCATTTTTTAATAAATTTTGTTTTTCAACAAATTTTTGATTGTATATTTCTTGCATGTTACGCTGTAACGTTTGACCAAACAAAGCTCACTTTATACGTATTTTGATGAAGATTTGAAATCAAGAAGAATTTTTAAGATTTACCGATTCCATCTTGTTTTATATTCTTTTTATGATATTCATTTTGTCTTCAAAAAATTTTTAATAGCTTTTTACTTGAGTATAATACGGTTATTTTTTGGCCATTCGAAGATAATCGTTTGCGTTTGTTGATGAAGATTTAAAAAGAAGAAGAATTTTTAAGATTTATCTTCTTATTTTTTTATAATGTTTCTTCATTTCGATAATATTCAATTTTTTTTCAATAATTTTTAATATTTTTTTTCTCGAGTATTATGCGATAATTATTGGTCATTCAAAGTTCTATTTTTAATTTTTTATGAAGATTGGAAATACAAAAAATATTCAAGATTGATTGGTTTTCGCTTCAGACCGTTTCTTCATTTGTATAATATTTTTGTCATAAATGAATAAATTCGTATTTTAAAGGCTCGAACAAAATTACGAGAAAACTTTTAATCACAAAAATATGCATTTACTCTATCTCACTTTACTAAGAAATTTTTTGTATTAAATAGTTTCACAATAAAAGAAGACAGTAGAGCACTTTTTAGTTAATCAATATATTTTTTATGTTTTCTTTTCCAATACAATATATAAAGAATAAAATTTAATATAGTTAAAATTTGGGTTCACAGTTAAAATGAGTTTGAAAGTACTATTTTAAATAATTAACTCGAATAATTACTCTTGATGAACAGTTTTAAGATTTTCTTCGTTACACATTATCATCTTATTTTAAATTTATTTGTGAATATGATATGTATTATATATAATATATTAAAAAATATTTTAAACAATTGCGATTGAAAATGTGCGAGTTTTGATGAGCCGGGATATACGAGTTTTCTTTTTCATCGATCAAAATAAATCGACTTCCGATTTTCGTTTAGATAATGTAAGTAATTGTATCGAGAATATTAAGATGAAGGGAAATAAAACGTAAGAATCCTCTCAGTAAAAATATACGAAGAACGGATACACATAAGGGAAAATATCGGCGTTGATTTTTGTATACTGCTCCCATATTCCCGATCAAAATCCTACCTCGGCGAGCGTGAATGGAATACGATACAGGAAACACTGCGTTTTCTACATTGTACCATCTCATCCTCTAACTGAGATTAGCGTACGACTTGCGATAATATGTTGGAAGTTTGTGCAGTGCGTCCCAGCCAAAAATATCGGTATCAATTCAAATATCGATTCAACTCCGAAAAATAATAATACTCGTTATCACTTCCCCTTGTTTCGCATTGCGCGTGCTAGGCGATCGAAATGCAAGTTAGAGTGGAATAGCTTGGTGCCCATGACTCCGTCTTTTTTATCGACATTAGAGAGATACTCTACGTTAACACAGCCCGGTTTCGGGGAAATGATTTACATAATTTCGCAGGCTTTCGAGGATGATGCGCATAATTGCTGGTACCCGCAGGAGGGCGAGATAAATGATTACGAGGATTTAGTGAGTCGTTTCAAAGAGCGATATTTGAACTCGAATATCCAGCGGTTTACGAAACGGAAGGTGGAATTCGGACAATTTAATACGGTGGGGCAATTGAATAGGGTGAATTACGCCATCAATATTTTTTGGCCTCGCGAAAGAATTAGAACTGACGTATGGTGAATCGGAGTTGGTTTTGAAAATCAGTGAGGATTTTGAAAGAGGCATTAGACACGCGATCTCCGGCCAACAGGTTAAGGATAAGAATAATCTGCTAAAAATACTAGCAGATTATAACGACGACTCGCACGCGCGGATGGAACCTGTGTCACCGTCGAGCAAAACACAAGCGGCGGGGCAGCAAGCCAGCGGCGCGAGCAGTTTTCATCAAAACACGGCGGGAACGTGCAAAATAAGAGACCGTGGCAAACGAAGAGCATAAATGCATTACAAACAGTATTGAACTTGAAGGAAACAGCAGGGATAATGACACTGCATCGGGAATCGGGATATAGTTGCGCTTCGCGAGTCGAGTACACAACCAAGACGGGGTATGCAAAGCGCAACTGACTCCAACATGATCGCGTCTGTCTTGGAAGATCGCCGCGCGGAAATGGCTTACGATGAACCCGAGGGCGTGAATGCGGAGGTAACGTACTGCCGGAAGATAGTCATAACGGTAGAAGGAGAAATCGTGCAAGCATTGATAGACACTGGGAGCAAAGTAACCGCGATCTCTGAGGAATTTTACTATGCGAATATTACGTGCTTTAAGAGCCGCCCGACGTTACCAATAAGCAGACAAAATGATAAAGGGAGCGACGGGGGAAAATCAGTACGCTTTAAAATTCAAGTATTTTTGAATGTAGAGATAGGGGGGCTGAGCACTAAAGTAATTTTTATTGTTGTGCCCAAAATTAATAAAGCCGTGTATTTTGGGATATGATACACAAAAGGCTCTTAATGTGTTAATGGACACGGAGAATGAGTAGCTTCTCTTAGAAGTTAATAACCAAGACGGTATTATCGAATGCACAGACCGACGTTTCAGCACAGCTAAAATTCGTCTCTGTGCATCGAATCGCAGGATAAATTCTCGAGAAATGGGGATGACCCTATTAATTATTTTGATGATGGACACGTAGAATACGGGGACGATTACGAAGATTCGTTCGAAATTTCTCTGAAGGAATTCGACGAAAAAGTAGAATTCTTTAGTAGTCTCACAAACTCATAGAAAGAAAAATTAAAAGCATTAATCTTTCTGTATAAAGTAGTATTCGAAAATATTCCCGCTTTATTGACAACTTATGAGCATGAGCTCGTGGTAAAAGACGACACACCTTTTTACACTAGGCCGTACTCTATACCGTTGTGCTACGGAGAGCAAGTAAAGCAAGAGATTTATAAGATGCTACAGCTCGAGATTTTTCGGAGATCGAACAGTCTGTACATTAATCCGATCGCAGTAGTAAAAAATGAGACGGGTCAGTAAGATTATGTTTGGATGCGCGCCAGCTAAACGTGAAATTGGTCGACCATTACAAGGGCCTGCCAGGGATTGAGAACATTTTGCAAAGATGCTCGGCTAAGCCAATAACAAGTACATCGGACTTCACGTGTAGTTATTGGCAGTTAAAATTAGCGGCGTGGTGCCGGAAGTACACTGCGGTCAAGTATGATAACCACGTTTATCAGCATAATGTGGTTCCGTTCGCGGTTAAAACGAGTGGCGTGGCGTTAATTAGGGGTTTGGATGAGGCAACCTCGGATTTTGATAATTTTTCAGTTTTGTTTGTGGATGATATGGCAATAAAATAAAAAATTTTGAGGAATACCTAGGACATTTACGCAGTTTATCCGATAGATTATTGTCATATAATTTAAGGTTAAATTTTAAAAAATCGCAATTTTTGCGCGATGCAATTGAATTTTTGTGACATTTTATCTCAGCACGGGGCATAAAACCTGATCCAGAGAAAATCCGTAGGATAAAAAATTTTAAGTGACCTAAAAACATAAAAGAATTACAAAGTTTCTTAGATTTTCGTCAATTTTTAAACCAAGTTAGTACAAAATTAATCTAGTTTTGCGGAGCCTCTAGTTGAGCTGCTGAGGAAATGTACGGGTTTTTACTGAACGGCCGAACAGCAAAAAGCATTTGAGGAGATAAATAATGTATTTGATAAAAGTATTATTTTAAAATACGCCGGCCCTAAGCGTCTCTATATCTGTACGACGGATAGTATCGACTTTGCGTGTGCCGCGGTGCTCTCAAAATTGAATGACGATAATAACGAAGAAATCGTGCGTGTTGTCAGCAGGACGTTGAATGGGAGCATGTGCGCATACTGCACGATGGAGAAAGAAATACTCGCGGCAATTTTGGGGTTGCAAACGCTCGATACGTTTTTAAGGGAGGCCGCTTCGAATCGTCTTGCGCACGGATCATGAGGCTCTTACATTTCTTAAAACGTATAAGTACGGGAACGCTAGGTTACAGAGATGGAACTTAGCTATTCAGGATTTCAGCCTGTGTCCGGAATACCATCCGGGAAAAAAGAACGTCGTCCCGTATTACTTGAGCCGCACCGATGATTTTGCGTTGAGTGACGCGGAAAATAAATCGGAAATAATTATAGCCGCGATTTCAACCCAGAAACCGAGCCCAGAGCTAATAACAATATGCAAAAATATAAAAAAGTCGCAAATGGAGGACAGTTTTACGTCGGAAATTATAAAGGGTTTGCGTGAAAACAAAGAAAGCGTGAAAAAACAATACGTTTTGCAGGGTGAGCTATTGTGTAAGAAAACGACAAATCGTCCGAAGGTGGTGCTACCCGGGCTAATTTTGGAAAACTTTGTAATCGAAACACTTTCTTTACAGTCACGTGGGAGCGCGAAAAATGATCCAAATTATTTCGGCACATTTTTTCTCAAAACACATGAGAAAGACGTTTCCTGAAATTTTACGGAAATGCGATGTATGCCAAATACTAAATAACTTACGTGCAAGTACGACGAGATTGTCCAGCCCATGTTAATTAATAATGCACACGATTTGCTATCAATCGATTTTTACGGCCCTCTGCCAGTGTCAACTGGTGAGGTAAGGTATCTATTGATGACCGTTGATACTTTTAGCAAGTACGTGGGTTTTTACTCGTTAAAAAAGGCTGACACAGCATCAGTAATCAGAAAGATATTTGACGATTACGTGCCCACTTACGGTAAGCCGAAGTCGATATTTTCTGATCATGGTACGCAGTTCACAGGTCAAAAGTGGCTAAAAACGTTAGAGCAGGAAGACATGCGACCAAAAACAATTATTTTACATGGATATAACTGATAAAAAAAAGTTTTTGTACAGTATCTTTTTTGTACAGCAACTTGAATTTTACATTTTCCTAAAAAATCTTGATATTCATCAATTTCAAAAACTTATGGAAATTTTGTTTGTATTACTCGATCCGTCTGAATTTATTTAAATGTACTTTATAATAAAGTAGAAATAGTCTAGTCCATGCTTTTTGCTATATATTAAACCCATTAAGATGTGCTATTTTTTCTATTTTAAACTTGTACGTTAAAGAGTACATCTAACACTTCGTGGCCATGTTTTTGAAACTTAGCATAGTAAGTAACGTCTTTTGACTTTTTATCAAAATATAGCATCAAACTTTTTCAAAGAGAAAGTAAAGTAATCTTTGAGGTTACAAAGCTTGGAGTTTGTGAGTTCAGGGAACGTCAGAGTGCCTGTCTGTTCTGTAAAACGCGTCGGGTTAACGAGGTTACGTTTTAGCGGTTAGTTTACCTGTCGTGTAAAGCACGTAGGATTAGTGGAGTTATTGCTTAGAGATTAGGTTACATGCCTGATGCATAGACCGCGTAGTGTTCAAGAGTTAGGACGTAGGTGGTTTAGAGGCTAATTTACTTCAGTGCTGTGCAAAGAGCGTAGGGTTGTAGAATTTACGAGAGGTAAACGTCTACACGCGACCAATCCCAGGCCCCTTGGGTACCAGGAGTAAACTTCTACTTGAGACATATCCTCAGGTCCCCCAGGTAGAGAGGGTGAACGGCCACACGCGACCGATCCCCAGGCCCCTACGGTAGGGAGGTAAACCTCTACACGCGACTAATCCCCAGGTCCCCGGGTACTGGAGGTAACTTCTACACGCGACCAATCCCCAGCACCCCCCCCCCCCCTTGGTATGAAGGGAGGGTTACCTTTACGGTTCTGTAGACTAGCTCGGTTGTCTACTGCCCTGAAAAATGACCAGCCCTTTCATTTATGTGATCAAAAGTTAGAACTTGTGGTGTAATTGATCTATTATCCTTGAACTTACTTTGGTCATTGATCTTGTTTTTACGGTCAAGGTCTCATTTTTGGATGTAAAATTCTTATATCATTTCATTATTGGGGTGATTTTTTCATATTGACCTTGAAATCAAGATCACAAAAGATTTTCATCCGGTATTAACTCAACTATTAACCCCTCCTTCAATTTCTAAGTTAAAAATAAGAATTTAGAGTCGAAATGATCTATTCACCTTGCAATGACCTTAATCCGTAACCTCGACAACCTCGAGGTCAAACTCATCAAAGTTCACTGCCCTTCAACTCCACGATTGCTGCCCCTGTCAATCCCACAGTTAGAAATAAGAGTGACAGTTCAAATGATCATTTGACCTCAAACTGACCTTGTCTATTGATCTTGACCTCAAACTGACCTTGTATATTGATCTTGACGTCAAGGTTAAGGTCACCTACGGACACCGCCAGGTATCTACTGGTGCCTTTTCAACTTCAAGATTACCTTCCCTCCCAATTCTTATGTCCATAGTTAGAAATAAGAGTGACAGTTCAAATGATCATTTGATCTCAAACTGATCTTGACTATTGACCTTGACCTCGAGGTTACGGTTGAAGTCATGCTCGGATGTAAAATTTTTCGCTCTTTCCTATTTCAGGGTCAAAAATTTCGTGGATCAGTGGAAAAATATGTCTTGACCTTTGACCCAATATTTACAGAGCCAATCAATGCTGTAGCACAACTTATACCATATCCGTATCCAACAGGAATAATTATATAAATATTTTCTAATTTTAACCTAGAAGGATATAATTTTTTTTTGTGTAAGTTAGAGTACGAAAAATATAGTTTTTGACCTTCTTGGTTGATGTGGCACAACTTAAATCATTCACCAAACGATTTCAATAAATTTCTGGGCCTCTCTGAGATACTATTACACTTTTTATAGTCAGAAATGACTCAAAATTGAGATTTAAATGCGTAGCGAAAAACTTGTCCCCCTCGAATAATTCACAGCTCCACAAACGAAATTGAAAAAATTCTTCCAGGAATCATACCACCATTACTATACGTTTTTGGGGTCGCTGATTCCGAATCCGAGGTCTATTTAACCGCATCATATCAGGAATTTCCATAACCTCAAAATATCGCTCCAACAACCTCATAACTCCTAAAATCCTTAATCCATGTACCCCTTAACTCCAAGAACTCCATAAACCTGTAATCATATAACCCCCCAAACATTTACATCCTTAGCTCCATAACTTTGTAACCCTATAATCTCCATAACCCAATGGGAAAGAGACGTATATGACCCTAATTTTGGAAAGTTGAGCTGGCTGGGCTGTTCGGCAAAATATATCATGAACCCCATTGAATCGCAGGCACTTGAAACCGTAATGCAATGGTACCGTAATCCTGTGTGGCTCAGGTATGTCTCGATGCGGAACCTACATTCGGCCTAACCCAGGAACAACGACGTGGACATAGTAGGTTACCGTTCCCTTCGTGACGACGCGTGCGGGCCCGCTTTCTCACCCTGACCAGCCGCCGATACTCGGGATCCGACTCCCTGTATCGTAAGTTTTTTTCGGGTGTTTGCCACGACGGCATGAACGCCGTTATCCAGGGTCTCTGCCGGATCACGGAATAACTCCGTTACCCACCGGTCAGCCACGTGGAGGTGCCCTGAATTTCAAACACTCGAAAAAACATTACCCGTTGAGAAATATATTATAGCTCATAAACTGCTTGAGACCAGTGGGGTGGACGTGGAAAAAGCTAATGAAAAAACAGCGATTTTCTAATATCGTCGTTTCCTGAAGATGACTCGCGACCTATTGAAGCTAGTTGTTGCTGTGACAGCAGTCTCTAAAATGACAACAGTAAGTCAACTTTCAACTTACCTCATGATGTCGAGTCATCTCCGCGAAACGTCCATATTAGAAAAAACGCTGTTGTTTAATTAGATTTTTTTATATCCATCCAGGACTTGAGTAAATTCTGACTTGCAATATATTTACTACGATGGAGGGTGACCTCAGGAATTCAATGTAAAGGTTTGATATGCACTTTCCCGTTAGGTTATGGTTGTTAAGAGGTTATGGATTAAGGGTATGAGTAGTTAGGGGGTTATGTCATTATAGGGATATAGGGTTATGAGGTGATGACGGATCTGCAGTTCATGTAACACTGCTAAACAGCCCATCCAGCTCAATTTTTCGAAATTAGGAGCATATACAACTCTTTTCCGTTGGGTTATGGAGGTTATAGGGTAATGGGGTTATGGGGCGAAGGCTAATGGTGTAAAAGGTTAGGGGGTTACATGCTTACAGGGTCATGGGGTTTTTGGAGTTAAGGTGTAAATGGATTAAGGATTTTAGGAGTTATGGGGTTGCTTGGCCTATATTTTGAGGTTGAGAAAAATCCTGACGTGATGGGGTTAAATAGATCTCGGATTCGGATTCAGCGACCCCAAAAACGTATAGTAATGGTTGTCTGGTTCCTGGAAGAATTTTTTTAATTTCGTTCGTGGAGCTGTAAATTGAAATTGCATGATTTTAGACTTTTCGGTCTGGTGCAACCTTGAAATATTAAGCGATCTTTCTGAAATTTTGCAAGGTTAATGTCAATAGTTAATGAGAACTTTTGGACGGGGTCCATGAATTATTTCTTTAAAATAAAGTTTCACTCCACCCTAATATATATATATATATATATATATATATATATGTGTGACGATCCACGTCAACCGGAACACCGCTCTGCCCAAAATTCCTTTCGAACTAAAAATTTTTAAAAATAGAAGAATTTAGCATTTTTTATATACTTTCGATTAGCGCGTGGCTATTTCTAAAATTTCGTTTTCAGACAGAGCTGCACGTTCCCTAACCTTAAAGAAATACTACTTTATGCATTGATCAAGCTGTTGGAATTCACAGGAGTTCCGAAAATTTCCAAACAACGACTATTTTTATGTGTTTTAAGCTGCTGAATACGAATCCAACCCTCTTTTTCTGATACCTCAAGCGTTCGTCCCTAACCTCAAGAAACACCCCAAAATTGCTGTTTCACGCGGTTGAAAGGTAGATCGTGTGATCTAAGTGAGCAGAATTATGGACAGAGCGTATTTTTATGTATCTTGAGTTGATGAACACGAATCCGACCCTCTTTTTTACCGATACCTTAAGATTTTATCCCTAACCTCAAAAAACACCCCAAAATTGCTGTTTTACGCGGTAGAAAAGGTAAGTCTATTGAGGAACATTATCGACGGAAACTAATTTTATGAATTTTGAGTCGCTGAATATTAACACGAAGCTAAATTTTATTTGTTTACTTCTACTCAAGTATATTTAATTAAAATAACTGCTTACTGATATATTGTTATTATGCAACTTTTTTTATTGATTCCTATGCACGCTCTCTGCGTTTTACAGGGTTGAAACTGACTTTATTAAAAAGCCCGCATTACTTTCTTTTTTTTTTATTTTGTAATTTCTAATTTTTTAAAAGTTTTTAATTTTTTAATTATTGTCATTTTTTGTATATTTGTATTATTTTGTTTAACATATTTAAAATTCAATTATTAATATTGTATTATTGATAATGGATTTGGTGTATTAGAGTATCTAAATATAGTAATTTTTTTGTCGGAAGAAACTAAAAGCGCGTGTCCTTCTGAAATTTTTGTAACAGATGGTGCAGTTGAGAATCTTTTCTTTAGTGATCTTGATGTTTTTTCATAATCTTTTTGAGAATAGTGAAAGAATTGTTTGGAACTTTTGTCTCGCCCAGTCATAAAGTTGTTTTGAATTTAAAATCGTGTCCGTAGCTTTGGCCTGCAAGCTGGTATGAGATGCTTCTCTTTTTAACACGGCCCCTACTCTGTCACACGAACCCTTTTGATGAGCAGTAGCATGGAAATGCCACTCTGCCGTTATTTGAAAATCTAACTCATGATTTACCAAGTTTATCATTTGATATTTGTTTTTATAGTGCTACTTTGAACCATCTGTGACGTATATAATCTTATTCATTTTCGGAAATCTTTTCTTTATTTCTGGAATAATTTTTCTTTGTAAAATATAAACTGCGGACGTATCATGAGTAGTACATTCAGAAAGTGCTATAAAACTACAATGCTTTATTTCATTATCTTCTCTGTAATATAGTACTGCAACGTGTATTGAGCATTCTTAAAATGAAATTGTAGAGCAGCATTCTGAACTACGTAAGCTAAGTTTTCAGAATAATCCATTTCCAGAAGCCCTTCGTCCTCCTGTAAATTGTTTTTCAGATCTTTTATATGTTTTGATTGTTTTTTGCGATAAAATGATGTGTTATAAGTTTTTTTAAACTTAAATACAATTTGGAAATAAAATCATCCACCGAAAGTCATTCTTTTTTTAAAGTACATTTATCTGCTGACTACCAGACACTGAAAATTAATTCTTCAATCTTATTTTCATATAGTGTAGAAGATACGTATTCTCCAAATCTTAAAAAATTACCACATTTTTTACAACTTCCTAAAAAACAGGGAGGATTCTGTTTTGTACATAAGATTAACGAAAAGCAATCGGTATAACCATTTATTGGATCACCAGATTCCTTCGTGAGACTCATCAAATTTGATGCTTCAAGCATGGCCTTGAAGTTTTGGTGTATTGCACATACACACACGCTATGCGTACCTCTTTCACCGGCCAAAACTCACCATTTTGGACTTAGCTCTGCAAATTTGCTAAAGCCGATAGGAAATTGTTGGCATTCTTCTTTAAGATTTCGATAAATACTTTGATATCACATAGTAGCAATCTTTTTGGAACATACGAAATTTCACCATTTTCGTTAATTTTAGCTACATCTTTTTTATTCGGCATAACTCGACTATTAATATCACATTCATAAAATTCTTTTACCTTTTTAATTGTACTTTCAGGTAAACTATCCATTTTTTTCGGATCAGGGATCGCTAAGATACCAAATTCATTTTTCAAATACCTCGCCTTTTTTGCCATTCTCATAGAGACATTAAACTCTGATTGAATATTGCGTTGTTATATCCTACTTAATGAGTATATAACTATATTTCAATATTATTTTATAAATTGAAAAGATGCATGTTTTTAAAACTTTTATTCTCTAACTGTCGTGAATGAGGCTTTAGGTCTTTGCTCGTGTATTTTAGCTAGAGCTCACAAGTCAAGTGTAACCGGATGCACGTGTGTTTGGGATCCATATCGACCGTCTTTTTCGACCACGAAATGTATCTTCTAAGCGCAGCATTTTGCGAGCATAAAATCACGGGCTAAAATATGATTTCGAAAGCGGATAGCGTAGCGTATAAAATAATAACTTTTTACATTTTTTAAACATCGTAATATAGTTTTATAATCTAAATAAAAATTTTGTTCGTTAGAATTTTGTTGATAACTTGATTCTAAATGCAGTTTTAAATATTCTGTTATAATAATAATCTTTCTGCAAACTTTAAATTTAAGTAAACATAAATTAATATTAACTTTACATTCATAACTTATTCTCATTACTATTATTAATTAATCTTATACTATTTTAACCATGTGTACACTTTAATTAATTACTATAATTGTAATATGGGTATTAATAAAAATAATAACTATATAATATAACTATATATATATATATATAGAATGTAAATATTTCATAATACTATCATTAATGAATTTTTATGAAATAACTATTATAATTTAATATCATTTAGTAAATAAAAATATAATAAACATTAATATTTTAGGTTAATATTAAGAAAATCAAATATAAAATGCGAAAGATAGGGAAGAAGCAAGGGATCAAGCGAGAGAGAAGATCTCCCTTCTCTCTCAAAAAAAGCTCACCCCACCGAAAAAAAGCCCAGGCGCCAAAGCCTAGCTGAGCGAGCTTCTTTAGCGACGCCCTCTGAGGACCTTTTTACGCACACCCTCTCTTCTTCTTTCTCTATCTTAAGCATTAGTCTAATGAGAGGAAAAGCGCGTGAGAGGAAAAAAAGGAGGAAACGTCCTTCGCTATTCGTCCTTGCTCACCCTCACCCCGCTCGCTCGACCCTTCAGCATTGGCGAGATACGGCGGAAAACTGTTTAAAAGGCACTGGTCCACGGAGTCTCACTAGCACTAGCTGGCCCGACCCCGGGCAAGCTACTGGCTCACCAGCATTCGCTCGACAAACACCTCAGGAGCAGTATCTGTTCCTGTAAAGCAATCTCGTGTCTGACTCAGAGTATCTCACTCGCCGAAGCGCCTCAGGAGCAGAATCTGTTTCTGTAAAGCAAAGCTTGTGCTGAAGTAATAGTAGAAACGTCTCACTCACCGAAGTATCTCCAGAGCAGTATCTGTTCAGGTAAAGCAAGGCTTATACAATACAAAATAGTAGAAAGACTTAGCTCGCTCTAGCAACCTTTCGAGGCAATGTGCCTCTAGTATCGCTAAGCTTGCTACAGATCTTTGTAGACAATTATATTGACAAATACTAGACTCAAATATTCGGGTAGACAGTTTTAAGTCGAATACCCACAAAATCTCCATTGTATTAATAAATATTTCGGGTTAAAATACCCAAGACAAAATAATTATTACGGGTTAAAACACCCAAGACTAAAAATAAATATTACGGGTTAAAACACCCAAGACTACAAATAAATTATTTAACGATTTTGTCTTAAATAATAGAACTACAAATTAAACATCCGAAAAGTAATTATATTTTATTTACAATTTTTAGCATACTAAAGTAATGTTTATAGATATACGCCTCCAGATTAATATTTAATCACGTACAGTATATACTACTAAATAACACTACCTTTAAACCTCGCGATTATCTTAATTTGCGTATCTCAAGGTAGTAAATTAATAAAATTCCAGTAATATCAATCGATTTCCTAAAAGAGAAGTCATTCCTAAGAATTGAAGTAAGGGCAAGAATCCCCATATGTTTAGCAAATATATGAAATGCTTTATAATATCAATATTAGTAAGCGCTCGAGACAATAGAAATTAATTACATACGAAATACTTAAGAGACCCTGGCTATTGTGAGAAAGCATAGGCCAAAATAAAAGGCGCGTTTAAAAGCTTTTAGCTTTAGTCTTATTGTAGTCTGTTGGACGTCACAGCGTAAAGTCCAACATTCAGGCGCTATTGTCAAAATGGAAACTATCAATGGGTCATTTGGAGGTAGAGAAGATAATTTACTTTTCAATCCACCCAACATTTGTTCTAGTTCAGCTTCTCTCGATAGACGGACTCTTTTATTTTGTGGTCTTTCATTTTCTTCCTGACACTACTCATTTAGAGAGTTATTAGATAATTTCAAATTTACAGAAGAATACGACTTTCTACAAGATGAATAAATCATAGCTGTTTCAGGTGCATCTGGATAATCTAACAAAAGTTTATTTGAAACTTTGCGAAGACTTGTACCTTTATGTCCATTAACATTGAATGGATTAATACATCTGTCAACATGAACTATTGGAAAAGAATTCTTTACCATAGACTCAGACATTGTAGATATTTAAGATGCTTTAATAAATCATGGACAAGTATACAAAAGCTATATCAACTTAAAAGTAAATTGTGTCTGTTTCAAATTAATTTTTCTGTCATGAAAAATACTACGTGGAAAGTAACAGCGAATTAATGTTATATAATTTGAAACAAAACTGAACGATGGAGAAAATAATATCTAACCGTTAGCTTGCCACTCAAACGTGATCTCTAACACGGCAACATTTATAACACGAAAAAATTCGGTAAAAATTCATGGATTAGCGCATTTTTTATGCCTTTTGGAACGTTACTCCGCTAATGGATAACGAAACCTGGTGTCGTCGCCGCCTAGCGGCCTGGCGCGGTACTACGGGCGCGGTGATGCACACTGCTGCGTACGTACGGGGAATCAAGAACCCTGTGCTGGAGTGAAGATCACTTTACTTTTATGTGTTTTCAGTTGCTGAGCAAGATCGTAATAATAATATTAATGATTATAGTGAATATTCATGATTTTTTTTATTTATTTTTTTATTTATTTAAACCAGAAAGATTTGCAGGGTAGTTGAATGACCTGTAAAAGTCCTGTAGAGATAAACACGTTATCTGTACACAGGCCTGGCAATACAAAAAAAGAGATACAAAAGAAGAAAATATTTTAAAATTATATACTAAAACTTAGATCTAAACTTAAAACTACTTTAACTACAAACTACATAAAAAATTTTTGGTTTTAACATATAATATGTATTATAACAAATAATTTTTTCTTCAATTCATAACAGTAAAAATAAAAAAATGCGAAAGAAAACAGTAACCTCAACAATTTAATTTAATTTAATTTAATTTTTTAATTTAATCTAATTTTATAAATAGACAATTTTTAAAAATCTTTGTTAGTTGCGTTGGACAGCAAGGGAAGTTGTTCCGATGGCAAGGCTTTATAACTTATATATTCGAATAAACATATACACAAATTATAAAAATTATCAAAGTTTGATAAATTTTATAATAGCGTTATAACGCGTATTATGCTAAACATACTTTCAACATAATATCTTGCCAATACCTACAATAGATAATATAATTTAGAAATATTTCGATGAATAGTAAAGTACTAAATGAATAATTAGATTTCATTTTTTTGGTCAAATTGAACATACTTAAGAAAAATAATATTTAGGAATAAAGCGCTATTTCGCATATAATACGTAAAGAAAACTAATGAGAATTGATTAATAATATATGCTAATGATTTTATGATGCTAAAATAACGAAGACATACGTTTAGTAAATATCATAATCCAGGAATGTAATAGTTATGAATAAAGCGCAAATTCCTATAAAATATATCAAGGAAATTTGTGGAAATCATTATCGTAAAAATATTAAAATATGTAAAAAGGTATAAATAAGTGTAAAAAAGTACAAAAATATTTAAAACACTGTAAATTGTTATAAAATTTTAATAAAAATAGTTAAATATCGCAAAAGATTGTTTGTATTTGAATTATGCTTTACAGCTTTTTATAGAATCATACACTTTTTTTACATTTTTTTATATATATCTCTCACTTTTACATTTCCATACAATTTTTTTTCATAGTTTATAAATTGATAAACATGTAATAAATATCTTATAGACTGGAGAGTTTATATATTTTAATACTTTAAAAAATGTTGCAAAATGTAAAAATTCGTAAAAATGTATAAAAAATGCAAAGAAGTAAAAATCTGTAAAAACTTGTAAAGCATACTCCAAATTCAAACAATTTTTTACAGTTCTTTACTATTTTTAATATAATTTTATATCAATTTACCGTTTTTTTCAATTATTAGACTTTTTTATATTTTTTTACGACAACAATTTCCAGCACAGAAGCGATTAGCATTGAGTAATATTCAGTTACAAATGGATATAGTAAGAAAAGACATTAGAAGTTGTAGAAATAACGAAAAAGTAAATTAATAAAATATCCCAACTAAAGGTTCCTTGTTTTGATTACTTAAATTAAGTAATATTCAGTCATTATAATCGCCATATTGAATCCGCTAAATGATTTACGTAATCAGATTAATTATGTCAATAAATTTATTAAACATTCAAATTAGAATGCATATTGATTTTATCCAATAATGATTTAAATACCAAAATCACAGGTAGTTAGATCATTTTCCAAAAGGAATCAGTCCATTTAATCCATTTATTTATTTGGAATCCTACGGTCAGTTCACAAATCCATGAATCAGTATACGCTTAACAGATATGGTAGAGAAACACCAAAAAAGTTTTTAGCAAGCAAAAATTAAAGGTAATACTATCTAATTTTTTAGGTTTTAAAAGACCTTGGTTTCCTTAATTATATATACTCAACTAATAATAAGCAAATAAAATTAAATTTGTGTTCGTGTTTAGCGGCTTAAAAGTCATACAAATACTCTCTGTTAATAATTTTCCTCCCGTAGATCATAGGACCTACCTCTCAACCGCGTGAAACAGCAATTTTGGGGTGCTTTTGGGGTTAGGGACGAACGCTTAAGGTATCGGTAAAAAAGAGGGTCGGATTCGTGTTCAGCAGCTCAAAATACATAAGAATAGTCGTCGCTTGGAATTTTTTGGAACTCCTGTGATTTATAACAACTTGATCATTGCGTAAACTACTATTTCTTTAAGGTTATGGAACGTGAAGCTCCGCCTGAAAACGAAATTTTTAAAAAGTACATAAAAAATGCTAAATTCTCCATATTTTTAAAAATTTTTAGGTCGAATTTTGAGCAGGGCGGTGTTTTGGTTGACGTGGAACGTCACATATATATATATTACACGCCATGCACATGTCTGTGAGCACGTGCATGGCGTGAGCTGAAGATTGGGCTTCCTTGAAGGGGGTAGGAGAGAGAGGGTGTCACTCACCGAGCTCCATTCCCCCTTTTCCGCGCGATTGCAAATGCGCGAGTTTTGATGAGCCGGAAAATCCGAATGTTTCTTTTTCATCAATTAAATTAAAATAAGCTTTCGAATTTTGTTTGGAGAATATATGTTTTGTTATCCAAAATGTTCAGTTTTAGGGAAATAATCTACGAAGGATGGATACTCATAAAGGAAAATATCTGCGTTGATTTTTGTATACACCTCCCATATTCCCGATCCAAATCCTACCTCGGCGAGTGCGAATGGAACACGATACAGGAAACACTGCGTTTTCTACATTGTACCATCTCATCCTCTAACTGAGATTAGCGTACGACTTGCGATAATATGTCGGAAGTTTGTGCAGTGCGTCCCAGCCAAAAATATCGGTATCAGCGGCGAGGCGCAAATAAACCGCCTTTCGCCGCAACGGTTCCGTGGATTCAACTCCGAAAAATAATAATACTCGTTATAGCTTCCCTTGGTTTTGCATTGCGCGTGCCAGGCAATCGCGACGTGAGTTAGGGTGGACTAGCTTGGTGCCCTTGGCTCCGTCCGAGGGCTCCATAGCTAGACAGCGAATCTTCACTACCTCTTGCAGTAAAAAACTTAACGCGTATTTATAAATTCGACAATTACCTGGAACACATCAGACTTTCTTATATTCGAATATTGTATAGACTCCATCAAGTCAGTACCGAACAAAAATATAGTACTTCAGAATCAAAATTATTTGCTATAAAAATACGAGAACCGATTACCAATGTCACAATATTTATATGTATATATACATCTCTCTCTCTCTCTCTCTCTCTCTCTCTCTCTCTCTCTCTCTCTCTCTCTCTCTCTCTCTCTCTCTCTCTGCAGAGGGATAAGCAAGACAGACGCGTTGATTTTGTGTGCTCTCTTTATCGCAATTTTCTAATATCGTGCAAACATGTTCCGGGAGTGGAGTTTTTCCAGGTGAGCTGGATTCCTGCTGGAACATTTTGGCATAATTAGAGGCAGGAAGACTTGATTCGGTCTGCGCTGAAAGCGGTGAGAATCGCATCTATCGGCTGCCATACATACACGATCGTGCGTTCATTCTTTTCATTTTTTCTGGAATTATAAACTTAATATGAGCAAATGTTCTGCTTGTGACAAAGTGATTCCGCATATATCTGCTGATTCTCTATAGTGCGTACAGTGCCTCAGGCTGTATCACGTGGACTGCTGCGACTCTTCTTGGCATATTACGTCGGCGTTGATCAGCTGTTGTATTCAAGCTAAATTTCCGTCGTCTGCTGAGCAACCGTTGCAAGCTACCACAGCTGGCGCGAATCAGTGTGATAAATCGCAGATAACGCCCTCCACTCCCGTGCATACACTTTTTACCTCCAGGTTGCCAGGGGATTCACCACAGCCTGCGCATCGGTCTGAGGCGACTACTGCAAAGCGCCCTCGGTCACCGTCGTCTTCGTCCCTCGAGCAAACGTCAAAGCTACCTCGGGCGAGAGTTGGCTTCGTTTCTGTTGATAGTGAACGCGATGAAATAACACAACCTTCTGTTCACGTGTCCTCAACCGTGATGTCACAGGAGCCTTCGAATTGGTTTAAAGAGATCCTCGCGGAATATAGAAATAATGAGTCTAAACGTGACGCCACTTCCGAGCGACAAGAGGCTGCCATTAAAGGTCTCACGAAACGGTTCGAATCGCTTGAGAAGTCAAACGAGACTAGGCACGCTGAGCATCGCGTAGAAATCTCAATTCGTGACGATCTCAACGCTCTCATGCGAAGTAAAGCAGATACTGACACATGCGAGATTTGTATCACAGGCATTTCGGTCGCTCTTGAACTTTGAGACGCGGCCGTAATCGAGAAGATTTTTACTGCGATGGACCTCGCTTATCTAAAAAACTTTGTCATCGAATCACGAAATTGGGCAGAACACACCCAAGAGCCCTTAGCGAACTCCAACCAGCAGCAACAAGATATTGGTGTGCCTGACTTGACTACGCCGCAGTATTGTTCCCTCGTCATAAAAATGAGTTCCACTAATGCGCGCGACAGCATCACGACGAACAGCAGTAAACTAAGCGGTTTGAACTGCGATGCGATCTTTGGCTCAGGTGGCAACTCGCAAATTTTTCTTCGGCCTCTTTGGTCTAAAGCTGTATTTATGCTTTGGCACAAGCCCTTTGAAGCTGATAAAGAGCTAAATTATACGAGACCATTTATCCAAAATCTCACCGTATTTATGAGAGCGACGCGAGACTCAGAGCCTATCCCAATTCAGAGCGCCCGCGACTTAACCGTTCAGCCTCCACGTCCAAAAGGCAAAAACACCCGCACTTCGACGTATGACCCAATGGAGACCAGAAATGAAGCAAATACAGCCACTCAGGCAAGTAGCCAGACACAACATTGACGGGCTGTGGGTCGGTCGGTAGACGCGGTGTCCTTGGAAACCATAACCGTGGCGCACATAAATGTTAATAGGCTAAAAACGAATTTCAATTTACTTGAACATCGATGCTCCAAATCCGATTTTGATATTGTTGCAGTCACAGAGACGTTTCTGACGCCGCCTGAAACTGATAATGTAGTCTCGCTCGATGGCTTCCACTTTTTAAGACTTGATAGAGTGGGTAAGGAAGGGAGTGGTGTCGGTGTATACGTTCGAAACTATTTCAGTGTTAAGATCCTTGCTCATTCAGACCTGCTGTATAACAACACTCCGGAATACTTAATTCTTTAATTCTTGAACTAACGAGCAACAATAATAAGCTCCTTTTTGCTGTCGTATATCGCCGTTCATCTGCTCCCTATCCTCACCAATTCTTTCACTCTTTGTCGGAATTTCTACCGTTTTTTAATAATATTATTGTCACAGGAGATTTTAATATGAATATGGCTGTTATGAATCGTGCTTCGGATTTCTTGAAAACTTTTGTGGAAATTCGCGCATTTTTTCTTGTACCATCAGAACCGATACATCATGCGATTTGGAGTGACGGCCCATACATGGTTATATCTGTTCATTATTAATGATGTCTCGGCCCTGCGCGAGTACTATAAGTCCGAGGTACCTTTCATAGCAGGACATGATTTTACTTTAATAAAATGCAACTTTCATAAACCGCGTACAACTAATAAAACTTACTTATCGAGAAATCTCTGTAACGTTTCTACGGAGTACCTTAACTCCATAATCTCGCAAAATCTCGTGCGATTATTCCCGACCGACCCAGCTCGTCTTACGGGCGTATCCGCCCTTTACGAAAATAGTAATAGTGATAAGTTAGTGTGTAATTTAGCAAATAATTTAGTCAGTAGTACAGATAGTAATTTAGTGAATAGAGTGGAATTAAGCTTGATTAACAATTACGAACTTGGTAAAACGACAACTCCAATTAATATCAACCTTGTTGACCACTAGACTGTCTCACTCTCGAAAGCAGTAATCGATGCTTTCGACCTGTCACGCTTAAAAAGGTAATCACGATATCTTCGAAACGCAAACCGTGGGTTAAGCCCGAGCTTCGCAAGCTTATGCGCCAGCGTGACCGTGCATATAAAGTCGCCAAACAATCTGGTTTGATTACGGATTTTTCGAATTTCAGAGATCTCCGTAGTCAAGTTTGCAATTCACTAGACACAGTCAAGAATCGATATTTACTGACCAGTTACTGAGAAGGAAGTTGAGACAGCTGTATTAGCTTGTAACGGTACTGGACCCGTGTACCAACTACAAGATTCCGCCTGAACTACGACTACCCGCCATACATTGCTACAGCAACCTGTGCCTGCTTCTATCCAACTGCTCACCTTGCTTCCGCTACATTTTATACGTGCTTATTTGTAGTAATTACATTCCTGCGCTTTATCCACATCCTCGCTGTATTATTTGTAAATCTATACTCTCTACCTTGCTGTACATTGTGTCTCGATTGTATTGTATTAAAATATTTTATATGTATATATATATATATATATATATATATATATATATATATATATATATATATATATATATCTACAACATATCATATATGCTCAACCTTTTTACACGTACATGTATGTTTCTACGGATACGAAATGTCGATAATAATATGCATGCGATAGTCTATATGGTAATATCAAGTTATTTTTTCTGATTTCTGCGTTATGATTCTATTTAGACATGCAGTATATTATTTATCAATAATTAAACTAGTATAGTTACGCGTATGTGTAGAAGCGAAAGCGCAAAAGGGTCACACATGGTTGGTATATGGGAATACGTTTATATCAATTTTATATTATTTACATTGGGAAAATTGAGAATAGTAACTAGGTTTCTTTTAGTAAAGTTGGGAAATTCAAATTGGTGTATTTTTGTACAGCAATCACAGGGAAATTAATTAAAATCCATATATAAAATTATTAATTATTCCTGTATATCGTCTGGTAACAATATATTATGATGTTATTGAATACGTTGTTAGCAATATTAAATAGATAAAAATTTTAGATAACGTTCGCATGGGGAGCCTTCGGTACAAGTGTGCGTGTATCCATGTAGGCATTTCGCGCAGGTTTTCATTGTTTTCGGAGTTTGCGCACATGACGCCCAAAAGATAGTATAAAGTAATGGTATTTCCTTAATTTAATAACCATTTTTTTTATATAATATACGATACTATTGGATAGTAGTGACCTCCGGATTAATGCATCAGCAGCAACGAAGCAGAGATCGTAAGATCACTGATTGTCTTGGCCTGGTAATGCACGTATCCCGCCTGTGTGGAATTACAATAAAGTAATATTTCATTACTTTATCCTGCGACGTTCGGCGAGTTAACGTATATTATACATATGTCCGCCTATGAACCGACAAGCTCACCGGGCACACGTGCATTCCAATCCACTACTATCTAATGTATACGATATTATGTGTACATTATTTCCGGTTTATTAGCGAATATTCCGGGATTATATCAATTCGCGCATAAATATTTTTTTAGTATATTTAGATACGAGAAATAAAATTATTCATGTAGGTTTGTGATCTAGGCGTGGATGCGGCATAGTACGTGTAAAATTCCGGATAAATAATATTACATTGGTTATCAACTGTGTGTATTGATATAAAATACATCCGCAATAAGCATATTAATTCATATTCATACTTATTCGAATTATAGCATTAAAATATCAGGTTTATGTAAATTATCGAGTCAAGCTGCAAATAAATAAATATATCTGATTATTATTCGATAATTACTTATTTATGGACCATGACTCCTTTCCTTAACAACCTCTGGTCCTTTATTATATGTTCTCGTTAATTAATTACTTGGTTTGTCATATAGTCGAATAACGCCTAATATGGATGCACAGTATGTAAGTAATACATAAAAAATAAATATCTTTATTTTTTTATTTTGAACAAAACCCACATGTTTCTAGGTGGCACCTCAAAAGCGATCGGCCAAGACGGCATCTTCTCGGAAATGGTCAAGAAAGCACTCCACGCACTGCTAAAACCACTGACCATCATCTTCAATGCGTCAATCGCTAATGCCGTCTTCCCGGCCACTTGGAAAAGTGCTTTACTACAGCCCCTCTGTAAGAGCGAAACCTCTCTAACTCTCTCGGATACTCGTCCGATAGCCATGCTACCAGAGCCATCCAAGATCCTGGAACGACTTATGCATGATCAGTTCACGGCTTTCCTCACAATCTGCTCTTCTGGGTATGCTCGAAGATGTGCGTCTTGCCGTTGACGAGCGTAAGGTCACTGTCCTCGTGCTATTCGATTTCACGAAGGTCTTTGATACAGTACCACATGCTCTACTTCTGAAAAAACTTCGCACAGCAAACTACTCTGACCATACTTTAAAATGGTTTCATTCATATTTGCACGACCGCCTCCAAGCCGTAGTTAACGAAGGGGAAACAGTCTCTGATTGGCTGCACTTTACCGCTGGAGTGCCGCAAGGCAGTGTGCTTGAGCCACTACTTTTCTCTATTTTCATTAACGACTTATCCCCGATTTAAAAATTCCCTTCACGAAATCCTACAGTCCAGAGATGGATTGGGGTGGGAGCGTAGAGTCGTTGAAGACGGAATTATTCTCGACTAAATGTTCAAACTGCACTGGCGGCTACAGTTTTCTGTCATTCTCAGTTTATATTTTGCATAATGCCGCCAGTGCAGCCACTTGCGCAATATGTTTTCGACAATTTTTAGTTTTATATTAGCATTAATGTCGATTTATCTATTAGTTAGCTTTAAGTTTGTAAACAAATGCCTTGTAACCGCTTAATATTTCACAATGATAATGCGAACGTCACTGATTCCGAATACATGCGTCACTCATCGTTATTGTATATTTTGTTGCTTTTTATGTATTATAAGCACTATGTATTTTTTACAAAACTGCCGGATGGGGTTATACCCCACGGCCCAAATAAATATATCTAATCTAATCTATTTTAATCTCTCTCTCTCTCGTTTTATATATATATAGTTTTGATATTTTTAGATTTTGCTAACATTGTTTGATTTTTAACTCAAAAACCAGGGACTTTTGAGATAAAAGTGTAGGAAGATTTTTTGGTAAAAATAAGGTAAGAAATATAAAAAAAAATGTATTCGACCCTATTTTGATGTTTTGTGATCTCATGCATTGTGATATATTGTGATATTAAGATTCTTGAAAAACGCCACAATTTTTTTCAAAATCAAAAATCTTAAAATTTAGTTTTTCAGATTTCCTTTAATTCTAGACCAGTTAGAATATGGTCCCAAGCTTAATATAATTTTTGCAGAATTTTTAAATATCGTACTTTTTTCGGTATTTGTTCTTTATAAACTCATGCATTGTGATGTACTCGTAATATTCAAATTCTAGCCGATCGCCATGGCTTTCTGAAAGCAAAAAATCTTAAATTTAATATTTCATTTCAGCTTTTATTCTGGATCTTGTGTAAAATGATCTCAAGCTAAATATAATTCCTGCAGTGCTATTAAATGGTATCTTTTTATTACAGTCACAGAATGGAAATACCGAAACAAGTGCGCTATTTAAAAATTCTGAAAAAATTATATTAAGCTTGAGACCGCATTCTAACTAGTCTAGAATTAAGGAAAATATGAAAAACTAAATTTTGTCACGTCTGCGTGATCAAATCATTTTTTAAATAATTTTCGTTCGATCTCATTTTCTCCGTTTACGTTCGTACACACTCATATAATCCGGGCCCTGGGAAAGTTCAACAGTTGCAAGCCTCAAGTCAGTAGCCTCAAAATAGGAGGGTGCGACCGCAAGATGGGGACTCCGATAGCGCAGAGTTAGCATTCACTCACAAGAAGGCTAGGGCACCAGACCCTCGAAAAACGCTGATTTCGTGACGGTCCTGTCGAAGAAGGACATAGCTGCAGTAAAGAAACATCAGCAGCAGCAGAAACAACGAGAGCAGCAGCAGCTGTTACAACAACTGCAGCAGTAGCCGCAACAACAGCAGTCGCAGACAGCCAGGACATCGGCAAACAAGAAGAGAGAGCCTTCTGAGAAATCTCCGAAGATGAAGAGGAGGAGGAGAACGCCTAGGAAGCGACCCAAGGCCGTCCTTATCCGCCCGGGGGACGGAGTCACCTACGCGGACGTTCTCTCGAATGTTCGCGAAAAGGTAACAGCAGAGTCTCCAACGACCAATATTAAGTGTACCAGGACTGGCGACGTCCTGGTAGAGTTGGTCACAAAAAGCAACAGCAAGGAGATGGGGACTATAGAAGACTCCATCAGGAAGGTAATGGGCACGTCGGGGGCCGTAAAGACCCTGATACCTAAAACAAACGTGGAAATCAGAGACCTTGACAGCCTTACCACCAAAGAAGAAGTGAAAACGGTGATCAAGAGGGTCTTTGACGAAGCAGGAGTCTCAACGGGTGAGATTAGCCTTTCGCTGACCAAGCCTAACAGTAGAGAGCAGCGACTGGCCATTGTATAGATGGACCAGGAAAACACAGAGTACCTCCTAGAGAAGAATCGCCTGAAAGTCGGCTATATGAACTTGGGACTGTCACAAAGGAGCAGCCTGCAAGGCTACCGGGGCGAAGTGCGTCTTGTGCATGGATCTGAAAGTATACCAAGCACGGCTGGGATACATGCCGGGCTCAGGGCAGTGTAGAGCGTTTCGCGAAACGCTTAGGCATATCAAAGCCATGCGTTAATTATGGGGCCTATAACGGTCTTTCAAACGAACGTCCATAGAGCCTAATTAGCCAACAGCCTTCTGGCTCAGAGTATATCTGAGACGAAGGCTGATGTGCTGCTAATCAGCGAGCAGTACTGTGACTGGAACGTACCTACGTTGTACAAAGACACACTTGGCACAGCTGCAATCTACGTGGACCCACGAACCATCGGAGTGGACGAACATGGGACCGGAAATGGCTTTGTCTGGGTGAGAAGCAGAGGCGTAACTTACGTGATCTGCTACTTTACCTCGAACGTCCGTATTGAGCAATTCAGGCGGAGTTTGGACGATATAGCAGACGCGATCCGCGAGATAGAAGGCGAGATCGTAGTCACCGGCGACTTCAATGCACGAGCATTGGAGTGGGGCATGCTAGTGCCGGACAGCAGAGGAAAGTCCATAATGAAGATGGTATCTAGACACGACCTGATAGTTCTCAACGTTGAGAACACGTCGTCATTTATTGGGACGCTTTCGGACGTGTTTTTCGCATCGGGAAGTCTAGCGCGTAGAGCGGCGGATTGGAGGGTAATGGACGATTACAACGGAAGCGACCACCAATACATCGCCTTTCAGCTGCGCGATAAATCCGAATCGCAAAGAGTCGCGGCAAAGCCACCCCGATGGAATCTGGCCAGGCTAAACACCGGAAAACTAGTCGAGGTACTGCTCGAAGGACAGGGAAATTTACCGACTACGAACGCCACCGAAGACAGGAATGGAGCGGAGGCCGTCTTGAGGGAGACTATGAGTCTTATTCACCGGGTCTGCGACGCATCCATGCCGCGCAAAGGATCGCGACAGGGGTAACGCCAAGCTTATTGGTACGAAATCGCGCAACTGAAGGTGGAAGCGAACCGCCTCAGAAGAAGAGCGCAAAGAAAGCGAAACAAACCAGAGGCAGGATTGTTTTCAGCGCAGCATACAGCAGCGCGCCGACAGCTCCGACACGATATCAATCGAAGCAAGGCAGAGTGCTGGAAGAACCTGACGGAGGAAGTCAATCGGGACGTATGGAGCTTGGGTTATAAGATCGTGACCAAGAAACTCTGCGCGGTCCCGAATCACCCTTTTGACGAAAACAGCATGTCACGAATCGTGGATACTCTGTTCCCATCACATTCGGCAAGGCAAGACCAGGAGGAAACCGCTGAAGTGGGGGAGATCCCCTTATTCTCCAGCGAGGAACTGCAGATCGCCGCCAAAATGATGCGAAGCGGAAAAGCCCCTGGGCCCGGCGTGATACCAGCTGAAATATTGAAGATCATCGCGGTGAGAGCACCGTCTCTCTTGCTGAACATGTACAACGCGTGCCTGAAGGTGGGTGTCTTTGGCACCCCCTGGAAGGTTGAGCGCCTCGTGCTGATCGGCAAAGGAAAGGGGGATGATCCCCGGCTTCCGTCTTCCAACAGGCCACTTTGCATGTTGGTCCATGCAGGGAAGCTCTACGAGAGGGTGCTCAAACCATGGCTACAGGGAGCTGTGCAGGCTGCAGGCGATTTAGCTGACAACCGGCGTGGCTTCAAGAAACGGCGATCCACGGTAGACGCTATACGAGAGGTAGTACATCAGGGCAGGAAGGCGTGGAGTTGAAATCATTTTTCCAGGAGCATCGCACACCTGGTCACGCTGGACGTAAAGAACGCTTTCAACTCGGCCAGGTGGCCTGATATCTTGGAAGCGTTGAACGTGTTCAGAGTGCCGGAGTACATCATGCTGGTGATACGAGACTACTTGAAGGACCGTATTCTTCGCTATGATACAGAAGAAGGCAAACGCGAGAAATATCTCGGTGCCGGCGTGGCACAGGGGTCGGTCTTTGGCCCAGATTTTTGGAACATCCTGTACGACAGCTTGCTCAAGCTTGGGCTGTCAGAAGCAGTGTACATGATAGCGTATGCCGATGATGTCGCTCTAGTCATCATCTCGCGGGACTTTGAAAGAGAGCAATACCTGCTCAACCAGGCGATGCGCAGGATCTCGCGCTGGATTCGGGAACACGGACTCGACTTGGCAGGCGCTAAGACAGAGATCGTGCCCTTCACCGGTAAGCGGATGAACCCCATCTTTACCATGAAAGTGGGAGAGACGGAGGTTTTGATGAAAAGGGAGGCTATGTATCTGGGAAAAGGGAGGCTATGTAAACTAGACACCAAGCTTACCTTCTTTCGTCTCCTGGTCTATTCAGCGGACAAAGCGTCGACAAATACGGCACAACTGAGCCGTCTCATGGCGAACACGAGTGGCCCCAAAGCAAGTAAGCGACGGCTGCTCATGTCAGTCATCACGTCCATCCTATTGTATGGCTCTGAATGGGCTGATGCAATGGATAAGGAGTCATACCGGATTAGAATCGCTTCTGTTCAACGCAGAGGAGCTCGCCGAGTCTCCAACGCCTACCGCACGGTCTCGGGACCGGCAGTACTAGTTATTGCTGGAATCATCCCGATCGACCTACATGCGAAGGAGCGCAAGAGAATCTACTTACGGAAGGAGGAAGAACCAGCAGAGGAAAGAACAACCATCTACAGGGAGGAACGGGAGCGTACCATGACAACGTGGCAACAATTCTGAACAAACGAAACCAAGGGTAAATGGACAGCCAGGCTGATAGACTAATTGGCCCCTTGGATAAACAGAGACCACGGGGAGGTAGGATACTACCTTACCCAATTCCTGAGTGATCACGGGTACTTCTGCACTTACCTCAAACGTATGGGGAAGGTTCAGATCCCGAATTGTATTTTTTGTTCCGTTGATTACGACGATGCGTTCCACACGTTTTTCGTCTGCGAGCAGTGGAACGAGAAAAGGACAGCTCTTCTCGACTTGGTCGGACAACTCGCGCCCGAAACTGTCGTGGGTGAAATGTTGTTCGCTAAGGATAAGTGGGCCGCCACGGCAAGATTCGCCGAGTCGGTTTTACGAGAAAAGAAGAGATATCTGGATAGAGCAATCGATGAAGGTATGAATGAAGCGTTGAGAGGTGCTCCGACACCCCAACATAATCCAGGGACGTCGGATGACTGCATGGAAATGGACGAAGAGGGAGAAAATGGGACCCTTTTTTAACCGGAAGACGCTCATTTTCTCTCATTTTATGAATGTCGCGAGGAGGGACAGGGATACTTCTCCTTTCCGTACGTAGATGAATGCGCCGGTTTGAATACGCGTATAAATAAGACGGGTTAGATCTGACGTCCCCTCTTTTAAATTTGGTTAAGATCAAGGCAGCAGCGGTTGTCGAGACGATACAACAATGGCACCACCCTGAGGTAATGTGGTAAACGGTGCCAGGGTAGGTTCTGCCAGAAGACGAAAGGGGGGTAGGTTTTAGTGGATCGGTTTGTGATGCATCAGCTGTGTAGTCTTTTCGCGTTTTTGTTTATTTTATTTTCATCTATATTATACACACGGCGGATGCATACCCAATCAACCCCACACTATCCGGCTGTGCGGACTCAGTCGGGTGTGCCTTAGGTGGCATTTTCTACATACCCTCGGGAAAAAAAATTATTATTATTATTATGCTCAGCTGAGCGACCCTCCTTGCCGCTCTGTCCGCTACGTATCGGAGGAGAAGAGCGAAGGTCAGCTTTGTATCCAGGGTCACCCCTAGGTATTTAGCGGCCGGACTCGTTTTCACCGTAATGTCTCCTACTGTGATGTTTATGCTAGTCTGAATTCTCTTCCTCGTCAGTAGTACTATTTCTGTCTTGCCTACAGCTAGCTGTAACCCGTGCATGCGCATCCATCGGAGCACGCGACTCATGATTAGATACAGCTTGAACTGGGCAGAACCAGCGTCGTGCGCCATGATGACCGCTGCAACATAGTCCGCGCATCCTATCAATTTCACCCCGATTGGCATATGGAGCCTGAGCAGTGCTTCATATAGGACTAGCCAAAAATCTGAACGGAGAATCGACCCCTGTGCCACGCCAGCAATGGTCCCTTACTCTAAGTCCGTCATTCGTTTCGTACAGAAGCTTTCGGTCTGTCAGGTAATTCTCGACCCATCGCAGGATATAAGGTGGGACCCCCAAGATCCATAGTGCTGCGAGAATGTCGACCCACCTCGCGGAATTAAACGCGTTATTAACGTCGAGCGTCGCTAACACAACTATTGGTCTAGCACCGTGACACGCCGGATTTACTGCCTCTACCCCCGCCGTTACCTCGCGTACCGCGCCTATCACCGAACGACCTCTTCTGAAACCATATTGGTTGTTTGAGAGATCGCCTGCGCTTCGTATTGCTCCCTGGATCCGTGGTCTGAGCAGCAGCTCTGCTGTCTTCCCCATCGTATCCAACAGACTTAAGGGCCTGTAAGCGGATAGGGAATTCGGATCGCCTTTTTATTTGTCGATCAGGACTAGTCGTGCCATTTTCCAACGATGACTGAAAACCCCTTCGATCAGACACGCGTTGAACATATCGAGCAGCAGCTCCGGTTTTCCGCGCCGCAACGATTTGTATCACCTCTGCCGGGATCCCGTCTGGTCCAGGTGATTTGCCGCTCTTCATAGCAGATACAGACATTCTGAGCTCCCCCTCCGCCCTATATTGCTACATAAGGTCATCATATCCCTCTCGGTATCGTGCACGCTGTGCTGCGCGCTTGCGTGCGTGGCACTGCTTCCTCAGAGCTGCTATTTCGTCCGTCCACCAGTACACCAGGTGTCGGTTGTCTCTCGTGTTTGTGCGTGGCATAGAGGCATTGCAAGCTCTTGTTATGAGTGACGTCGTTCGTTCCACGAGTATTTCCGCTCTGTCACTGCCGACTAGTTCTCGCGGGATTCCAGCAGAAGGGTTATCAGCGCTTTGTAACACCTCTGCCAGTTTCTCGCGGTCCATACGTCTGACGTTCCATCGTGGAAAATGCTCTTTACGTCGGTTCGTGTTTGTACGTTCGTCCTGGGTCCCGACTTCAAAGCGTATGTACTGGTGGTCGCTTCCATTTTCATCGTTAGTCACGTGCCAGTTCCGTATAGATCCAGAAAGCTCTTCGCTCGCAGACGTTATGCCCGGTATATATTGGCCAAATCCTGGTTTAATGTAAGTTGGCGTCGAGCCTATGTTGTTTATGGCCATTCCCAGTCTTGCCGTAGCAAGAAGAATGAACTGTCCTCGTCCGTTTGTAGTGGGCATGTCCCATTCGAATGCCCTAGCATTAAAGTCTCCGCCAACTACGAGAATGCCAGGGATTTCTCGTAGGGTGTCTTTGATTGCGTCCAGTTTTCTAGTAAAAGCGTCCGTCGTCAAGGCAGGCGAGAGGTATACATTGACGTATGTAACTGTCCCTACCCTTACCCATGCGAAATCGTCTTCGGTCCCTCTGTCTAGTGTTATTTGGTCTCCGCGTACTAAAATCGCGGCCTTACCCGTATCAATGGCCACCCGCGACAGAGTTTCCTCGTTTTTATATGGCTCTGATATGAGCATGACGTCCACTTTCCACTCCACAGTGAACTGCGGGAGAAGATAGTGGGCTAGAACGCTGCCATTCATGTTTCCTTGTAATACGCGGGTCATCTTCGAGCTGCCTTCGCTGCCATAAGGGCTTTCCTGAATATCGGGCAGGAGCCTGATCCCGCGATATGCTTCCTCTCCAGCACGGTCATGTTTCTCCCCTCGCAGAGGAAGCACATCGCGTTTTGCTTGAGGCACGCCGCCGCTAAGTGTCCAGCAACTCCGCACTTCCAGCAAGCGGTACTCCTATCCGGACCCTTGCACTCCCGTTTCACATGCCCATACCCTAGGCACTTGTAACAGCGCTTTACGTTTACACGTGGTCGTACGCGGCACCCGCTTATGAGCACTACTCTTATTCTCCCTTAACGGATCAGAGATAGGGCCGTGGCCGGGCCCATTTCTGCCAGGGACATCTCTGTTCACTGATATTAGAGTCGAATACGGTGACCTTTATGTCCTCAGTCGCGCAGTTCGTCTCTCGCTTAATTGCGTCTTTAACGTCATGTGGTGTCGCGTCACGGTCTAGGTCTAGTATTTCAACGGTGGGCCTGGTACCAAGTCCTTTCACTGTCCCTCCGTCCGTGCCAAGGGCCTCCTGCACTGACTCGCGGAAGGCCTTCACGATCTTCGAACCGCGCTCCAGTGCCAGGAGGACACCCTGCTTTTCCGTCTTCCTAATTGTTCTGTTCTTTGTCCAGGTCTTATCTGGATCTACAGTTGTTTTAATCTATCGCAAGATGTCCGCGTATGATTTGCCAACACCCGGTTCTATACGCACCGCGTCACTTCTCATCCTGAATCCCTTCTCGGCTCCACTCCTTTCCGTCTGTCAGATTGGGTGCTTCGTCTGTGTCTGTTTTCTTACCCTTTGTACACCCGGCTGTGTGTTCGTCGGTCTCCTTGCAGTCTTTGGTCCGGTCTTTGGTCCGTTCGGCGTCGGTGTGTTTGGAACACCAGGGTGTCGGCTCGTCCAAGCACCGTTTTCCGCATTTTTCTGCGTTCGTTTAGTCGCGACCTGCCAGACCTCCGTGTCGTCTCGTCCTTTTTGGTAGGTGTCGCCTCTAACGATGACGACACTTCTACGTTGGCTATCGGTCTTTTATTGGCTTTCGGAACCGCCCTATCCCTTAATGGCCATTCCAGCGTTCTCTTGCTGCTCTGTCACGTAATCGCCTAAAGCCTCTATCAGAATCGTTACGGCATCTATTAGCTGCCCCTTTTCTAACAGTGGTTCTTACTCTAATCTTTTGGCAATTATTGCTCCCCTTTTATTAAGATTTGTCTTAGATTGCTCCGCAATCCATTCTTTTGTACACACCCAATCATCAACCGGGCACACTTCCATGTGTTTTATACTTGAGGCTGCAGGCGGTGACTTATCTCTTCACCCTCCCCCTAGTTGTGCTAACTTTCCAGCCAGTCCATTCTCGTCATTCATACCGAATACAATGTTATTTTCCATAATTTTTTTGGGCTAAACGGCCTCCTATTAATGGCAGTAAAACAAAAGCCATTTGGTTTGGGTCTCGTGAATTCCACAGTAAAATTACCGAGCAAAACTCTCGTGATGTTTTCATCAATGGTCAAGTGATACCTACGTGTGATCTCTGAAGCCCTTAGGGGTTATTCTTGACAGCACACTTACTTGGAAGCAGCAATGTGCTGCCACTTCTAATAAATGCTTCGCTGCGCTCTCGAGACTGAGAAAAGCTGGTTATTTTCTATCGCAAAATACGAAATTAATGCTTGTAAAGTTCTTGATTCTCCCGTATTTCGACTACTGTGCTTCACTCTTCATCGACCTCTCTGATGAGCTCGCCACCAAACTCGAACGGTGTAAGAATGCTGCGCTCCGTTTTGTTGAAGGTATTAATCGTTTTCAATATGTTACACCAGTCTACAGAAAACATATCGTGCTCTCCTATAAGACTAGAGTTCAGTACATTCTTCTGTGTCTATTAGCCTCCGTCCTCCGCTCAGGTTCGCCCATGTACTTAAACATAAAGTTTGAATTTCGACCGACCGACAAAATTGGTTCTAAGAGAGCGAGTGAATATCACTTATTGTACAAGCGTGCGAATACAGATTGCTTCGCGTATTCTTTTAAGCTTGGTGCGGCTAAATTATGGAACGAATTACCCGACGAAATGCGGTCCCTCTATAAGCAGCCATATTTTAAGTCTCACCTATTAAAGTATTGTATTTCGCTAGATCCGAGGCTCAAATAAATATCGGTACTCTACGATCATTAATGTCGGTTCGCGTTGAATTTATCTAAGCTGTACATTCTTTAGATTTAGTCTTAGTTGTAGTTTTAGTCCCAAGTAACGCTATTTTTTTGTATATAAAAATGTTAAGTTTTCATTGTTAAAGTTATTTGTAGAGATTTTTTTTTCTATTCTTTTTTTAAATATTATTTATTTAACATTCTTGTTATTTTCAATATTATTTATATTAATGATATTTAACAAGTCATGGGATTATTGTAAGCGGCCTGCGAGACCGCACAGATACTGCGTTTATAATGTATATCTGATGTATTTTTATGGCTGTGACTATCCAGGACCTTGAGTCCTTAGTCAATCAATAAACAAATCAATCAATCTCTCTCTCTCTCTCTCTCTCTCTCTCTCTCTCTCTCTCTCTCTCTCTATCTCTCTCTCTCTCTCTCTATCTATCTATCTCTCTCAGTTGCATTGCTACTACGCAAAAATTTTGTTCGCTGACCAATTTCGATTCGTATGACTGTGTAAACTGGTGTAAAAGAGCTCCATGTTATCGATGCCTGATCGTTCTAATGTTATACCACTAATTGAGTATTCAATTACCATACATCTCTTTAGATGGCGTTAGATATATGATAAGGAGTCTAGGCGGTGTATTTTCTCTATCGCGCTCTTTTACCTGTTAGGGCGCTTTTTCACGGCACCCATCACCTATTTTACAATTCATTGTAATAAATGTTCTAATGCCGTACTTATATTTACTGCTGTATATATACTCTAGATGTTTAGCTGTTTTTACAATCGATCAATATCACTACATTTATTTACTTTGTTGCTCGTTTATTATGCTGCTCGTCGAATAATGATATTCCTATCATCTTTCCGTGCGTTTATCGGTACATCTACCTTATTTATGCATATCAAGCTATGATTCTACTAGTCACTACACATGATTACTCTTTCATAACAAATCTAATTTTGGGATTTATGCAGCTTATCCACGAGCACAATTTACAAAATCATGGTTCATAATTTGACCAATTTACGTATTTTACTCAGATTATAGGCGAAAGCAGTATCTCCGCCTAACACTCACAACAGGATTTATGATTTATTCATGACATTTTAGAAAATTATAGTGTAGTGTATCATCATCGTCATCACTTTCTTTCGTGTTTTCGTTTAATTAATTTAGTCTGGGGTAGCTGACTAGTTTATTAATGCCTCTCTGTGAAAGGTGTTAGAGAAACGCACTACGCGGGATAATAATTTGTAATTCTTGTAACGCTGTTTTTCACGTTGGGTGTGCACGTCAATACATAAAAGTCAAGGGGCGCGTCAGTGCTGCATCCAAGCATTCTTTCGGTCTAAATCCAGAAAGATTGCATACCACGAAACTCTCCCAACACAAAACAATATATCAAATCAACTGACTGGCTTTACACCAGGCACTCCTGTCGATAATTACTCAAGTAACTTAACTTCAAACTTGGTCCCATGTGTAGCTAAAGGGTATAACGCTAATTTACTCGCTAAAATCGGGGCTCGCAATCAACCACAACCTACAGCTAGACGTGACAAACGTAGTATAGTAGTGCTTTTAAAGGCTCTGAAAATACGTGGCTTCATTGTCTTAGCCCGTGCTAGCAGTGCAGAATTTACTTCTAACAGTATCTTAGGTAACGAGTCTACTAGTATCATCTCTGTTAGACTGCTATACCCAAAAGCGGTGTTTGAACTCTGAGTTAAAGTGTGAAGAAAGTCTTCAGAATTGCGGTATAAAAACAGAGTCGTCAAAAAGATGATTGTTCACATGCGAAAGGGTCCTCGTACACCACTCATTACCATCTTTAGTGAGAATGACTTACTATCGTTTGAGCTTCCGTTTGACCCCTCGGCGAACAACCCTGGGAACGATGGGCTACCCTCAGCACCCGGGTCAGTCAAACAACCATCAACTTAGCAGCTGCTCTTTTGATCCATTATCCATCTCGCATGCTAATATAAAGGGACTTAACACACATAATTTGAACAAGTTGAGGCTTTTTATACTTACGTAAACCACATATTTTTGATATAATAGAATCTAAATTAAGGAGTCTCGACAAAGATTCGTCCGTTGTAATCGATAACTACAATTTTCTACACACTGATTGCATGGATCGTGGAAGAGGTGGAGAAGCTGTTTATATCCGAAATTTTTAAATTGTAAAATCTTAGCCACTTCAACACCTATACCTAATGATCAACCCACAGAGTTTATGTTAATTGAAATCTCCTGCAACAATAATACACTACTTCTTGCAGTTATGTATCGGCCACCCAAAACTGCTCTTCCATCTGAATTTTTTAACGTTTTATCGTGTTTTCTTCCCTCTTACAGTAATTTTGTAATTGCAAGAGATTTCAATTGCGACATGCTCCAGGATTCATACGATTCTCACTACATGCGCTCGGCAATAAATAGTTTCTGTTTTTATCTAGTTCCGTCCGGAATTACTCACCATGTCCTCAATGCATTTAGAGTCATATCGCATACGTGGATTGACTTTTTCATCGTTCCTTCCTCAAATCTTGTAATAAGTTATACTAAATCCGACTTCCTGTTTACTGTTGGACATGATAGGATATATTTAAATTTTCGTTTTCATTGCCCCCACCTAACCTGCGTGAAGTGCAGCGATGCGATTTTCGCAAATTTGAGAAGGCTTGGTACTTATATGACCTCTAGTCAAAGATTCCTACAATTTTCGATAAATTTAACTTAGACCTTAAAGTTAAATGTCTTAGTATGGCTATTATGAGCTCTCGTGATAAGCATGCAACGTTATGCACAGTTATTTTTTCTGCTCGCCGTAAACCATGGGTTAATAATGACATTCAGTCCTTAATGAAACGGCAAGACAATGTTTTTAAGAGAGCTAATGATAGTGGTTCTACCTCACTAATGTAGGAATATCGACCGTTACGCGCTCAGGTGCTCAGCCAACTGCGTAGCTCCAAAAGTGCGTACTTCGGTAACATAATAGCCAACTCACAGCGCTCTAATAACCTTTGGAAGTCCCTTGATAGGTTAGGTGTAGTCTCCTCTCCTAGCGTATCTCCATTCCTACGTTTTCAACCTAATCTAATTAACATGCATTTCGCATATATTTCTTACTCATCTCTTCAAAAAATATTCCTGTATTCTCATTTTCAAACATAGAACCAAGCTCTATTATGAAGGCGTTAGCTGAGGCTAAATCAAAGACTTATGGTCTGGATGGTATTACCATCAATCATCCCATTATTCTCGATCAATTAACCAATATTTTCAATTCATAAATCACCACTGCATCTTTCCCTGCAATTTGCAGGGAAGCAAACATTAATCAGTCGAATCCCCAAAGCATCTACTGTGACTGACATATCCGATCTTCGTCCTATTGCAAGGCTTGCTGAGTGCTCTAAAGTAACCGAATACATTTTCTCGAAGAAATTAAAGAATCATCTAGAAACCTACACACTCATTGACCTGCGCCAGGCAGGTTTTCGTTGTGGGCATAATACTGAGACGGCCTTGCTTGGGTTAATTGACAATATCAGAACAGGAATGGATGGTACTAAATTCACAGTGCTTGTGCTTTTTGATTTTTCTAAAGCAATTGATTGTATCCCTCACCACATCCTCAATCATAAACTTCGTTCATTTAAAATAGCTGATCATACTATAAACTGGTTCACTTCTTACCTCGCCGACAGATTTAAGGCTGTCATTGACGAAGGTGACAACATATCAGATTGGATACGCACCTTCACGGGAGTACCCCAAGGATCGGTTCTTGGTCCCCTGTTATTTGCCATCTTTATCAACAATCTCCCAGCCGTGCTTCGATTCACCAGGCACATGATTTACGCTGATGACACGCAAATCTATAGGAGTTGCCATTGGTATGAGCTTGTTGACACCATTGCTCAAGTCTCAGATGATACCACAATTATTTATACTTGGGCAATTGTCAACGGCCTTACCCTTAATCTAGTCAAAACAAAAGCAATGCTCCTCGATAGTACACTGAACCCGGCCACTGTCAATTTGGCTTATTTACCCTGTTTTATGGTAAATGGCTCTCCTGTGCTTTTCGGGTCGGAGGTAAAGAATCTAGGGGTCCGACTGATGCCTGATCTCGGTTGGGAGAAACATGCCTCTCACATATATATACATTCTACCTGTGCGTATGAATACTCGAGTTCCAGACCGAAGGAAGACGTATTCTTCTTCACATGAAACAGGCTATTTCAGATAGTATCTCTGGGTTGGCCGGAGTTTGTATGTGATACGGCTGCAATGGATAATATGGGCTACCGTGCCGGCTGGAATAGCCATGTAGCCTGGCTCTTTCATGATTCGCAAAGCGAATAAGTCGAGTATCGTGAATGTCATTGGGATCGATGCTACTACCAGCTATCTTGCCAATTGGCAGTCCTGAAGCGTTAAATCATAATACAGTGATATGAATTAATTACTCACGTGATGTTCGAAGTAAGCAATTTTCGTGTTGAAATAAGCACTCGAGAGGATATCCGCTGGTGTTAGTATTAATCTCGACGCAATGAACGTTCTGGTATGGCCTCAAGAATGAAAGGTTTTTCGTGCTCTGTCATGATCAGACCGTAGCCACATAATACTTCCTCCCTCTAGAGAATAATCCAAAACGTACATCCTTGGTTGTATTTCAGAGGTAGGTTGATGTGCAAGCTTGAGTTGTTCTCTATACATACACCTATTCCTTCATATAACACTGTAAAAAGGTCAAATTTAAAAAAGTCAGTATTTATTTTCTTCAAATAATAGTAGTTCAGTTATCTATACAATAACCATCTGAGTAAATCAATCATGCACCGTTTGCAGAGGTTATTAATACGTTTTTGTATTCGTGATTGTTATAAATCACAGTTTTACCCTCACACGCACCATTATCACTTGTCGATTCGGCACTACTGATGGCTCTATAATTTATAATGTTCGGCAATAAATCGTTTAACAATACGCGGCTGTATTTTAATTATCCATATTTTATTAAATCACTACAAGAGTCTCGGCTCAGTCTATATGAAAAAACCTAAACACCATCGTGTACTACAGAGTTGTACGAGTGCATGCCACAGGAAACCATGAACAGGTTGATCTTAAGCTTGCACTGTTGATGCATCATAACCTCTCGGTACTCAGATTTCTGCAGGGGTTTAATCGGGAGCGATGCAATGTTTATGTCTCCCTTGGACTGGGTGCACGGTTCCACCTCCATTAGAGACACGGTTGTTCGGATTTGTGTGCCTTTCCCACAGACATAACCCTGGATGGTTGCATTAGCATTGCTCAGTACTCTCAATGAAGCGATGAAGGATAGGTAGTGCCTTGTAGTTGACATATGTGTAAATGATCATGGTTTTCGGCGACAGTATATTCATGTAGGCATTTACAGAGTTTATATAAACCTTATTCTATTTTGACGTTATTATTTAAATTCTCATTATCAATATTTCCGCTATTTGAGCCCACGCTACTGACGGTTTCATCACTTGATTAGCGCAAATGAAAAAGAAAACTCTGATATTTGACAAAATTGAAAATAATAATAAAACGCCTTTCCTTCTGGCATAACCTCTGATAGAGTTAGTCAAAACATGTCCAAAAAATTTACAAAAACTTATGATAATAATCACACAACGCTTTCTCGAGTATTTGCCAAATTGCCTTGATTAGCGCAAATGAAAAACGAATGCCAGAGTGCACACCCTGTGGGAAATGATTTTTTATCAAACTTAAGGAGGAAGTTTCTGGTATTTAGAAAATAATCAAAGCCTGTTCTTGAGATGTGAGGTATTTTGCTTCAAATATGCGTTATTTTAATGAAATAAGGTACCTCTTCTTTTGACAATATTTGTGCAAGCATTTATGATAGAAAAATTGAAACAAAAGATAATTAAAGTACGTGAAAAGAGCTACAATTTAAGCTTTGTTTCGTGCTAATTCATTGTTCCAATCCAAAGTTTTTCACAATTGAATATGATGATTGAAAATGCATGAAAAATCATCGAATATAAGAGTCAAAATTCATCGAGTATTCATACATATTTAATCATTGTGTTTAAATGTTAATAACTTTTCATCAGAATGATATTTTTATACGAAACGAAGCTTACAGTACAGCTCTATCCGCCTACTTTGATTATTATCTTTTAGGTCAATATTTGTAGCATAAATGCTTGCAGAGATATTGCCAAAAGAAGAGGTACGGTTTTTATTAAAATAACGCATATATGAAGCAAAATACCTCATATTTCGAGAACAGGGGCGCATTGAAAAATATTATGCTAGGCTTTATTTTTAGGTAAGCAACTCCTGAAGTTTGATAAAAAATCGTCTCCCACAGAGTTTGCACTATCCTTGTAAATAATTATGTAAATTTAGTAATATGTCCATTTTTTATTTTATTTCTTTTGAATCAATAGAAAAATAAAATTTAATTCCAGTTAACTATCAGGGAAAACATGTTATTGTGTCTTTCAAATGAGAAGCTGCAATTTTATAATTTCTTTTTATATTAAAATACGATGCTTTGTAGAACTTTTATGTTTTTTACCAAATAATATATAGTTAAAAAATACACTTAGAAGTAAATGTGTACCCAGATATTCATGAAATTAAATTATATCAAGAATCGATACTTAATTGGAAATAAAAAGGGTCGTGCATAGTATCCAATTCACTAATTTTTGCCAATGCTCGAATATAATTTTAACATTACTTAATATGTGTAGAAAATATCGTGTAGCAATTTTTTTTTTACGTAAATCAAATTTGTAACTTTCTAAATTTGTTAGTATTGGATAAAAAAAGTAATTTTTTTTTAATAAGAAGGTGCAATGCATTAATGTTTTCTTAAATATTATCTTACTCACAAGGACAGCACCCAACTTTGGGAGATGGTTTATGGTAACAAGACCCCGTAATTTGTTTCAATGGGCGCTTGCTATCGAGATATGAGGTATTTTATTTCAAATAAGCGTTCTTTTAATTAAATAAGATACCTGTTCTATTGATCACAATCAAAAGACAATAGAATTACGAGAGAAAAACTTTAATGTAAATGCTGTTTTGGTTCAAGATGGTGACGAAAATTGCACGAATATTCGAGGAAAATTAACCATTTTAAATTCGTTGTTGTCTTATGCAATTTTAACCACTATCTTCAATGTTAATAAGTGGATCAGAATAATAATTTTATACCAAACAGTGATTAAATTAAAGCTCTTCTCACCTTCTTTTATTATCTTTTGGGTAAACTTTTGATCATAAAAACTTGCAAAGTTATGGTCAGACGAAGGGGTAATTTTTTTCATTACAATAATACATACTAGCGAAGTAATCCTCGTTCGTAACGTCACTCGGATCGATAAATGCATTTAACGATTTAATAAAATGAAAATTAACAATTATTTACGGTCGCTCGAGCCCTTATGCGTGTTCTATTGCATCTTTTTGTAAACCCATAAACCCCATAAAACCCATAATCCCATAAAACCCATGACTCCATAAAACCCATAACCATCATAAACCCAATAAAACCGATAAAGCCCATTAGAAACGCATATCCCATAAAATCCATTAAAAATCTTAAGCTCCATAAAATCCATAAAACGCATTAAATACGTAGTCCCGAAAAACTCCATGAAAGTCATAAAAATCATAAATCTCATAAAAATTGTAAATTCCATAAATCTTATAAACGCCATAAATCCCATTGTTTAAACAGGTTCAAGGAATCGGAGTATGATGAGGTAAATAACTACGCATAGGTTAATGTTAACGTAAGCTAATTATTGGAGCGTGACTGCACGGCTCCGCATCCTCGAGTAGACTAAAGAATGAGAGCGTGAGGGTCGAAGTGGCGCTCTAGTCAAGTTATGATTATAATATTTGAACTACGCAGTAATTGAATGTATATAGATATAATACTTAACACCCATGAACATCTTGAAACCCATAAAATCCATAAAACCCATAAACATTGCAAAACCCATAAACCTCAATTACCCCATAAAAGCGATAAAAATAAAGAACCCCATAAACCCAAAACCAACATAAAAGCCATAAAACCCATAAAAAATTATACGCCGCAGACATCCTAAAGTCCATAAACCTCATAAGCTCCATAAACCCATAAAAATGATTAACCCTGTAAAACCCATAAGACCCATAAAAATTATAACCACCATAAAATCCATGAAACACATAAATCTCATTAAAAACGTCAAACTAATAAACACTATAAAACTCATGAACATCGTAAGCCCCATGAGCCCTATAAAGCCCATAAACATCGTGAACCTTATAAGGCCCATAAAACCCATACACGTCGTTAACCCCATAAACTCATAAACCCCATAAACTCATAAACCCCATAAACTCATAAATCCCATAAACTCATAAACCCCATAAACTCATAAACCCCATAAACTCATAAATCCCATAAACTCATAAACCCCATAAACTTATAAACCCCATAAACCGCATAAACTCATAAACCCCTGTGACGTGTATTTCACGTCCCAATAATATTAAATACGGGCAGGCAATCGCGACCAAGTCACCCGTCACCAGAGCAGAGCATTTGCATATTAATTAGTATTGTTATTAATGGGGGGATTGTTATTATTTGTTGAGGGAATGAGGATAAGGAGTCGCGACCGAGGAAGGCCGCAGACCGGCACACACACGCACACATCCATACCGGCGGCACCAGCTGATCGCCGCAGCGACGACTGCTCGGAGCGAGCAACGGCGACGAGTCTACACACACAGGCACAACACCAACATCACTGCACGCTGTACGCGCGACCCTCTCTCTCTCGCTTGCTCTTTCTTCCTCGCCTCTCGAGGATGATGAGCCGCTGCCCGCGCACACACATACATACACGCGCGCGCGGCCGCCCTCTCTCCCGATGCACGCAGACGCGGGAGGACAGAGGATTCACAGTGGCAGCGGTGGCTTCCTCGAGGCACACCATCTCGGCTGTAGCCACGAGAGAGAGAGAGAGAGAGAGAGAGAGAGAGAGAGAGAGAGAGATACCGACACGGCTGTCGGTAGAGGGGAGAGCTAGCAGCCGCCACGCCGCGAGCCGCATGAAGCTGCCGGCCTCTCCTAGCGTAGGCCGACGCGCGCACGTCGCCGCTGCCAACTGTGTTGGTCCGGCAGCGACAAAACCGAAAGCGCCCGATATAGATATACACGCCGGGTTGCCCGAGCGTGTATATCTAGCAATTCATAATTGCCCGCGCTGCGTAAACAGGGCGGCATTAGCGGAGCGAGCCAATGAGAAGTAGCGACTCGAATCACCGCTGACTTGGCCTTGATTTTTGCATCTAGGGAAAATCAAGGCCAATCACCGTAAAGGAAAGGGCGGAAGCAACAAGTGTTTGAGCTGAAGTTGTGCGAGAAGAAAAGCTAAAATTTTGGAAGAGATTTCCGCCCTCTCCGATTTTGAGCATTGACTGCCCGGCCTTCAGCGACGATAGACGTAGTAAAGTTTTGCCTGCCGTTCGAGCATTTTAGACCGCGTGGAGAGACATCGACCGTCCGCCCGTCGGCGACGTAGACATAATCCCGGAGAGCTAGAGATTGGGCTAACATTAACCGGCGACCTTGTGACCTGCGAGGAAGGACATCGCGAGACGCGCCCGACTAGCGACGGTGAGTGGACTGTAATTGCCGAGCTTCCCTCGGCACTTGCAAGTGAAATATATTAACAATTGTCGTACATCGCCGCCATGTGCTCGGGGTTCTTAGGAGAATAAATCCGTGGTGGTGTGACACCGGTATGTAAGATCAGTGCGGGTCGGACCGGTAGTAAATTCAAGTATTAGTGTGGGGAAATTCACCCGACTCGGGAACTCGGGAGACGTGGTGAGTTTGGTCGTCGCGAGGGACGCGTGATAAGGCTAGCGTAGCCATGTTTGTATAGCGATAAATTAGATATAAGAGTAATTGTAAATTTGCGACCGATAGTATTACCCGACGATAAGAAATAAAGCTTGAGTATATTTAAAGTGAAAATTGTGAGTGCTTATTATAAATCTATGAATTCCTGATTTTTCCTCTTCACGGAACTTCCTCTGGGAAAGGGCTCGTGCAGAGTTAGCCGCGCTTTACCTGGCGCCCATTAATTTAGAAAATTTGGTAAAGTGTCGAGATAAGAATAAGCCATAGTAACCCCACCACGTTACAAATGACGTACCAACGGGGGCTTAGTGACTCAGGAAAAAACAGGAAAAATAGCAAAATAAATTAATTAAGAGAGTTCGGGAAAAATCAGAAAATTTTTTTTTTACACAGTGCCGAGCCAGCGAAAGTGCAGCGACTAAAACTTTTTTTTTGTGTGGTATGAAAATTTAAGTAAAGTGGAAAAATTATTTTTTTTGTGTGTTTAAGGAATTTATAAGTAGGACTTAGAAAATTTTTCACTTGAGCTATTGGGTTATAAATGGGACTTTAAAAATTTTTCACTTGAGCTATTGGATTATAAATTGGACTTAGAAAATTTTCACTTGGGGTATCGACTAATAAATTTTTCGATTTTGAGAATTTTCCGGAAGAATTTTTTGAATATTTTTGAGAATTTTCCGAAATTATTTTTTGAAAATTTTTCGATTTTGAGAATTTTCCGGAAAATTTTTTTTGGATATTTTTGAGAATTTTTCGAAATTATTTTTTGAAAATTTTTTGATTTTGAGAATTTTCCGGAAATTTTTTTTGGATATTTTTGAGAATTTTCCGAAATTATTTTTGAAAATTTTTCGATTTTGAGAATTTTCCGGAAAATTTTGAGAATTTTCCGAAATTATTTTTTGAAAATTGTTCGATTTGGAGAATTTTCTGGAAGAATTTTTTTTGGTTATTTTGGGAATATTCCGAAATTATTTTTTTTTAAGTTTTTTTTTATGTGAGGAATTTTCCAAAGGAAGGAAGAGTTTTTTTTGAGATTTTGAGAATTTTCAAAGATATTTTTTTTTGAAGGGTTTTTGTTGAAAAAAATTTTTTTTTGGTGTTGAGAGTTTTTTTTTTATATTCTTGAAAATTTTTTGAAAATTTCTGAGCGATTATTGAGGGCTTTTACAGTTTGGGTGTGTAGTGAAGAAAATTTTCGTTTCAATTGAGACCTTTCGTAGGATTCTTTTGAGTATTGAAAATTTTCGGTTATTGGAGGAAGCTTGTAGCGACATATAAAGAAAATAGCGAATTACCAGTGTAAGCGGAAGGCTGCGGCGACGCACTGAATATAATAGCGATAAATAGAGAAGGTGGGGAAAATAGGCGACAAATTCAGAAAATCTTAGTTGGAGATTTAGTGAAATTTGAGTAATGGGCTAGAGTGATAGATAAATTAATTGTGTATAATTTTCTGAATTCTGACCTATTTTTCAAGTCTCCTCAACGACTTTTAAAGTAGTAGAGTAGGAGTCACACCACCGTATAGGGAAAATTCACTTTGCGAACACCTCCACAAAATATTATTTGCTGTGCTACTACCCCCAAATCGATTAGTAAGAACGATTTATAATTTAGTTAAGAGTAAAATTTTTCTAACAACTACTGGAAATTGGGTATAAAAATACAACAACTAAAGTTATTGCATTTTATAGTATAACTACTGTGTCAAAGGAAAAATTGATTATTACATATATTTATATTTATTTAATTGTATTGGAAATTATTTACTGAAAATTGATTGCTACCAAGAAGAAACCTCAGATTATTACTCCAGATATAAACAAGAAGAGAAGACCAAGAACTACTGAAGACTGAATAGCGACTTTATGAGATTCGCGTCAGGGTATTTCAGCAGCTACTCAAGAGCTAGGCAAACAAATTTCTAGTAGGCATTTTCAGCTAAAGGAACCGATAAAGAAGACCTCAAGAAAAGAAGGCCACTGCAGGGGATAAACCCGAACGACAGTATTCAATATATTAGACAAGTAAAACATAGAGACCCCATAGCCAGTAACCCAAGAAATGGGAACTCAACGGACAGTAGCGATGTAAGCAAGAAAGAAGAAGATGAGAATCGAGAAGAAGATGCCATTCCACGAGGGGCAGCACCATACGAACGGCTACTGCAGGAGTTTGAACATCTGAAAATGGCACAACATAGACCAATTCTCCTCCGAGAACCGGTATACGCGCCACAACCTCCAGTAGTCCCACCTCCGATAGCACACCCACAGGATTACGTAGACACTCCGAGACCACCGAGGGGATCTCAAGAGAGAAGAGAGCGACCCAGAAATCACGAAGTGGCAGAGATTCGGAGTCCTAAGGTGAACACCGTTCGTAGGCCAACAGACCAGCAAACCGAAGCATCAAAACAGAGAAGAGGAGAACGAAAGCGACTGTCATCAAGTAGCTCGGAAAGTAGCGTACTAGACCGAAGATTAGTAAAGAAGAGAGATAGCCGTAAAGTGAAAAACCGTAGACATAGGAGTTCGAGTAATAGTACCACAAGTAGCGACGGTAATACAACGTCATCAGACTCAGATAGCGACCACAATAAAAGAAGTACAAAACACAGGAGAGGCCACAAACGGAACCAGCCGATATCGACTAGCGATTCGGAATATGAAGATAAGAAAATGAAACAAAAAAATAGGAAAAGTCATTCGAATGCAGATATAGCGGGGAAGAATGTTAAAATATTGCAGAGCTGGAACCTAAAGTTCAATGGGGAAGATAAGGAGCCAGAGGAAATTTTGGACCGGCTGCAGGATTGCAAAACAAGCCTAGCCATGAGCGACAGGGAGCTGTTGAATGCGTCACCATCGATCTTTTCGAAAAATGCTAGCAGATGGTATCGATCGAAGCGACCAGACTTAAAGTCATGGAAAGACTTCAAAAAAGCATTCAGAAGGCAGTATTTGGGTCACAGAGATGAAGAAGACACGATGACGGACTTACGGAACCGATCGATGGCCAAAGGAGAAAAGATTGCCAATTATATATCCGGCGTAGAATACATTGTCGACCACTTTAAGCGACCCCCATCCAGGAAAACAATAGTAAAACAGGCCTACAAGGGCTTGAGGAAAGACTATCGACACTTCATGGCGGGGAAAGAAATCAAGACGCTCAAGGATATAGAGAAACTAGGAAGAATTTGGGAAAAGGAGAAAGAACTAGATGACCGGTTTGAAGAGCCTCCACCAAAGGAGAAGATGAGCATACCAGGTGCAGCATACTCTGGGACACCCTCAGTCCGTAAGGTAGCGGCAGCCTACGAGAAATTGAACCCAGAAAGCGACAGCACATCAGCGACAACCAAACCGGCGAGAAAGAGAAATTGGAATAGAAAAATGAAGAAAAAACAAAAACAAATAAATGCGGTAGCCACTGCCAAAGAGAATCAAAGGCCTGAGGCCAACGTACAAGCGACCCCTGTACAGCCAGCCTCACACAACGCGACCGCAACGATGACGCACAGCACACCGCTGAATCCACTGCGACCGAGTTTTGTGCCCGCATGGCAATGGTCTTCTCCCTAGAATGTTAACTCGTTTCAGGGTAGAGGTGGTCAAGCCCAAGGATTCACCGGCCAAGGCGCCTATAATATGAGAGGAACTAGAGACCAAAATGGGCCTTCTGCCCAAAATATATCAGTATATGGTGCATGCTATACATGCCAGACGGTAGGGCACCGAGCAAGACAATGTCCACAAAGGACATGCTACTTGTGTAGGGCTATGGGACACTATGCAAACGAATGTCCCAATAGACAGCCGGCATGGCAGTCTTCTCCAGATAATCAGGCCATGGGAAACGGGATGCAGGGGAGGCAGAAGAGTCCCATACCTCCTCAGCAACCGCAAACGGGACGAAACTGGCAACAATAAAGGGAAGCCAGCATAGCGCCCAACCGACCATACAGGAGAAGAGAATAGCGACCCCAGAGAACGCAAAAATTAGCAGCAACCAAGAGAGAAGTGGATCGATGATAGTCGAGGCAGCTAAAAGTATTAAGTCCACATTGTCAGATGGGGAGACCCACTAGTATGGAGCAATACTTCAAACAGCGGAGGATTAAATGGGACCTCACCAATAGCGACCACAAAACCATTAAGTAAAGAGAGTAGTGAGAGCAACAAAATTCGAGAGGAGAGACAAAAAGTAGAGAGTAGAAAGAGTAGTGAGAGCAACGAAATTCGAGAAGAGAGAGAAAAAGTAGAGAGTAGAGAGAATAGTGAGAGCAACAAAATTCGAGAAGAGAGAAAAAAAGTAGAGAATAGAAAGAGTCGTGAGAGCAAAAGGGTGACCGAAAGAGTGACAACCTTACCGATCCTCGAAGGGTCCGACGTAACGGCGCTCAATCCAACAGCTGACGAGCAGAAGGATTTCGAGCACCTAGCCCTCGTACGAGAGGCGGTCGACCTTCTGGAAGGGTCACAGGTGTCCACTCCCTCGTTGGAGGGCCCCTCCACCTTTGTTACAGACCTAGATGTTGGGGTGCTCACATCTAGTCTAGGGGGGGAGAGCAGCGTACTACGTACCCCGGAGGCCGACCAACTTGAGGTTCCGGAACCAGGCGAAGTCGAAGTCGCAGGTATGAGCGCAGAGAACCGCATCTTCACGAAGGTAATACTAGGTGGTAGACCGTACAGAGCCCTAATTGATGGAGGAGCCACGGTCTCCCTAGTAGGACCAGAGATAGCGGCTAAGTGCAAGGACCGATTGCGACCAGCGAACTCTATTATAAGAAGTGTGTTAGGTGGAACAAAAAAAGTATTGGGGTATCTGGACATCAACATGGAATTTGATGGCAGGTCCAGGAAGCTGACGGTAAGAGCCGTAGATCCTTGCGACCACGACATTTTACTTGGACAGGACTTTACCACCCCATGGGACGTTGATGTAAGATACGGCAGACGGATGTGGAGGACTAGCGAGGGCCCGTGGAAGCAATCTTGGGACGACGAGGAAATCGAAGCGACCCCAGCATATGCCGAATGCGCCGGAATTACCGATGCAGACGACGAGCAGCGGAAAACCATAGAAGACCTAGTGACCAAGATATTACCTCCGCCATCGGAAAATTTAGGAACGACCACACTGACCGAACATCACATAGATGTACGCTCCTCAGCCGCCATCAAACATCGGCCAAGGAGAATGTCACCCAAACTTCTGCAAGTAGTACACGAAGAGATAGAGAAGATGTTTAGGAGTGGAGTAATAGAGCGATCGGCAAGTGAATGGAGTAGCGCCCCGGTAATCATGAAGAAGCCAGACGGGAGCTATAGATTTTGTATAGATTATCGCGACCTCAACAAAGTGACCCGGAAGGATGCATATCCTATCAGGAGCATGGATTCCATATTGGAAAAATTGCGTAAAGCCAAATATTTGACCAAAATTGACCTCGAGCAAGCCTATTTTCAAGTACCGATGGAGCAAAGCAGCAAGAAATTTACAGCATTTGCAGTGCCGGGGTCAGGGCTTTGGCAATTTATAAAAATGCCCTTCGGATTAACGAATGCGCCCATGACCTTCCAACGCCTGATCGATGCTTTGTTTGGCGTCCAGTATGAACCATATGTGTTTGGATACTTGGACGACATCATTATAGCGACCGAGACCTTTGAGGAACATCTCCAATGGTTGGAGCTGGTTCTCAAGAAGCTGGTCGAAGCAGGATTGGTAGTAAATCGGAAAAAGTGCGAATTCTGCTGCTCGAGAGTGACGTACTTAGGCTTCTTGCTTGATAAAGATGGATTGCGACCAGACCCAGAAAAGGTATCGCCAGTGACAGAATATCCAGCGCCGAAGACCGTTAAGCAGCTGAGACGATTTCTGGGTATGGTAGGATGGTACTCGCGATTCATTGAGAACGACTCAGAGATGAAAATTCCGTTAGTGAAGTTACTAAGAAAGGGGCAAGAATGGAAATGGGATAGCGACCAACAAGAGGCCTTTGAAGGTCTAAAGAAGGCGCTAACGGTAGCTCCGGTCCTGGCAAGACCAGATTTTGGCAAAACCTTCACGGTCCAGAGTGATGCAAGCGGAGTGGCGATTGGGGCGGTTTTGACACAGGAAGGGGATGATGGAGAGCACCCCATCGTATATGTGAGTAGAGTACTCACGGCGGCTGAACGAAATTATACCACGTCCGAAAGAGAATGCTTGGCGTTATTATGTACCATTAAGAAGCTGCGACCATACCTTGAAGGGTACGAATTCAAGGCCATCACCGACCATAGCGCCCTCCAATGGCTTCGTAATCTGAAAGACCCTACTGGACGACTAGCCCGCTGGGCACTTGAAATGCAGCAGTGGGACTTCGAAGTAATCCATCGGAGGGGCACTCTGCTGAAAGTGCCTGAAGATGGAGGGGAAATAGCTGGATTTGAAGAGATACAGGACGAGCGATACGTAACTAGGATGGAAGAAGTACAAAGACACCCACACCGATTCCCAGACTGGCGAATTGAAGATGGCATGTTGTACAAATTTCGTAGCGACCCCCTATTAGACCCAGTGACATCTCGAGAAGAAGGATGGAGACTGGTCGTCCCAGTAGAGTACCGTGAGAGAGTGATGACGGAGAGCCACTCCATCACCTCCGCGGGACACCTGGGACTTGAGAAGACCTATGACCGAGTGGCCCGCGAGTACTACTGGCAAGGCATGTACTATGACGTGCGCCACTTCGTCCAGGCTTGTCTCGAATGCCAGAAGCACAAGTCCTCTCAGACGTGACCCCTAGGGCTATTAGGCAAAAGAATTGTAGAGCGACCATGGGCCGTAGTGGCAGCAGATCTTATGGAATTTCCACCAAGTAAGAGCCAATTCAAATACTTGGTGGTATTCCAAGATCTCTTCACGCGGTGAATCGAGCTGCAGCCGCTGAGGAAGGCGGATGGCAAGTCGGTGGCTCGCGCCCTAGAGGAGCTCATCTTGTTTCGGTGGGAGACGCCGAACTACGTACTCACAGATAACGGGCAAGAGTTCATCAATATGCACCTGACCGCCACGCTGAAGGAGTATGAAGTGACCCATGTGACCACGCCACCGTACCATCCGCAAGCCAATCCAGTGGAGAGAAGCAATCGAACCCTAAAGACCATGATAGCGACCTTCGTAAAACAAGACCATCGGAATTGGGATGCCCATCTTCATGAGTTTAGGCATGCAGTCAACACTGCCATGCAAGCGACCACCAAGGTATCACCAGCCTTCTTGAATTATGGACGACACCCAAGGCAGGTGAAGAGTTTACGAAGAGAAGTAGAGCCAAAGCGACCAATTATTAGTAGCGACGCTGAAGATTGGTTAGAGAGAGTAAGAAGACTGGATGCCCTACGCGACCTAGTAATCAGGCATATCGATTCTGCAAAGGAGCGACAAGCCAAATACTACAATCGTGGCAGGAAGGAGGCTACATTCCAGGTAGGAGACTTAGTAATGAGGGCAAACCACCACTTGTCAAACAAAGACAAGCGTTTTTCGGCTAAGTTAGCTGGCCGGTTTGACGGCCCGTTTGCCATCATAGAAGTTAAGTCTCCGCTGGTATACGTGCTAAATATGGGTGAGGATAAAAGAATACCCGAGGTGCACGTGAGCGAATTAAAAAGATATATTCCCCCAAGGGGGAGAGCCCCGTAGTAGCGACCTCCTCTTTACAACCGACCTTGAAGTGGTTATTTATCGAAGCGACCAGTAGAAGGAGAACAAACTGATCACTCTAGCGACCACAATGCTAATAGCGACCCATCCGAGACCCTACGCATCGGCGACCAAAGGGGCATAACCTGAGAACTACTAGCGACCGAAACCTGGAGTAACGGAGTCATACCCATGCCCAGTAAGTTGTTAAAAGTCTTGTTATTTATTTATTTATTTGGAATTTTTTTATTTAGGATATTATAATTTCCCCCATGGTCGCGCGATCTATGAGCGCCGTTGCTCTGTGGTCGGATTGGGAGTAGTAAGGTGGAGGTATTAATACATTTTTTTTGTTGTTTTCAGCTTGATTAGTTTTAAGTGTAGATATGTATATATATTGTTTTTGCAAAAGCTCTGGTGCCGAGGGTTGTTCGGGAATCGCGTTGATGGGATACAATGGCCCAATTAGAGTCTCGTGGATTATTGGAATAACGAGTCCACTCCTGGCGGTGTGTCCCGTATAGGGGGGGAGAGTTTGTGACGTGTATTTCACGTCCCAATAATATTAAATACGGGCAGTCAATCGCGACCAAGTCACCCGTCACCAGAGCAGAGCATTTGCATATTAATTAGTATTGTTATTAATGGGGGGATTGTTATTATTTGTTGAGGGAATGAGGATAAGGAGTCGCGACCGAGGAAGGCCGCAGACCGGCACACACACGCACACACCCATACCGGCGGCACCAGCTGATCGCCGCAGCGACGACTGCTCGGAGCGAGCAACGGCGACGAGTCTACACACACAGGCACAACACCAACATCACTGCACGCTGTACGCGCGACCCTCTCTCTCTCGCTTGCTCTTTCTTCCTCGCCTCTCGAGGATGATGAGCCGCTGCCCGCGCACACACATACATACACGCGCGCGCGGCCGCCCTCTCTCCCGATGCACGCAGACGCGGGAGGAGAGAGGATTCACAGCGGCAGCGGTGGCTTCCTCGAGGCACACCATCTCGGCTGTAGCCACGAGAGAGAGAGAGAGAGAGAGAGAGATATATACCGACACGTCTGTCGGCAGAGGGGAGAGCTAGCAGCCGCCACGCCGCGAGCCGCATGAAGCTGCCGGCCTCTCCTAGCGTAGGCCGACGCGCGCACGTCGCCGCTGCCAACTGTGTTGGTCCGGCAGCGACAAAACCGAAGGCGCCCGATATAGATATACACGCCGGGTTGCCCGCGCATGTATATCTAGCAATTCATAATTGCCCGCGCTGCGTAAACAGGGCGTCATTCGCGGAGCGAGCCAATGAGAAGTAGCGACTCAAATCATCGCTGACTTGGCCTTGATTTTTGCATCTAGGGAAAATCAAGGCCAATCATCGTAAAGGAAAGGGCGGAAGCAACAAGTGCTTGAGCTGAAGTTGTGCGAGAAGAAAAGCCAAAATTTTGGAAGAGATTGCCGCCCTCTCCGATTTTGAGCATTGACTGCCCGGCCTTCAGCGACGATAGACGTAGTAAAGTTTTGCCTGCCGTTCGAGCATTTTAGACCGCGTGGAGAGACATCGACCGTCCGCCCGTCGGCGACGTAGACATAATCCCGGAGAGCTAGAGATTGGGCTAACATTAACCGGCGACCTTGTGACCTGCGAGGAAGGACATCGCGAGACGCGCCCGACTAGCGACGGTGAGTGGACTGTAATTTCCGAGCTTCCCTCGGCACTTGCAAGTGAATTATATTAACAATTGTCGTACATCGCCGCCATGTGCTCGGGGATCTTAGGAGAATAAATCCGTGGTGGTGTGACACCGGTAGTAAATTCAAGTATTAGTGTGGGGAAATTCACGCAACTCGGGAACTCGGGAGACGTGGTGAGTTTGGTCGTCGCGAGGGACGCGTGATTAGGCTAGCGTAGCCATGTTTGTATAGCGATAAATTAGATATAAGAGTAATTATAAATTTGCGACCGATAGTATTACCCGACGATAAGAAATAAAGCTTGAGTATATTTAAAGTGAAAATTGTGAGTGCTTATTATAAATCTATGAATTCCTGATTTTTCCTCTTCACGGAACTTCCTCTGGGAAAGGACTCGTGCCGAGTTAGCCGCGCTTTACCTGGCGCACATTAATTTAGAAAATTTGGTAAAGTGTCGAGATAAGAATAAGCCATAGTAACCCCACCACGTTACACCCCATAAACTCATAAACCCCATAAACCTATAATACCTATGTACCTGTAGACGAAAAAGAGCATGTGCGCAAGACAATAGTCAGTCAACTGTCAGTGATGAATATAGACCAGCATACGCGTGCGCCCGTTTGTGATTGTATGAGTGTGGAACAAAATTTGGAGCTCACTGATCCGCAGGTAAAGCTAAGCCCATCTCATACGAGTTAACTATGTTCTCTGACCATGCACACATCTACGTCTCAATTCACTTGTATATTACGCTGCCTTTATATGGAAAAAGTTTGAGGTACATTGTTACCACAAGTACAGATACAACAACTCCACCAACAGGGTACGAGTGCACGCCCCACGTCAGTCAACTGCAATCGTTCCGCTGCTATCTTTTGTGTATGCACGTGTGTACGTGAGCGAGTGGGTGAGTGTTCTGTAAGTGCGCGTGTGCGTGTACGTGTGTGCTTGCGAGTGCGCGTGTGTGTTTGTGCCTTTTAGTTGGTTTAGTCGGGTATAGGTATCGGATGTCACCATGTCGGATTTCTGGGTGCCACCATCGCGATTTTACATGGCCGGGGCTAGGGAGGTCGTCCATGAGCATATTTTGACTCGTGGTAGTGGAACCACAACTACTCAGGGCTTCGATTATAGGTAAAATTGATATTTTAAATTTTGTCAAATATCAGTGTTTTATTTTCCATTCGCTCTAAACAAGTATTATGATACGTACTTGCGAATTTTTTGGAAATATTTTGACCATTCCTACCATGAGTTAGATTATGCCAAAAGGAAAGGCGTTCTATTAATATTTTCAATTTTGTCAAATATGAGAGTATTATTTTTTATTTGAACTAAGTAAGTCGATTTGGCAAAAACTCGTTGAAGGGTCGGGTGATTATTATGATATTCACTTTCGAATTTCTTGTACGTGATTTGACCAATCCTACCATAGTTTATTCCAGAAGGACCGACGTTTTATTAGTATTTCAAATTTTGTCGAATATCAAAATCTAATGTCTATATAAAGCTAAGATTATATATTTTTACGTATCTTTGTAGTTCTAACGTGTTTAATTATAAATAAGCAATTAGAACATTAAAAATTGACTTTTAAATTACTTCTATTATATCTTTTAACTTTTACAAAGAGTTTCTTTTATAGTCATGAATTGTATTGAATGTAAAATACTTTATTAAATCTCATTTAGTAATATATAAACTCATTTCATGAAAATCTATACAATTCATCGATTTTGCAAACAAAACAAAACACAAAATTCTGCAATTTAGATTATTTTTTCTACATCACACTGCTTTTAGAAAATACTCGGCCAATCAGCGCGGCGCATCTTTCAGATAATAATTTCAAAGACCAAGATCATGTGTACGAGTAGCACACGCGCGTCGCGACTATTTTCTATAACAACAATAATTGTAATTGTAAAGGCTGACGTAAATACAACGATACACACGTATCTTTAACCGACAGTGATCGCTAATTAGCATCACTTGCGAGCTACTTAATTAAAATGAGACCCTCAATGTCGCGTATGTATCATTTCAATATATCTCGACGCCTCCTCGGCACACATTTCCCACAGTCGGGCTCGCTCGGCAAAATTTTCGACGCCTCCGTATAATGTCTCGTAGGCCGTATAATGTAGCGTGCAAATCATCGTGTGCCCAGAACGGCGGCAGGTGTAACAAAAGTGAGATAACTAAGTTAACTTATCAGAACAAAGAATTTCATATTGAAACAATTAATTTAGTTTGAGGAAGCGAAGTGTCAATGAATTGGCAGCGGTTATCATTTGTGCTAGTCAAGTCGATTTTGCAAAGACTCGAGGAAGGGTAGGGTGATTGTTAATAGTTGCATCTAATTTGTTTGATAATAGTTGCTTCTAATTTTGTTAAGTATCAGAGATTTATTTTTCATTTGTGCTAATCAAGTCGATTTGGCTAATACTCGATGCAACATCGGGTGACTATTATGATAAGCAGCTGTGAATTTGTTGGACATGTTTTGACCAATTCTAACATGGAATATGTCAAAAGGAACGGCGTTTTCTTAATATTTTCAATTTTGTCAAATATCAGAGTTTTACTTTTCATTTTCGCTAATAAAGGCGATTTAGCAAAGACTCGAGGAAAGGTCGGGTGTTTGTTATGATATTTACTTGTGAATTTTTTGACATGTTTTGACCTATCCAACGATGAGTTATGACAGTAAGAACGATGCCTTATTACTATTCCACATTTTATAAAATATCAGAGATGTATTTTTCATTTACGCTAATAAAAACGATATGGCAAAAACTCAAGAAACGGTCGGTTTATTGTTATAATAAGCACTTGTTAATTTTTTGGACACGGTTTTCCTAATCCTGCTCGGGTCATGTTAATGGAACGGCGTTTTATTAATATTACCACTTTTGTCAAGTATCAGTGACTTCTTTTTCAATTGTGCTAAGGAAATCGATTTAACAAAAACTCGAGAAAGGGCTGAGAGAGTGATGTGATAGTACTTGTAAATGTTTCACATGTATTTACTCATCCGACCATGCGTTATGCCATATAGAACGACTTTTTATCAATATCTCAAATTTAGTTATACTAGCAGCGGATTCTCTTGCTGGGCTGTAGTGGGGTTGAATATTCTTATTATAACGAATATGGAATTATATCGTAAACATATTTATAATTTTTATACAATATTACTTACTTCACGTAATCATCGGGACATTTATTTTGTTTGCACGTATTATCAAATTCATCGTTTAAAGTATTACTGGATCTTTTCTTAGTCTACTGTTAATTGGTTAAGATTGAGTAGGAAAGAAAAGGATTTTAAAAGATACGTAATTGAAGTTATAAGGTACTTGAAATGTCTTAAGATGCTTGTTTATAACTAAAAGTACTGAAACACGGATTTTATTTTTTTGTCAAAAAAGTATCTTCTGTAGTTAAGTAGAGTAAAATCAATCATCAAAAGGATGACAAATCTTTGTCGTGAGTTTATCACAGCTCTTGGTAACATTAAATGATAATAGTCGTTCTACACCGATGTGGTGTGTTTGTGATGTGCACGTGATGCGACTGTTCTTCGTGGCGATGGTAGGAGAATGTGGGGCTAAGTATGATAGTTTTCTTTTGTCATTTCCAACTTTTCATATTGTTACAAAATTGAGAAATTATATGCCATTTAAGCATCGCAACTTTATAAATGAGTTTGATATTTAGATGTTTAAATTATAGACCATAATTGTATGCACATGACTAACTTGGAGGCAAGTATAAAAATAGTATTAATACTTAAAAATATTTTCATATAATTGGTTAAGCGCATAATACATGGTTATATATATTTAGACTTCTTAAGTACCATTTTCCGTTTTAAAAATGTAGAAAACAATACAGACCGATTATTTATAGTACACATAATTTCCAATTTAGCACCAATTTTAATACATATTGTAGCAGTTAAGTTATGAACGTTTGAAACAAACATTTAAACATTAACTTTTTTTATATATACATGTTATCAATAATCTTTTTTTCTTACTTCAGTGTTCAGTTTTCAATAGCTATTAATATCTTTTCGTGTTTAATTTTGGTGAAAATTGTTGATAGTATGAAAATAGAAAATAAAAGAACTTCGAGGCTAATTAAAATAATTCCCGTAGATACTACCGACTTTTCAAAAAATTTTTTCTTCTGCAAAAGGAGTCTAGAAATCAAGAAATGTCTATGAAAATCATTTAGTTGGCCTATAAGTTTCTAGGCAGACCATACAGAGTTATGGTCACAGCTAGAGGTACCATTTTTTAATGAAATAATGCATATTCTGAAAAGAATAGCTGATATCTTATGAAAACAGCCCGTAAACTGTTCGTGCTGTTCTTCATTTCTAGCTACCAGTGAATGATCCTGAAAGTTTCAGAAAATTTCGGGATCTGCATCCATGATACTCTCCTCGTTAGGCATACTGTTTCCTATATACCGGAACGTATCAGTTGTTCGCTATCTGTGTATATATGTGATCACTGATTACTGATGATAAAATTAATATATTTACAATTTATATACATTTATATTTTAAAAATACTTTTTCCGCAATGCTAAACAATTTATGATTGATCACAACTAATTACATATAGCAAACAACCGATACATTTAGTCGTGTAACATCACAGCTGCATCACATCAATGCGTCAGTCCAAAATGTCTCTAAAGATGAACTGCATTCTATTCCTATCAAAACGGAACCTTGTAAACTTATTCTCTATAATATTTTAAATGATTTGATACAAATAAAACCATTTGTATATACATTTTTTTATGGGAAATTAACATGGGATTTATGGACTCAAAGTGGTCATGAATAATATAATAATTACTTGATTTCTAAATGTGCAAAACAAAATGTCATGTGATACAATGTAAAGTATACGAAAAAAGTTTTAATTTGAGATATGTCGCGTTAGAAAAGATTAACAATATCAAAAGTTATAAACGTCCAAAGATAGTGAATAAGCCCAAGAAAAACACTGAATGTTTTCGAATTAAATCTTTGTTTCTCTACTTTACATAATATTACGTTGAAAAAATATGTACACCCTTACAAGACGAGTGATTGTTATATTAAGGGGTAACGCCACTCTAGCGACCCACGAATTGTATTTCATGGGGTTTATGGGTTTTATGTATCTTTAAGGTTTCATGAAATTTATGGATTTTATCTAGTTTTGACTATCGGCCGTCAAAACAAATTGACCTTGACCTCAGATTACCCTGACTGGCGCTAGTGAGCAACACTTAGCGCCAGCTGGGAGCATCTGATACTTTGATGATGATTCTAAGTAAATCTTTTCTCTTTTTAATTAATTTTATTATTTAAAGAAAATAAATGAAGGCAATTAAATTTCAATGCATCAGTCTCCCCACAGAAATACTTGACAATATCAAAAAAGTTACCTTCAAATTCTTGTCAATCACTGATTGAGAACACTATTCTCTCAATGTCAGAAAACAGCAGTCGTACAGTTGGTGATTAATATTCGTCTTTGTAACTATGGTATTCTAAGCCAACGATAATCTTCTTGTTGCAGGACTTATTTAGTCCACATAACGTGATTAATATCTGATGCGGCTGACGAGTGGTTCGTGATTGGTCAGCCATGTTGTCGTTCCTGTTCAAGTGGGTAGAAATAACTGATGTAAAAGTTTCACCATGCCAGCTTTTAATATATCTTTCAATTTAGAAGTGGAGGTAGAAAGTGCAAATATTCTTAAAAGAGGGAGTATCACATAACAATAAATACTGACATTCCGAGAGCAACCATGTTTTGGTGAGGGTGTCATGTTTCACAAAGATAGCAGAGAAATTATCGAGAAACTTCTTAATACTTGATACGAACGAAAGAATGTTGCATCAGCCAGATTATGTCATATTACAATACTAACATTTTAGAGCTGCAGATTTGTAAACATCTGATAATACAACCACCACTGTCAATGAAATTTATATCAACATTTTTTTTTTATATTTTATAAAGCGTCTGGCTATACTATCATTTTTCTTCATGTCGGTAGAAAAATTATTTATAAATTTTTGGAAACCCAAGCCCATGCTCATCTAATACAAGAACATTGTACAAAATTGGCCACATACATCGAACGATTCACTCTGTAATGGCTTTACATTCAAACGAAATTATTTTTTTTTTCCATAAGCGATCTATATGGTCCGGCATACATGGTGGTAATCCAAAACTATCAAAATACAAAGCATTCCAAGATTTATCAACGTATATAGCTTTCTAGTGCATACCAGGTCTCTCCGGTTGCATCCACTGACGTGGCATCTCATCTGCTGGAAATACACCTACAGCATGTGATCGGATTGCCGAAAGGCTTTTGAAGATTTGCAGACTATCCATTACAAAATTCAACCTGGTGAGCACAATTTTCAGAATCTCGCGTACACGACCAAGATTGTAAACTATATACATTATTTAAGGCGCAACGATATTTTAAGTAGAAAGGTTTTACAGCGGGATGAATGCAGTATATATCGGAGGATAGATTATTAAAACTCGGACAATTAACATAATTTTCCAAATTAATAATTTTACGAGCTATGATTTTGTGCAATATTAGCCATTTTTCGTTTCCTATTACGTATATTTTACGTGCATTTTTGGTAATATCTTGAAGAGTTTTATACAGCACTTTCAAAGATACTTCACCTTCAAAATTGTCAAAACCATTATAATTTTGAGTAAACCAGTTATTTTTCTTCCGAATAGTATCACTTAAATTGTTTATAGGAGCTGTTGGTGCTACTAACCAATGACCAACAAAATCCCCGTTTACAGCGACCAGGACGACTTGCTTCGGTACAGTAGTATTTTTAATACCCTTAAAATACTGAATATCTATTACAGTCCGTAATATCTATTATCAGAATCCAAGTCCAGTGTCGGTGTCTTTTATACCTTGTGTCGGAGATCGAGATTTGAAACTGACTGACGCGTGAAAGACAGAGGCAAACTTATGTATACACATCAGCTAAAGTCTACGATAGCTTAACGTGACTCATCTATCTCCAAAATATTGTCGTATTCTGCGTATACGATACAATTTACTACGGCAGTCAAAGGATTATCGAACCTTACGTCTATTCGAATACTACCGTGTTTAATCAAGTTCCAGTGAGTGCAATCGTTTGCCTACAAGTCAGGTGTCAAATCAAAAGCAAATAGACAATAACCGTTAGGAGATGCTTCACGCGTGATTTGATCACCCTCATCGAGAAAATGTATACCTGTTCCCGAAAATAAGGTAAATAGATAGATAGATATACTGTTTAATCATTGAAGACAAAATTCTTACAATTGCATGTACATGTATAGTTATTATAATTAAAATATCAGTCAGTATTATATATTTGTTATCTTACATTTAACATTCACTTGTTGCATTTCTTATGTATTAAATAACATTATTCGCTATAACAGTTCGTCAGTTTATAAAATCTAAATATAATGAACTAGTCATACTTAGAATAAAATAAATAAAATAGAGATAACATATTACGATAAAAATAAAAAGAATACATACACATACTTTACTAAATTTTTACGTATAACTATCACGTTGAAAATATAAAAACACACTCATTCATATGACACTTTTACAATTCACGCTAATAAATACATTCACACTTAACACTTAACATATTTAATAAACAAATAAATTAATAAATAACTAAGTCAAATAAATAAATAAGTTAGATAAATAATTAAATTAAATAAATAAATAAATAAATTTAAATAAATAAATAAATAAATAAATAAATTTAAATAAATAAATAAATTAAATAAATAAATAACTTAGATAAATAATCAAATTAAATAAATAAATAAATAAATTTAAATAAATAAATAAATTAAATAAATAAATAACTTAGATAAATAATCAAATTAAATAAATAAATAAATAAATTTAAATAAATAAATAAATTAAATAAATAAATAATTCAAATAAATAAATAACTCAAATAAATATCCGAGTCAGATTGGGAATACACAGAGATGAACAAAATAATGTATAAACCGATTCTCGAAAAGTTCACCTCTATGTGTTCCCCTCACCATCTAATTGTTTAAGGTGCCTGCTAAACGCCGTTTTAAATTTACAAAAAGATGGCAGGCACCTCACACTGCTTGGGAGCGATTTCCAGAGGTGCGCACCTTGAACTCTAAACGAGAATAGGCCCTTATCGGTGCGAGACCCCGGAACCGAGAGCTCTTTCGTACCACCCCTACTTGAAGTCCTGGCCTGGTTTTTTTCAAAGAGGCCAGTAAGATATTTTTTTTTTTTTTAATTAACGTCGCCATGTTTGTGCTCCCATGTGGTGCTAATCGACGACGGGGTCTGCGGTGTGTTTGTAAACAAAGCACATGTAATTATTACAGAGGTGCTTGTATCAATCGGCAGAGACTAGGAGTCAAACCCGGGTCACCGGCGCGGGAATCCGACACTTACCGACTGAGCCGCCGCAGGCCCCAGGGCAGTAAGATATGATGGCTGCCGCATGACAACCGCTTTGTAAAGCAGCAGCCCCATAAAATACTCCCTCCTCACCTTCAGATCTAACCAGTCCAGTTTTTCCCTGTAGGCGGTGATATGATCATCACGCCTAACACCAGATACGAATCTCACACATGAATTATGTAAACGTTGTAGTCGTGTCTGAAGCTCCCCTGACACGTCAAGAAGAACCACTGAGCAATAGTCTAAGTGAGATAGTACCAGTGTGCATGCCAGCTGCTTCCTCAGTATCTCTGTGGTGCTTGAACGGAATAAGTTTAAGCTATACAGAGCTCTAATTACTTTCCTACTGATCGCATTCAGTTGCGACTTCCATGTTAACCTTCCGTCCATCACCACGCCGAGGTTGGTGACTGTATCGACAAAGGGAACGTGTACGCCGGTCTGTATCTCAATGCCCTGCAAGTCAAGGTTCTGAACCTGTTTGATGTTATGATCAGATTCGAAAATAATCGCCTTTGTCTTGCCGATATTGAGGCCAGCTGACGTTGCCTAGTTCAACACTGCTCGTGCTACAGCCGACATGCGACCGATAAAATCACAAAGACCTTTCAGGGTCACTTGAGTGTAGGTTTGCAGGTCGTCAGCGTAAAGTGTATGTTCTACACCATCTAAGTCTAGTGCGTCTTGTAAGTCGTTTATGTACAGGCTGAAAAACAGGGGTCCCAGGACTGAGCCCTGTGGAACGCCAAGATTGGTGGTTAGCCAACTTGAATCCCCTTTTGTGTTTGTGACGACTTTCTGTCGTCTCCCCATTATATATGACTTAAGCCACAGGAGAACACTCCTGGAGAATCCCATGCGCATCAGCTTACGCAGCAGTTTAGTGTGTGAGATGGTGTCGAATGCTTTGCTAAAATCAAACATCAACAAAATAGTGAATAGTTTTTTGTTGTTGTTAATGCCTGATCTTATGTCTTCCGTCAGTTTTAGTAGTGCTGTCTGTGTACTGTGATTCTGTCGAAAACCAGTCTGCATCGGGTCCAAAGTATTGTTTTCTCGTAAAAAGTCAGTTATGTGGTCGTGTACTATTTTTCCCAGGACCTTAGAAAGGAAACTCACTAGGGTAATTTGTCGGAAATCTGACACCGTAGATGGGACAGGCTTCTTCTTCAAAGGCACCAATTGAGCTCCCTTCCAAGCTCCCGGAAAAATGCAACTAGACAGAGAGGAGTTAAAGATCTTAACAATATGATCTCCCACAAACGGAAGAGCCTTAGCCACTATACTTTGGGGAATGCCGTCTTCCCCTCTGGCCTGTGATGAGAAATGGGCAACAGCCAGGACCACGTCCGAGAAGCTGACTTCTCGGAAAACAAAGCCGTCATCACTGGCAATGGTGAAGACGTTGTCAAGTTCTTCATCCCTTTCACTTTGGGAGATCGACACCCCTGCAAAGTGTCCATTGAGTTCTTCCGGCGAGAAACCATGAAGCTCCTCTCTTGTCTTTGGCAGAAGGCCCAGAGCCTTGAGCTCTTTCCAGATATCTTTCTTATTATCAATTGCTTAAAAAATTCTGTTTTGTAAAAATCTTTCCCTTGTTTCCTTCGTTCGTAATTCAGCCTCAGCTGCAAGGCTCTGATACTCCCGCCACAGTCTGTCGTCTTTGGTCCGCGCATAGCGTCGTCGTACAGAGTCACGTTTTTTGTATAGATGTATCAGTTCAGCATCAACCCATGGTGGATTCGTTTTCATTTTCGGTGTAAATTCTTTTAACGGCGCAATTTTATCTATCACAGCCATGAGCCTCGACCTCTATGATGTTATGATGACTGGGAAAAGGCGCCGGCCGATTGTCCCTGCTCAGTACGTCATTATTATCTGAGAAGATCACATCAATCCACGTGTGAGAATCTGTGAGATGATGAGTCGCACCATGATCAACTATTTGAAGGTTAGGATCATCAGCCAACCGCCTAACAAATTTTGCATCGGCTGACGTTCCGAGTAGGTTCGCATTCAGATCTCCCATAATAATTTTATGACTAAAGTCTTGCGTATTTGTCGTTAGTTTGTCTGTTAAGTCAGATCCCTATAAAAACGGTACGTGTGCTGGTCTGTATATTAAAGCAACAAAGACGGGGGAAGGCTGCCCTGCTGAACACTGCACATTAAATATTCAGGTATAAATGGCCTGCCCTCCTGTGTTGTTGGAGAGCTGCATAGTAAATTGGCCTTGAAAGTGTTATGAATGTACAGGACCAGCCCGCCCCCTAGTTTGTTGCGATCAAGTCTAAGTAGTGAATAGTCGTCGATCTGAATGAGATCACTCCCAACATCAGGGTCAAAGTGCGACTCAGCAACTCCAAAGAGATAGTAGGGAGGACGAGCTGAAAGGTGTTGTTTAATTATGCCAATGTGCCCCATTAGAGAGGTAACATTGACAAAACCTGCTCTCAGTCCCTTACAGTGAGCCTCCCCAGCAGTGTCTGCGGATAGTCAATTTTTAGCAACAGTTGACGGAATAACAGTTTTATCAATTTCGCTTTCTTTATCAACGATTTTTGTTATTATCTTATCTACGGCTGGTGATGGTTGATTAGTGGCATATGATGCCACTATTATTTGTAAATCAGCCGTAGATGAAAATTCATGAGAGACGTCGCTATCGCGCCTCTTCACCAGGAAACGGCCCCCTCTATGCCAAACATATTTAAAATTGAGTCTCATCGCAAGGGCCTTGAGACTTCTATATTGAATAAAACATTCCTTTGTTAATAATTCATTTATAAAAATTTTCCCATTGATAATCCCACCCCTTGTGTCCTGATCAAGAGCTGCAATGTCGACATTTCTAGCATGAAAGCCAGTGATTAGCTTTTTGGCTCGCATTATTTTAGTATTATTTTAGTATTTATTATAAAATTATCAATTTTTGTTTGTGACTCAAAATTAGTCTGCTCTAAATTATCAATTTTTTCAAGCAACGTATTATAAGTTAACTCAGTTTTGTTGAACAAATTGTTTGTGTCGACGTTACTATCGTCTAATTTCTTATTTTTCATTTTTAAGTTGTCTATTTCCTGACAATGCACTTGCTTCTCTTCACAGATTCAATTGAAAGTGCCAAAGTGTGTACTGCTGGCACGCGGGTAAGCACTGCAAGAGGCTTGCAGGCCGGATGATAGGTTATATTGCATATGCAGCACTTACGTAGCGAGTTGCTGCTCCTAGGAACCTCCCCGCAGATGGCGCAGTCATCGACCATGATGTTGCTGGCGACAAATATGAGTCGTGGAATGTAATGGTGGTGTGTCTAGGATGCAGCAGATGTCGCCTCAGTAGTCACGTAGTTGCAGTTCGAGTCCGCAGGTGGCGCCTTGGTAGTATAGGCGCTGCGTGCTGAGTGTCCAGATTGAAGTGGCACCTCTGAGTTTATTATGCTTCGTCCTTCGCTCCCGCCACTCTGCCGTATTCACCTCACTTAACCTCAAAACACCTGGCCGGGTGTTGATGTTTGGATGTTGAAAAGCCGTGCCGTTGGACCAGTGGAACCTGTGATTTATTATGACAGCTATAGTGTGTATGATCCACTGTGCAGGCACCACAACAGACCGGCTTACGGACACAGGAGGCAGCAAAGTGGGGCGTAAATGCAGGAGCCAAAACACGAACAGGTGCACCCAGCAGACGCGCGACGAACGAGTGATAAGCGTCAACGTACAACTTATTTGTTTTGCTAAAATCGGGTTGTAAGGTATTTGTACACCGTCAACGTATAAGCATAGGAAATTGATATTAAAATGTTGAAAGTTAAAAGGATTAAGTTCTCGATCACCATTAAAATCTTTATTATTAACAAAACAAATAATAATTCTTTTTGGTATCAGGTCTAATGTTACGTTATCCAAGGTTTCACCATGAATACCACTAGGCATGGTAATAGCCATGACTTCTACTATTGTAAGAGGACATTTAGCAGTTGTCTTTGAAACTGCTTTAGCGTGTGAGAAAAATTCACCAGGACTCATTATTACGCGTCTAACTAAAAGATTACCTTCCTCAGTATGTAAAGCAAAATTTCCCGTAGGATCAATGAGGGTAACATTATTACGAGCTTTTACTAAGCGTACTCTTATCTCAACATCATTTATTAACAACTTTTCTTGGTTAACCCTTATCGGCCACACGGGGTAACTAGTTACCCCAGGCTCAGAAAAAGTGAAATTGGAGGTCTAAAACATTTAAAACATTTGACCAGTTTTTAGAACGCCATCTATAAATAGACCGATAAAAATCATTAGAAATATTGAAGAACACTTCAACAAACATGAAACAATCGGTTACAAGTGTTAAAACACCCATATGTCGTGTACAACTAGATTTTTCAGCGTGGAGTAATGAGTTACCCCATGTGGCCGCTATGTGGCCTGGCTGAGGTGTGGCCGCTAAGGGTTAAAAACGTTACCGTGGATATGACCCGATAAGTCGATATCTCTCCCTGATGATAGAAATTTTCTTCGTTGTACAGGTTTTTGATTGAAAAATACATCAACTCGATTAAACAATGAATGCATTAAGTTGTCAACGGGGCCAACTTTGTTTATTGAAGGTGCTGGATTCGCAGGTAAATCAGCTATAGGTATATATATATATATATATATATATATATATATATATATATATATATATATATATATGATATAGGTATATCATAGGCTGGACGAATACGTAGGCTAAGCATCTTGTGTGCAAATTCAATATATTTTTCACTATTACCAGGTATAACGAATTCTATTGGTGTGTCATCTGTTAACAATGATATTGGTTTATAATTTATCCAGTGAGAACCTTCGATCGTCGTTTAAGTCGGAGAAATTTCAAACAAGAGTAGTTCCGACTCTAGACATTCACACGAATGGGTGTGTAATAAGGACATATTTAGCTATCAAAAATATTGTTAACAGATGACACACCAATAGAATTCGTTATACCTGGTAATAGTGAAAAATATATTGATTTACATGCGAATCCAGCACCTTCAATAAACAAAGTTCGCCCCGTTGACAACTTAATGTATTCATTGTTTAATCGAGTTGATGTATTTTTCAATCAAAAACCTGTACAACGAAGAAAATTTCTATCATCAGGGAGAGCTATCGACTTAAAGGGTCATATTCACGGTAACGTTTTTAACCAAGAAAAGTTGCTAATAAATGGTGTTGAGATAAGAGTACGTTTAGTAAAAGCTCGTAATAATGTTACCCTCATTGGTCCTCCAGGAAATTTTGCTTTACATACTGAGGAAGGTAATCTTTTAGTTAGACGCGTAATAATGAGTCACGGTGAATTTTTCTCGCACGCTAAAGCAGTTTCAAAGACAACTGCTAAATGTCCTCTTACAATAGTAGAAGTCAAGGCTATTACCATGCCTAGTGGTATTCATTGTTAATAATAAATATTTTAATGGTGATCGAGAACTTAATCTTTTTAACTTTCAACATTTTAATATCAATTTTCTATGCTTATACGTTGACGGAGTACAAATACCTTACAAACCGATTTTATCATAACAAATAAGTTGTGCGTTGACGCTTATCACACCTTATTTTCGGGAACAGGTATACATTTTCTCGATGAGGGTGATCAAATCACGCGTGAAGCATCTCCTAACGGTTATTGTCTATTTGCTTTTGATTTGACACCTGACTTGTAGGTAAACGATTGCACTCACTGGAATTTGATTAAACACTGTAGTATTCGAATAGACGTTAGGTTCGATAATCCTTTGACTGCCGTAGTAAATTGTATCGTATACGCAGAATACGACAATATTTTGGAGATAGATGAGTCACGTTAAGCTATCGTAGACTTTAGCTGATGTGTATACATAAGTTTGCCTCTGTCTGCCACACGTCAGTCAGTTTCAAATCTCGATCTCCGACACAAGCTATAAAAGACACCGACACTGGACTTGGTAATAGATATTCAGTATTTTAAGGGTATTAAAAATACCACTGTACCGACGCAAGTCGTCCTGGTTGCTGTAAACGGGGATTTTGTTGGTCATTGGTTAGTAGCACCAACAGCTCCTATAAACAATTTAAGTGATACTATTCGGAAGAAAAATAACTGGTTTACTCAAAATTATAATGGTTTTGACAATTTTTAAGGTTAAGAATCTTTGAAAGTGCTGTATAAAACTCTTCGAGATGTTACCAAAAATGCACGAAAAATATACGTAATAGGAAACGAAAAATTTCTAATATTGCACAAAATCATAGCTCGTAAAATTATTAATTTGGAATATGATGTTAATTGTCCGAGTTTTAATAATCTATCGACCGATACGTACTGCATTTATCCCGCAATAAAACCTTTTTACTTAAAATATCGTTGCGCCTTAAATAATGTATATAGTTTACAATCTTGATTGTGTACACGAGATTCTGAAAATTGTGCCAACCAGGTTGAATTTTGTAATGGATAGTCTGCAAATCTTCAAAAGCCTTTCGGCAATCCGATCGCATGCTGTAGGTGTATTTCCAGCAGATGAGATGTCACGTCAGTGGATGCAACCGGAGAGACCTGGTATGTCTATGCACTAGACAGCTATATACGTTGATAAATCTTGGAATACTTTGTATTTTGATAGTTTTGGATTACCACCATTTATGCCGGACCATATAGATCGATTATGCAAAAAAATAAACAAATTTATTTGAATATAACGCCATTACAGAATGAATCGTTCGATGTATGTGGCCAATTTTGTATCATGTTCTTGTATTAGATGACCATGGGCTGGGGTTTCCAAAAATTTATACATAATTTTTCTACCGACATGAAGAGAAATGATTATATAGCCAGACGCTTTATAAAATATAAAAAAAATGTTGATATAAATTTCATTGGCAGAGGTGCTTGTATTATCAGATGTTTACAAATCTGCAGCTCTAAAATGTCATTATTGTAATATGATATAATCTGACTGATGCAACATGCTTTCGTTCGTATCAAGTTTCAAGAAGTTTCTCGATAATTTCTCTGCTATCTTTGTGAAACATGACACCCTACCAAAACATTGTTACTCTCGGAATGTCAGTATTTATTGTTATGTGATACTCCCTCTTTTAAGAATATTTGCACTTTCTACCTCCACTTCTAAATTGAACGATATATTAAAAACTGGCATGGTGAAACTTTTACATCAGTTATTTCTAACCACTTGAACAGGAACGACAATATGGCTGCCCAATCACGAACCACTCGTCGGCTGCATCAGATATGAATCACGTTATATGGACTAAATAAGTCGTACACCAAGAATATTATCGTTGGCTTAGAATACCATAGTTACAAAGAAGAATATTAATCACCAACTGTACGACTGCTGTCTTCTGACATTGAGGGAATAGTGTTCTCAATCAGTGATTGACAAGAATTTAAAGGTACTTTTATTGATATTGTCAAGAATTTCTGTGGGGAGGCTGATGCATTGCAATTTAATTACATTCATTTATTTTCCTTAAATGATAAAACTAATTTAAAAGAGAAAAGATTTATTTATAATCATCATCAAAGTATCAGATGTCCCCAGCTGGCGCTAAGTGTTGCTCACTAGCGCCAGTCAGGGTAATCTGAGGTCAAGGTCAATTTGTTTTGACGGCCGATAGTCAAAACTAGATAAAATCCATAAATCTCATGAAACCTTAAAAATACATAAAACCTATAAGCCCCATGAAATACAATTCACGGGCCGCCAGAGTGGTGTAATCCCTCAATATAACAATCACGTGTCTTGTAATGGTGAAAATGTTTTTTACACGTAATATTATGTAAAGTAGAGAAACAAAGATTTAATTCGAAAAAATTCAGTGTTTTTCTTGGGCTTATTCACTATATTTGGACGTTTATAACTTTTGATATTGTTAATCTTTTCCAACGCAAAATATCTCGAATTAAAGCTTTTTTCCTCTACTTTATATTGTATCACGTGACATTTTTTTTGCATATTTAGAAGTCAAGTGATTATTATATTAATGATGACCACTTTGAGTCCGTAAATCCCATGTTAATTTCCCATAAGAAAAATTTATATACTAATGGTTTTATTTGTATCAAATCATTTAAATTATTGTAGAGAATAAGTCCACAAGGTTCCGTTTTGATAGGAATAGAATGCAGTTCATCTTTAGAGACATTTTGGACTGACGCATTGATGTGATGCAGCTGTGATGTTACACGACTAAATGTATCGGTTGTTTGCTATATGTAATTAGTTGTGATCAATCATAAATTGTTTAGCATTGCGGAAAAAGTATTTTTAAAATATAAATGTATATAAATTGTAAATATATTAATTTTATCATCAGTAATCAGTGATCACATATATACACAGATAGCGAACAACTGATACGTTCCGGTATATAGGAAACAGTATGCCTAACGAGGAGAGTATCAGGGATGCAGATCCCGAAATTTTCTGAAACTTTCAGGATCATTCACTGGTAGCTAGAAATGAAGAACAGCACGAACAGTTTACGGGCTGTTTTCATAAGATATCAGCTATTCTTTTCAGAATATGCATTATTTCATTAAAAAATGGTACCTCTAGCTGTGACCATAACTCTGTATGGTCTGCCTAGAAACTTATAGGCCAACTAAATGATTTTCATAGACATTTCTTGATTTCTAGACTCCTTTTGCAGAAGAAAAATTTTTTTGAAAAGTCGGTAGTATCTACGGGAATTATTTTAATTAGCCTCGAAGTTCTTTTATTTGCTATTTTCATACTATCAACAATTTTCACCAAAATTAAACACGAAAAGATATTAATAGCTATTGAAAACTGAACACTGAAATAAGAAAAAAAGATTATTGATAACATGTATATATAAAAAAAGTTAATGTTTAAATGTTTGTTTCAAACGTTCATAACTTAACTGCTACAATATGTATTAAAATTGGTGCTAAATTGGAAATTATGTGTACTATAAATAATCGGTCTGTATTGTTTTCTACATTTTTAAAACGGAAAATGGTACTTAAGAAGTCTAAATATATATAACCATGTATTATGCGCTTAACCAATTATATGAAAATATTTTTAAGTATTAATACTATTTTTATACTTGCCTCCAAGTTAGTCATGTGCATGCAATTATGGTCTATAATTTAAACATCTAAATATCAAACTCATTTATAAAGTTGCGATGCTTAAATGGCATATAATTTCTCAATTTTGTAACAATACGAAAAGAAGGAAATGATAAAAGAAAACTGTCCAACTTAGACCCACATTCTCCTACCATCGCCACGAAGAACAGTCGCATCACGTGCACATCACAAACACACCACATCGGTGTAGAACGACTGTTATCATTTAATGTCACCAACAGCTGTGATAAACTCAAGACAAAGATTTGACATCCTTTTGATGACGGATTTTACTCTACTTAACTACAGAGGATACTTTTTTGATAAAAAGAATAAAATCCGTATTTCAGTACTTTTAGTTATAAACAATCATCTTAAGACATTTCAAATACCTTATAACTTCAATTACGTATCTTTTAAAATCCTTTTCTTTCCTACTCAATCTTAACCAATTTACAGTAGACTAAGAAAAGATCCAGTAATACTTTAAATGATCAATTTGATAATACGTGCAAACAAAATAAATGTCCCGATGATTACGTGAAGTAAGTAATATTGTATAAAAATTATAAAAATGTATACGATATAATTCCATATTCGTTATAATAAGAATATTCAACCCCACTACAGCCCAGCAAGAGAAATCGCCACACGCGCGCAAAATCCGCTGCTAGTATAACTAAATTTGAGATATTGATAAAAAGTCGTTCTATATGGCATAACGCATGGTCGGATGAGTAAAGACGTGTAAAACATTTACAAGTACTGTCACATCATTCTCCCAGCCCTTTCTCGAGTTTTTGTTAAATCGATTTCCTTAGCACAAATGAAAAAGAAATCACTGATACTTGACAAAAGTGGTAATATTAATAATATTAATAATTAATAAAACGCCGTTCCATTAACATGACCCGAGTAGGATTAGGAAAACCGTGTCCAAAAAATTAACAAGTGCTTATTATAACAATAAACCGACCGTTTCTTGAGTTTTTGCCAAATCGTTTTTATTAATGTAAATGAAAAATACATCTCTGATATTTTATAAAATGTGGAATAGTAATAAGGCATCGTTCTTACTGTCATAACTCATCGTTGGATAGGTCAAAACATGTCAAAAAATTCACAAGTAAATATCATAACAAACACCCGACCTTTCCTCGAGCCTTTGCCAAATCGCCTGTATCAGCGCAAATGAAAAATAAAACTCTGATATTTTACAAAATTGAAAATATTAATAAAACGCCGTTCCTTTTGACATATTCCATGTTAGAATTGGTCAAAACATGTCCAAAAAATTCTCAGCTGCTTATCATAATAGTCACTGATGTTGCATCGAGTATTAGCCAAATCGACTTGACTAGCACAAATGATAACCGCTGTAAATTCATTGACACTTCGCTTCCTCACACTAAATTAATTGTTTCAATATGAAACTTTTTGTTCTGATAAGTTAACTTAGTTATCTCACTTTTGTTTCACCTGCCACCGTTCCAGGCACACGATGATTTACGCGCTAGATTATACGGCCTACGTGACTTTATACGGAGGCGTCGAAAATTTTGCCGAGCGTGCGACTGTGGGAAATGTGCGCCGAAGAGGCGTCGAGATATATTGAAATTATACATACGCGACATTGAGGGTCTCATTTTAATTAAGTAGCTCGCAAGTGATGCTAATTAGCGATCACTGTCGGTTAAAGATACGTGTGTATCGTTGTAGTAAATAGTCGCGACGCGCGTGTGCTACTCGTACACATGATCTTGGTCTTTGAAATTAATATCTGAAAGATGCGCCGCGCTGATTGGCCGAGTGTTTTCTAAAAACAGTGTGATGTAGAAAAAATAATCTAAATTGCAGAATTTTGTGTTTTGTTTTGCTTGCAAAATTGATGAATTGTATAGATTTTCATGGAATGAGTTTATATATTACTAAATGAGATTTAATAAAGTATTTTACATTCAATACAATTCATGACTATAAAAGAAACTCTTTGTAAAAGTTAAACGTTATAATAGAAGTAATTTAAAAGTCAATTTTTAATTTTCTAATTGCTTATTTATAATTAAACACGTTACAACTACAAAGATACGTAAAAATATATAATCTTAGCTTTATATAGACATTAGATTTTGATATTCGACAAAATTTGCAATACTAATAAAACGCCGGTCCTTCTGGAATAAACTATGGTAGGATTGGTCAAATCACGTACAAGAAATTCGAAAGTGAATATCATAATAATCACCCGACCCTTCAACGAGTTTGTGCCAAATCGACTTGCTTAGTTTAAATAAAAAATAATACTCTCATATTTGACAAAATTCGAAATATTAATAGAACGCCTTTCCTTTTGGCATAACCTAACTCATGGTAGGAATGATCAAAATATTTCCAAAAAATTCGCAAGTACGTATCATAATACTTGTTTAGAGCGAATGGAAAATAAAACACTGATATTTGACAAAATTTAAAATATCAATTTTACCTATAATCGAAGCCCTGAGTAGTTGTAGTTCCACTACCGCGAGTCAAAATATGCTCAAGGACGACCCCCCCAGCCCCGGCCATGTAACATCGCGATGGTGGCACCCAGAAATCCGACATGATGACATCTGATACCTATACCCGACTAAACCAACTAAAAGGCACAAACACACACGCGCACTCACAAGCGCACACACACGTACACGCACACGCGCACTTACAGAACACTCACCCAATCGCTCACGTACACACACGTGTATACACAAAAGATAGCAGTGGAACGATTGCAGTTGGCTGACGTGGGGCGTGCACTCGTACCCTGTTGGTGGAGTTGTTGTATCCGTACTTGTGGTAACAATGTACCTCAAACTTTTTCCATATAAAGGCAACGTAATATACAAGTGAATTGAGACGTAGATGTGTGCATGGTCAGAGAACATAGTTAACTCGTATGAGATGGGCTTAGCTTTACCTGCGGATCAGTGAGCTCCAAATTTTGTTCCACACTCATACACTCACAAATGCGTGCACGCGTATGCTGGTATATGTTCATCACTGACAGTTGATTGAATATTGTCTTGCGCAGACGGTGTCGAGAAAGACGCAATTCCAATTGACCACATGCTCCTTTTGACATATTCCATGCGTCTTCTTTTCGTCTACAGGTACATAGGTATTAGCTTAGTAAACTCGTAGTAACAATCTTTATATATTAAGTCATTTATCTGCAGCTGGCTCTTAGTTTATACACTCGGATTTTAGCGCTGTGTAACAGATACCCTAAAAAACACGAAGACGTCAGTTGATATAGCGTGACTAGGTCGTGTCTATGGCAGAGGCCATAGAAAGTAGAAGCGCACGTGTAGGAATGTGCACTGCGATGCGCACGCCTTATCTCTTCACGATTTCGCGAGGCTTATCTGTATCTTGATCTGATGTTAAAACAAGAAACCGCGTATGGGAAGGCGTCAAAAGAGACAGAGAGAAACGGCAACCACAGTACACTACAGTCATCGGTTTCAAGATGACAACCACAAGTGCTAGTGGATGATAATTGCTTCTACCGGCAATACCAATTCAAATCATGAGTTTGGATTTTTACCATCAACTGTTTTTTGACAATCGACAGCGGATATCTCGAAAATGTATAGACCCATCAATTCGAGGGATTATACTTTTTTATCGCTATATATAAATCTTTGTCATCCATGTATCAAAATTTTATGCATCATTTTGAGTCTTAATAAAATTACTTAAGCACATCACACTCAAGTACTCGTACATTTTGTACTTGAAAAAATGTACTTACCTCTTTTTTTCAAGTACTTTTATACTTGAGAAAAGTGCTGAAGTCCTTTTGTTTTCAAGTACTTTTGTACCTGAAAAGAGGACTTGAATACGTTTGCACTTACGAAAAGAATTTGAGTCCTTTTGTACTTGAGAGAATAACTTGAGTAGTTTTGTACTTGATAAAAGGACTTGAGTACTTTTTAGATAGTACAAAAGTACTTGAGAAATGGAGTTCTTTTTTCCAGTACAAGTACATCACACTCAAGTACTCGTACATTTTGTACTTGAAAAAATGTACTTACCTCTTTTTTTCAAGTACTTTTATACTTGAGAAAAGTGCTGAAGTCCTTTTGTTTTCAAGTACTTTTGTACCTGAAAAGAGGACTTGAATACGTTTGCACTTACGAAAAGAATTTGAGTCCTTTTGTACTTGAGAGAATAACTTGAGTAGTTTTGTACTTGATAAAAGGACTTGAGTACTTTTTAGATAGTACAAAAGTACTTGAGAAATGGAGTTCTTTTTTCCAGTACTTTTGTACTTGAGAAAAGTCCTTTTCTTTCCAAGTACTTTCGTGCTTCAGAAAATTATTTGAGTAGTTTTTATTTAAGTACTTTCGTACTTGAAAAAAGGACTTGATTACTGTTTTTCACTTACTTTTGTACCTGAGAAAAAGACTTAAGTATTGGTTTTCAAGTACTTTTGTACTCAAGAAAAGGCCTTCAGTACTTTTGCACTTAAGACAAGACTTCGAGTTCTTTTGTACTTGATAAAAGTACTAGAGTACTTTTTGAACAGTACAAATGTACTTGATATATTGATTCGAATACTTTTTTACTTGTGAAAGGGACTTGAGTACTTTTTTGTAAAGTACAAATGTAATCGAGAAAAGGACGTGAGAACTTTTCTTATAGTACAAAATTTTTCAAAAAAAATAGACTAAAGTACTCTTTTCCGAGTAATTTTCTTACATCATCAAAGTTTTTCAAGTTCTTCTTTTCTAGTCCAAAGAATTTCAGTAATATATTGTCCTCTTACAAGAGGTACAACTTGAATGAGTAAGGTTTGATCATTTTTCTCCTTTACTATTAAACTATAATTTGATTGAAAGTAAATTCTGAAATAATTAATTTGCAAGAAAAAAAGCTAAATGTTATATATGAATGTACATATGTAATTAAAGTTTTCTTATTATAGAATTATAATTACGAAATTTGTATCCGTTGATTTATTGATAAATGATAAAAGAGAAAAAGGGATATGAAATATTAAAAGCGAATGAAAAATAAAAAACCCAATTTATTTAACTACTTTTTATAGTTAACAATAATTATCCCTCCAAGTCCCAGGCTCCAAAATCGTCGTGAAAAAATTCTGAAAAAATTCAGGGACGATTGTTGGACTTTGGGATAAGGAAACGAGCAATACATTTCTTATTCAATTAGTCAAATATAACTTAGACCCTTCTAACGAGATCGCAAATAATCCATTTCGACCTGATCTATATATTAAAATTACATAACTTCGAGTTTATTACGTAGAAATATTCAGAAAACAAAAAAAAACATATGGTTGCTCCATGACCCACCAGGCTTTAAAGGGTTATACATGTGAAGATACAATTTTGTTGAAAATATTATTCTTCTATCTGTGAAATACATTTTTTATACATGTGTTCCCTAATCTAGCCAAGTTTTAAGGGAACAAGCCATGCTTGGAGCGTAATAACATAAATATTACGTATAAGTGCATAAAAAATTTTCTTTAGAGCAGTAATTCTGAAACATTTTTCAACTGCAAATATTTTGCAGTATATATTATCGTAAAAACCCCGTTATGAAAAATCAAAATTTTTACCCATACGTGTTAACAATCTATAGTTATTGTCAATACCTTATTTATTGAAGGAACTTTGCGGTGTGCATAATTCTGCCCAACAGCTAACTTTCTATATAATAAATTATTTTTTAAATTATTTATCAAAAATCACGGGAGTAATTTAATAAACTTAAGAAAATATTATTGGGCAGTGACATTGGGCGTCCGATTCTGGCGGATTAGATCTGAAACAATCGGCGTCCTGAAATTCTCGTAAGTGATTGGTTTAGACTTAGTGACATAATCACATGTCAACTAATAATCACATGTCAACATGGCGACGCCAAGCCGGAAGTTACGCCCCCGTGACAGATATCCTATTAGGAGGGTCAATAAGGGCGGTTTTCAACCTTCGCAAATTTGCTAATTTTCACTATAATGTACCTACAAACGTTTTTCTAAAATACTTTTAAACAGAACCCGTTTGACCGACACAGAAATTTACTATTAATTATTATTAATTATTAATTTAATTATACAAGCTCAACAAAAAAATTAGAGCAAGTAATATATATTTTTTCTAGAAAAACCATTATAGCTACGTAACCATAAAACTTTTGCTGAATTACAGAGTTGCACGCCTTTAATGATCCTTCTCCTTTTCTTCTGTACAGGCGATTTTATAGTAATGAGACTACTTAAAGGGGTATGATCCCTACAAATTATAAAAAGTTTGTTTCTTTTGTAATTCAATATTGATATATAGGGTGTTTACTACTTAGAAATTAAATTTATGGGACTAATGAAGTAAAGTAAGAAAGTCTCTTACATTGAAAACAGTTTCTCACACTTTCCAACAATTTATCACAATTTCTCACAGATTTTCGCATTTTGTAACAATTTCTCTGTTCCTCACATTTTATGACAATTCATCACAGGTGTAATTTCCTCTATATAAGAGAATCTGAGTGCAATGAAAAAAATGTGAAAATTGTGATAATTGTACATTACATAGTAATTGTTCATTTCATTAGATAAAATACCATGTATATATGAATGTACTAAACTGCGAAAAACTATGAAACAAATGTGAAAGATGTGAAAAATGTATACGTTATTTGATGGAAGGTATTCCAAATGTATAGTCGGAAGGTGTAATTCACTGAATGTGTTACCGTACTACATATACTGACGACGCTACTAACGTCATCTGAATCTCTACTTACCAGATATAAGTATACTTGGTTGCTTCAGTCATCGTACAATGTTTTTCTTTTGCCTGAACGACCACAGTCTCCTATTCTTCTTTTGATGAGGCTCTGAAAGCTGTTATCTGGTGCCTAAAAATGAACCCCAGTACCCGCCATCTTGGCTAACGAGCAGCATATTATCGAGATATAGATGAGTGATACGGAAGACGGTAAAACACTAATAGAAGGTGGCAGTGAAGTGGATAAAAATAAAAGTGTATCTTGGGTGTATTACTGAAAAAAAGCGAAGTTATAAGTGAACTGCAAAAACGAAACATCGCGTACGACGAAACCGAATAGTTAACAGATCTACGGAAAAAGCTGGTTGGCGCAATATATAGCGAAGAGGAGTTAACGGTACCCACTGAGAATCAAAACACCAACGACCCGCAAGATTCCGACGATAGTGAAATGTCTGCAGATACACCTAAGTCACAATTTGGCTTGAAGATCTATTATTGGGAAATTTTCGTCGAAAGGCTAGAAATATTTTTCGCAGCGAAAGAAATAAAGGATAACAAAAAAGCAGCTACAATGCTAACAAAACTCGGCGAATAAGCATTTGTGTTAATAAGGAATTTATATGCTCCAGATAAACCTATTACAAAAAATTACGACGATTTAAAGAAATTGATGACAGATCATTTAAAGCCGAAACCATCGGCGGTGATGGAAATATGTCTGTATAATCAGGCAAAGCAAGAAGCCAGGGAATCTGTAGCAGAATTCGCATCTCGACTAAAAAAGATGTCACTTAACTGCAATTTCGCGGATTTGAAAATTGCGCTTAGAGATCACAAATGTTAACGATCGAAGCAGCTTTGACAGAAGCCACGGCAAGGGAGAGCGCAAAAAAATACAGCGGGCTCAATTAAAACCCTAGAAAATAGATGCACTAAGGAGCACATTTTTGGGCAAAATTCCACAGCTCATGGCAGGTAGCCGCGACAACACGGTCAACATATAAATATACATTCATCCAGCAACGAGAGCGGAAAGTTTTACCCTAACACATAACTACGTGCAGACAATCAAAACAAAGGCTCGACTACTGGAGAAGTGTGTTTCTGCTCTGGAAAGCTAAATCATAGGGCAAGCAGATGCCGATATAGGTTTAAAACTTGTAATTTTTGAAAGAGGAAAAGCCACCTCGAAGCAGCGTACAGAGCGAATAATTCGTCGGAACCATCGGTAAACTACTTAGAAAATCACAGCGTTCGAGACGAAAGTACATCATCGGACGCGAACGATTCTTATGCGCAATATGATTTCATTCCATTAACATCATGTAATTCCAATTATTTTTATGAGAATGCGGAACCTTTGTTTCTAAAATTGTTTGTTAACGGAATAGTACCCCCAATGGAAATGGATTCAGGTACATATTTTCAGTAATTTCTGAAAAAACTAAAAATGATTATTTTAAAAATCTAAAAGAAAGTAAAACGCAAATATTTCTTCGCGGTTACGATAGTAAGCCACATTACCCTACCAGGAAATTAGAAGGGTTGTCGGTCGTATATAATAATGAAACAAAAAAATTGAATTACCTTGTACTACAAGGCTCCGGTCCACCGCTCGTGGGATGTCAATGGCTAACGGAATTCTGGCTTTGGCTTCCTCAAGCGCTCGACAAAAACAATGCCGCGTCTTATTTTGATATTCTAAAGCTTGATACGAATAACTGACGCGAATATATTCTTACGAAATTCGAGGAACTGTTCAAACTGGGAGATTGATCATATAATAAAAGCGAAGTCATAATCAACATTGAAAGTAATGTTAAACTGGTATATATGAAAGCGAGACATGCATCTCATGCTTTGAAAGAAAAAATTGAAAATGAGATAGAGCGATTAGTTAAATTGGGTCATTTAGAACCGCCTATAGAAGCGAGTGGGCCACACCTATTGTACCTGTCATTAAAAATAATGGCGAAATTAGAATTTGCGTCGATTTAAAATTAATGCTGAATCCTCATATTATATTGAGTAAGCGCCCGCTTCCCCGCATCGAGGACTTTTTTAGAATTTTGCAAGTGGGGAAGAAATTTCGAAATTTTATTTGACCCATGCTTATATGCAAATTTTAGTTTCGCCGAGTTCGAAGAAATTTTGGGAAGGGGGATCTGCAATGGATTCCTAATGCAGTACCGTACTTAGATAACATTTATGTAACCGGGCAAACGAGAGATGAACATGCAAAAACTTTAGAATTAGTATGTAAGGGATTACAGGAATGCGGCGTATGTCTCAATACAGATAAAAGTAAATTTTTAAAATCTCTCATCGAAGTATTGGGGTTTGTAATCGATAAAGAGGGTTTGTATAAGGCGAAATCAAAAGTTAAGGCTATGGTAGAGGCACCGAGGCTAATAAATAATAAGCAATTACCTTCATTCCTTGGCTTGATTAATATTTACGCGAGATTCTTATAAAATAGATCACATAATTTAAAGTCAATTTATGCTTGCACGAACGCTAAGGAATTTAATTGGACCGAGGAGTGCGAAAATGCATTTAATTGGGTAAAAGCCGAGCTAGTTTCTCCAAGAGTACTAGAGCACTACGATCCGAACGACAATATAGTATTAGCGTGTGATTCACCCGCTTATGGTCTCTCAGCTGTGTTGCCGCATAAGTCTAAAGATAGGAGCGAAAAGCCGATAGCGTACGCGCCAACGAAGATACCGACAAAAGAAGTGAGCAGAGCTATTATCGATAAAAAGCTAGCGTGATAGTAGTCAGTTTTCAGAAATTTTATGATTTTATTATTAGAAAAAAAAAATAAGTTTGTGAACTGATCATAAACCTTTGAAATATATTTTAGGTCCTAAAACAGGAATATCATTCACAGCTGCTTGTAGATTACAGCGTTCGGCGTATTTTTTTTGTACAGGTTCAAGTATAATATAAAGTTCATTAAATTTGAAGCTAATGGCAACTGCGACTCGCTATCGAGATTACCGATAGACAACGATACAAATATATTTGAGACCGACTTTGCACCCCTATACTATATCGTCGAAGGGCTAAAAATGATAGATAGCAAATTGTTAGCATTAGAAACAAAGCGGGACCCGTTCTCAAAAATATTGTAAAGTATAGCTTGCACGTCTGGCCGACTAGTAACGACAGTTTAACAGAAACCGAGAAGACATATTATAGAATAATAGAATAATAACACCAGAAAATTTGCAGCCGGAAATGTTAAAATTACATGCTTCTCATTTAGGTATAGTCAAAATGAAGATGTTGGCACGCTCGTACGTGTGGTGGCCAGGTATTCATTACGATATTGAGACGTTGGTAAAAAATTGTAAGATATGTTTAGAGGAAAAAAAGAGTCCACCACATGCCCAACTTATACCGTGGCTTTGGCTAGAGAAAGCTTGGAGCCGACTGTATTGCAATTTCTTAGGCCCATTTCACAACCGCATGTTTTTAGTAGTCATAGTCGCGCACTCTAAGTGGCCCGAAATAATCAATTTCAAACAAAATACAAAGTTATATAGGGTTATTCAATAATTAAAAACATTGTTTCCTAGACACGGTTTACCGACATATATCGTAACAGACAATGGAAGGCAATTTGCCAGTTATCAGTTTCGCGATTTTCTAAAAATTAACGACATCAAATATAATTTCTCACTTCCTTACCACCCTGCAACTAACGGTACAGTGGAAAATTTTGTTAGAGTTTTTAAGATTTAAGTATGAATAGCATTGAGCACTGCACTACAGACAAAAGCCCGGCTTGGTTATTTTCTACGCCCGAGCGAAATTGATATGGTTATTACAAACCAGCACTCGCAGATCGCCGCGCAGAAAAATCCATGAAACGTTAGCGGGAGGTGATACGGTAATGGTAGATAACTACGGCGTTGAAGGTGAGAAAAGAATAGAGGGTAAAATCAAAAGAAACTGTCTCCATCGACCTTCAATGTTCAAGTAGCACTAAACCTTTCTTGTAAGTGTCACGTCAATCAAATGATAAAAAATGGGGGTTAGCAATCCTTCCCTCAGGCGCTCGCCTCGCTTGCATAATAAATAATTATATAATAAATCTCAAGAGATATGCGTCTTTCTCTCGAAGAGGGCCACTCTGCATTTTTACCGCTGCGTGCACCGCTTGCGCTCCGTGCGCTCTGCACGCTCCACTCTCCTGGACTAAGCTCGCGTTGCCTGCGTTGATTTTTGCGTAAATTATTCGGGTTTTCGCCAACGTTTACGTTTGTCGCCCGGGTCCTGCTGTGTTCGATTCTGCCGCGTTCGCTGCTCGCATCGCGATTCTTCCTAGATTTTATTTTTGCGGAATTTGCGCGAGTTAATTCGGGATCTCCGTTTTTCCAAACTATATTTTTAATTCCGAGTAAATTCATTACCCCGTCATTGCATTTATCATTTATGGCCCAACGCTCTGGGACCTCTAAATCGCCGACTACCGAATTTTCGGCGTCGCTGCCGAGCTCGCTGTCGGCCGATCTGGAGTCGGCGGAGCCGCTTTCCGACGGAGATCTCGCTGCGTCACGGAGCCGCGCCAGCCTTTCCTCTAGTTGGCGACCGATTTCAGACGGTGCTTTTTCGGCACTCGTTCCGATGGCACCTGCTGCATTGCAACCTATCAATGCGTCGCCTACTAGAGGATGCTGATCCACCGTCGCCGCTTCCTTCGCGGTTTGATCACGGTCGTCGACGATGCGTTCGCCTCCGCTTTCGTGCGATTTTGTACGCGCACGCTCACCTTGGCTTGAGCTGCCCGAGCCACGAGATGCAAGCTCGATCTCGCTGCGCCATAGCGCTCTGCGTGCCTCGGGGCTGAGCTTGCTTAAATGTACCAGCACTTTTTCGGCGCGCTGAAATATTTTTTTATTGCTCGCCGGGTCTCGCGATGTATGCGACGCGCGCGACCATTTGCCCTGAATTAGCAGGCTCCGCGTTGCAAGGTCGAATTTACCTAGGCGTTTTAAAATTTTTTCTATTAAACGATCTTCGCGCGCGATGATTTCTGAGTCGCGTTGAGCCCGGATCACTGCTCTTCTCTCGGATTTCGCGTCCGGGTCCGTCTCGTCGGACAACACATCGGATAAGTCGGAGGGCATTTTAAAATTGTTCGCTCGAATCAACTATTAATTTAAAAAAGGAAAAAAAAAATCCCGAAGCTGCGCGCTAGGACAAAAAGACGACTTACAGAATTGCAGCGAAGAATACGGTGTGGCTGCACATCGTCGGTATTACTGGTGATGGCGTGCGAAGGCGGCTGCTCTCTGCTGCTGCGGCTGCTCCTGGGCTGCGGCTGTCTCGCGCGCGTCGGCGGCTGGTCCGCGCCGACGATTGAATTGCGCGTGGAGGCTGCTGGACTGGCCTCGTTGGCCCAGGCGGGCTTAGGTGGCCCCGATGGGCTTCGTTGGCCCCGATGGGCTTTGTTGGCCCCGATGGGCTTCGTTGGCCTAGTGTAGGCTTGCGGCTTATCGCCAGTGGGCCGCTCTGATCGTTGCTTGCTCTCGTGGCTCGGCGGCCGGTGCTCTGCAAAACCACTGCGCTCTCGATTACGGGTGGCGGCTTCTTTTCTTTTTTTTTTATGCTCTGCGACGGCTGCTTGCGCGACGTATTGGCGTCTGCTGAAGAGTACTATCACACTTCGATGTCCTGCTCGCGCGCTCGCCCGTATATATATTTTGTGTTTTTAATTAAACGTTGGAGAGAGAAATCCTCGATTCCACACAGGCCCACGAGGGATGCCAAATGTGACGGATGGTTGGAGGGGTCCTCCTGTGCCGCCAGAGAAAGGCGTGCAGGAATTGAGGAGACAGGGCTTTTGGGTAATCGTGGCTTTATTAGGTCCGAGCACCTCTCGTCGTGAGTACCGCCGGCTATCTGCTGCCCGCTCGCGGTCGCATCGCGACTCGCCAACGGTCCCGCGCGCAAAAGGTGCAAGTACTGCACTTTTGCGCGTAGGAACACTGGAGCAGCGTCGGGCAGAGCTGACTGCGTGTCTTGCGCGCATCCGCTCTGCGATAAGGAAATGCCACGGAAATCCAGAAGCTCATCCGTGACACGTGCGGGGCCGCGTTGGGCGACGTCCGCGTTGCTCGAAAAAAACAATGAAAACGTACGACCGACGTACTGCTCTAGCGTGCATGTTTCTGAATAGCCAAGTTTGTGTGTGTAAGTGAGAGCGCGCAAAAGCGCGTCCCTTCGGCTTTTTATAGCGTCCACTTTTTAAAATGTATTACAGATAAGCAGCCGCTGCTGCTTTACAAGATATCATTTGAGAGGTGCTCTACATTATATACTTATTTCTATATCTTATTATCTACTTCGTTTTACAAATTTCTTAAACCTTGCTTATATTTAAATTCTTCCCTTTTTATTTATCAACTTTAAAATTCTCTACTCTTCAAAATTCTTCAAATTTTTCAAATTTTCAAATTTCCAAATTTTCAAATTTTCAAATTTCCCAAATTTTTCAAATTTTTCAAATTTTTCAAATTTTCAAATTTTCAAATTTTCAAATTTTTTAAATTTTTCAAATTTTCAAATTCTTAAATTTGTATATCTTAGCATTTATTTGAGCTCTTATGTACCTTGAAATATAAAATATGTAATTGGACATTTGCGCTTAGGGTCGCTTTTCGTCCTATAAGCGCGCAGCTTTATTTTCTCGTTTACTTCAATTGGAACACGCTCGCGTTTGACCCTGATTTTTATTGCCTTTTTATTCAACCTTAATATTTTTATTCGATTCGCGTCGTCGCGGAAGATACTTTTTTTTGTTTGGTTTTTTTTTTTGGTAGTGTATAACTGTATGCTCGCACTTTTCTCGCTGACGCTGCCCCTGTCCTGCCCGTGCTCTCATCACCTGATAGCATACTTCAGGTATGTTATGGGGGACGGAAGTGCGTTTTAGCGCGGCATGCTCCTGGGTGGAGCTCAGGGGGCGAAGTTTATGAGCCTAGGCTGGGGAGGTTGCCAGGACCTCCTCGCTGCGAGCCCTGTCAAATCTTCTGCGCCTGTTACGGACTGACACACTCTCTATGTGCCTGTCAACCACGCGTTTGGTGCAGCGGCGGCTCAAAAAGTATAGCCCTACTACGAGCACCAATAGGAGGATCACTACGCTCGATATGGAGTAGCCGAATATCGCGGACGAGTAGCCTAGCGCTTGCACTTCTGTCGCTAACGCCTTATTTATGGCCAACTCTCTCGCTTTTTTGGCGATGTCCTTGAGCCCAGTTCCTCTTTGCAAGGTCTGAAGTCCGATACCATGCAAGTTCTCTGCCTGCGAGGCAGTTTCAGAATCGATGGCTAGCTTTAGCTCCACCGAGGTGAAATTTGCCTTTTTCATATTTGCCAATAAATTAGCAATATTCAGCGGTATCGTTTGGAATACCGTTTCTTTAGGCTGGGTCGTGAATATCCTTGATGCTGTTAGTCGGGCATTGGCTGTGTGTGCTGAGCACCCTGGGCGTAGTTGGAGTACGCCCGCGCCAGAAATTTCAGCCGTTGTTTGCTCTGCCCTTATACACTGTATGTACAGGTTTTCTCTTGTGGCCGTTGAGTATATCCATGAATTAACTTCATGGAGCCTCAACCAGAACGTGTCTGTCAGCATCTTGAAGCGCACATCACAGTACTCCAAGTTACCGAGATCGAGACCTGCTGCTAGTTTGATCTCGCATGCCACGCTCTCGCGTATTTCTCTCACTGGTTCCGGGCTCGTACAGATGAAAGTACTGCCTAATTTCTTGAAATCGCCGACTTTTTCGGCTGACACTGGCATATAGGCTTTCTTTGACTCACTCAATGCGAAGTAGTGCGCCTCTGGCCATATGTAAGCGGCCGCGGTGGACGCGTTCGTTCCTTTCTGATGCGTTGGTACTGGTAGAGCTCTGAACAAATCGAACTCTTGTACGTCTAGTAGTGGGACTGCTAGAACATAAACCAAGTGCATATCGACAAACAGCACTGTGAGTTTGGATACCTTCATAATTGGTATGGCTGCAATCTCGCCGTCGAGCGACGGAAAACGCGCATTTCCTACGGTACTGGCTACCGTTTCTGCTGAGGATTTTATCACCTCTAGAGGCATTATCCGGGGATGAATTATTCCCCTGGCCGTGAATAGGACCGCGTCGGTTAAAACCTCTGTGTCCAGTTGATATTGGAGCACGTTTTCGGTTAAGGCTTCGATGGCTGCGCCGACTTTTAACTCGTATAATTCCGCCTGTGTGTTGTTTTCCAGGGTGACTATTGCATTGCAGAGTGTATCGATCTTCCTCTGCAAGCTCGATAGTTCGTGCTCGACTATCTCTGTTTGATTGGCGAGTAGTGCGGCTGTTACACGCGAGTCTTTCGCGACAGCTGATATCGCGGTTCGTAGTTCTGCTTCGCTTTCTTCATCCATCGTGCCAAACAGAATTTTGCTGATTTGACCAACGAACGGGAGGACTGAACGTTGTTCTCTGTTCGCATTATTGCCTACTGTGTGTGTTGAAAATAGGCTCGCAACTCTTTCAGCCTGTAATACTTCCTCGTCTATTCGGGATCGCAGGTAAATAATTTCGGGCCTTGCTCCGCCCTCGAATCTTAAGGACTCGCCCCGGCTTGCGAGGATTTTACCTGCGTCAAAATATGATTTTAAGTTAACTTTCTGGACGATCTTCCAGTCTGTGCTGGATGTAGTCAAGGGCGCTATTCTTTCAGTGATCAAGCCGGGATTGCCGTCGAGCTGTTTGAGGAACCGCTGCGGCATCCCTGTAGTCTCCCCGCGGCTCGCGACTTGCGCAACAGCGAGACTTGCCCTAAAAAAAACAGAAGTTTCTGTTAGCTGCCGAACATGGAACTTTAACTATCGCGCGCAGCTTGGCTAGTTCTCCTACAATTCTGTACGATTAATCGCTTCATCTTGTTTTTCTTCCGGGGCGCGGCTCGTCCGGGGCCGCGTAAAAAAAACAATAAAAAAAAACGACTGTTCTACGCTAGTTTATCAGACTGTCTAGCTAACTCGCCGGGCCTTTCGAGTTTGTTAACGTGGACGGTTTTAGACACGTCAGCGTTTTGTACCGTGACGTTGTTCGTCTTGCGGTTTATTTTTATTATTTCGAAAGGGCCCGTATACTCCTTTGCGAATTTTCCCTTCTTTGGTTCTTTAAGGACGTAGACTTGTTCTCCTTCTCGGAAGTGTTTAATGTTTAAATTCCTGTCGTAATAATACTTCGTGCGATATTTCGCTTGCACTAAGTTCATGGCTGCTGTCGTCTGTAGGACTGTAAGATGGGATAGCATACCCACTATATAACTGTTATAGGACAGCGCTAACTCTTTCGTTGTGAAGCTTGATGGTGTTCTCGGTTTAAAACCGAACACAAGCTCATGCGGTGTATATAGCCCGTGCTTTCCTGTTCTGTGCAGTTGTAAGCGTGCTGGCATATTGCTGTCCAATTATCCCAGTCAGTTATGTCTCTTATGTATTTTCGGAGATATTCCGTCAGTGTATGATGCATCCTTTCTATTGAGCCGTTCGATTGGGGGTGGTAGGCTGTAGTGCAAAATTTTTCGATTCCGAATATCTTAGCAAATTCTTCCAATAAACGGTTTTGAAAATGGGTCCCCTGGTCCGTAAGGATCGCTGCTGGTGGTCCAAATATGCAGATTATTTTTTCTGTCAAAGCTCTTGCTACCTCCTTTGCTGTTGCGTATTTTGTTGGTGTTAAAATTGTATATTTTGTGAGTGCGTCTTGCGCTGACAAAATATACTTGTAACCCTTCTTGGTTTTTTCCAGCGGGCCGTAGAAGTCAAGGGCGAGCTGCTCGAAAGGGGCTGCCGGTGTATTACTAATTAACATCGGCAGACGGGTTTTTACTCGAACTAGTTTATTGCTCTGGCAAACAGTGCATCTCGCGACAAATTGGCGCACATCTGGGCGCATATTTCGCCAGTAAAAGTCGCCAGCAATTTTGCTGTACGTCTTATTCATACCTCTATGGCCGCCTATGGCTGCCTCGTGGTACTCTTTAATTAGCTTGTACCTTTCCATGACATTAGGTACGGGAAGGTTATTTTTTAATAGGACTGCGCTTATCTTGGCGTTTGTAAAAATTCTATCGAATTGATCGATGAAGTTTGTCCATTCTGCTAGGGACAAAATTGCTAAGTCGCGGGTAATAGCCAAGCTCGTTATTTCTTTGGCTATTACTACGTTTTTCAAAGTCCGTAGGCATTTTCCAATATCAGCACGCATCGGTCGGTCGTCTATGTACTTCTTTACATAAACACCTATGAGTTTGATGCCTTGAAACTCGGAGATATTTATCTCGCTGACCTTGAACTCTCTGCTTGTCAGTTCGTCCGGATTTAGGTATCCTCTTTCTATTAAGGCTTCTTGTATCTCTGTTGTTATGAAGTTGTCCGCTGATATTAAATATACTAAGTTTTCACGAAAACGGAATGGATGTTCGTTCAGAGATTGTAAGTGAACGAACGGAGGTGGCAACTGGCCGTCCGGAGCTGCCCATGGTGGCTTTTCGCGAGGTGGCCGTGCGTTGGAAACGACGTAACGCTTCAGGTTACCGTCGCTTGCTGCAGCCGTTACGCGGCTAACGACGCCGTCGGGCCTATCGCTGTCGCCGGCGGGATTTTCAGCGGGAGGGTCGCCCTGTCCCGCCGCAGAATCCTTGCTGTCGGAGCTGCTTTCTGGAGGCGAGCCTGGCGGTGCTTCACCCATGGGCCAATCGTCGGCCCCTGCGCTTGCAGGCCCCGGGTCGCTTCTTTCGGGTTCGGCCAGTATCGGCTGTTGCTCCCATTCGTCGTTGCATGGACTATCTCTGAGCGTGTCGTCGGGGTTGACGTCTCTTTGATCAGCTGGCGCTGAGGGAGCCGCCATTTTGCGCTTCCTGCGTGTTTTCCTGCCCAATTCCGGTGACTTTGGCTGACTTTGCTCGTCGTCATCCGATGGGCTAACCCCGGATGCCTTATAAGAGGTTGCGATGCGCAGATATGGCGTAAAATGGTGGCCGGTTAGATTCAGATGCATATATACCTCAGCCGTGTTGGCTATTAAATGGCAATATATGCGCTTGTCGCTGCTTATGTCATAATGGATACAGATATTTCTTTTGTATTCCTGGGCGAACAGATAGGCGCAATCTACTGTGCCGTACTCTGTGTCAGACTCTAGTATCCTCAGCGTCTCTGTTGGCTCACCGCAGTGCGTCAGCTGGGGAGACGCGCGAAGTCGGCTTCTGAGCTCGAGGGCTGTGATATCTAGATTTGCCAACTTAATTAACGAATCAAATAAGCAGTTACCTGGAGGCGACTGAGGAATATCGTCTGAGCGGATCAGGTTGACTAACGGCTCTGCGCATCGCTTTTTGCGAATGTAGGCATGTGTCAGAATATTGCCTGAGCTGACTGACGAATTCTCATCCGAGGAATCGACTCTGCGGTCGTACTTCCGCGGGATATCGGCGAAGTCCTCGAACGGGCCATCGCCACTCGTGACTGACCATCCTAATGGAGAAATAGGACGAAGGGGAGCCTCGGATAAAGGCTTGTCCGCAGGTTTACCGGGACTAGCCGGAGCTGAGTTTTCGTTGATTTGCGGCGACCTGTTTAGGTCGGTGCCCGAATCGGCGACCGGATTTTTACTATTCGCCTTGCCTGTACTCGGTTTCGCGGTCTGTCCGCCTGCGAGGCCAGTGAGACTGTTTTCCGGGGAACCTACCGACGATTTTGCTTCCCAGATGTTTATCTGAAAGCCGTCTCTTCCTTCTATTTCTTTTTCCTGTATATCTACTGTCAGTTTAGTGTTGAGCCTGGTGCCTATTCGAGGCAATACTGCATTTAGTGGCGATTTAATAATATTGGTCGAAGTGTTCGGATCGACGTGACGCAGCTGCTCCTCAGTGGAAGGCGAGCTACCTGACTGATCGGCGATCGGGTATGCTGCGCATACCTGAGCTCTGTGACCGACTGGACTATCGTTTCTTCCCGACTTTGGTTTACTGGGAATTACGATAGTTTCCAGCGGCTCGATGCTTGTCAGCGTTTGCGTTTTGAGCCGTGGCTGGGAAGTACTGGAGTCGCTACTCGAGTCGCTGGGCTCGAATAGATTGGGTTCCGTGCGACTCTTACTTTTTTGACTCGATCTTGTGGCGTAGCCTTGTGTTGTTCTCGATGCAGAAATAGACTTATGAGAAGGCTCTGACATGTCAGTTTCTGTCTCGGAAGAGCTCGATGAGCTTGAAGCTGTATTGGCTGCCATTGGCTCGTCCAGGCCAGTCGCTACTGCTGGCGGCGCCTTCTGCTCTTGGCTGGCGCTGAACTCGATCGATGCTCGTAAGATTTCTATGATTCGTTCGCGCTCTTTCTTACTGAGTATGTATTTCTTTTTCTCCGTCCTTTTTAACTCAGTTGTAGTCATAATACATGCTAATTTTATTGTACTGTGATAATCTAAGGAGAATGTGTTTTTGCGGTTGCTCTCTTGCGTGAACCACTGTATATGGGCGTCCTCGTCTTCCCAATATATGTCTTTCCTTGCGCGACATAAATAAAAATCGTCGTGATCATTTCTTACGGCCAGTATTTCGCCTTTTTTATATAAGATGTCTTTTTCCTTACGGTTTCTTTTTGGGGCTTCTTGCCCTTCGGAATCTTCCGAGCTAGTCTTGTAGTTCTTAGTCTTTTTATCGCGGTCGATTCCTTTTTTCTTGATTGCTCGCGTTCTAAAAATTCTTCCAGGTGGTGCATCTGCTTCCTCATCGGGCTCGGCTGCATTCTGCTCGTTTGCGAGCTTGTAGAGTTCTACGCGCGGAAGTTCTGGATTCACTTCCCCTTCTTTGATGACTGGGTTCCGCGAAAGGGCATCAGCGTTGGCGTTTTTCTCGCCTGGCCGATAAACTATTACGAAGTCGTAGCCAATGAGAGCCGCCTTGAGTCTGATAAAACGCAAGTCGGGCTTCTTGGTTGTGTGGAAGAGTTTTAACGGTTCGTGGTCTGTTACGATCGTGAATTTTCGACCAAACAGATAATAGCGAAACTGTTCTTTGGCAAAAACTATTGCCAGTAATTCTTTATCGTAAGTGGGATAGCGGAGCTCGCTGCCTTTAAGGCAGCGCGACGCGTAGGCGCAAACCTGGTCCTTGCCCAACTCGCCCTGCGAGAGTATTGCTCCAAGGGCCCAATCGCTACTATCGGTCGTTACTATGAATGGTTTCGTTAAATCCGGTGTTCTCAGCACTGGCTCGCTGCACATCGTGGCCCTAAGTGTATCGAACGCCTTTTGCTGTTCTGGTCCCCACTCAAACTCCACTCCTTTCTGTAGCAGTTTAAACATAGGTCGGGCTATTTTCGAAAAATTTTTAATAAAGCGCCTATAGTAGCTGAAGAGACCAAGCGCTTGCTTTACTTTCTTCGCGTCAGTTGGTACCGGGTATTGGTCCATAGCGGCTATTTTATTGGGATCTGTTTTTATCAGCCCGCCGCCCACTATATGACCCAGCACGAGCTCAACTGTCAAATTGGCCTCCAGTAATCTTTTCAGCACACATCGCAATCTTGTGTTATGCTGTTCTAGCGTCTCGCCAAAAATCATTAAATCGTCGAGGTATATCTCGACCTCATCTCCTTGCAGGCCTGCCATGGCTAACGACATGGCCTTGACAAAGGTCAAGGTGGCCTCCTTGAGTCCCATCGCCATCCTTCTATACTCGAGCATCTGTTGACCGTGCTCGCCGTCAGGGGCGTGGAAAGCCGTAAGATGAGCTGAATCGGGATGCATCTCGATCTGGTGATAGCCCTGTTTCAGGTCCATTACTGTAATATAATTGGCTGAGGCTAAGTGTTCTAATATGTCGCTTGTGAATGGTAAAGGGTGGCAGCTGCCCTCTGTTTCTTCGTTCAGGGCTCTGAAATCCGTGACCAGTCTATACTTCTTATTGCCTTGCGCATCTGGCTTTTTTGGCACGATCCAGAGCGCTGAAGAATAGTTTGACCTTGATGGTACAACTATATTTTGCTCCCGCAATTTGTTTAACTCCCTAGTCATATTTTCCCTTAGGGCTGGTGGAAACCGGAACCTATTTGATCGAATTACCTTGTTCGATTTAAGTTCGATTTTATGTTGTATCAAGTGTGTCGCAGGAAGGGGCTCTCCCTCGAGGCCAAACACTCCTGCGTACTCGTCAATGATTTCCGTGATGTAATTTACCTCTTCTTCATTACATCCTTCTAAATCTGCCAGCTCTAGGATTTTCTGCACCCTCTCTTTGCGTAAATCAGTGTTGTGCATCAGTTTTGCGTTTAGGTCCCTTATTTCTTTGTATTTTTCTCTCTGTTTATCCGCCTCGTACATGCGCCTCAAGCATGCTGAAAAATCAACTGCCTTATCAGCTGAGCCGTCCCCGTCGGCTTGATAGAGCGGGTTTGGGATATCCACCTCGTACATGCGCCTCAAGCATGCTGAAAAATCAACTGCCTTATCAGCTGAGCCGTCCCCGTCGGCTTGGTAGAGCGGGTTTGGGTTTTCTACGCTCGTTTCGCATTCTTTCAAATTAACTATCGGGGCGTCAATCGAGATCTCCTTGTCGCCAATATTTATGCATTCTGCATAGACTCTGCCGTTCCTAACTTCGGCAATAAAATTTCCAAATAGTAAATGTTTATGCAGATTCATTATTGGAACCCAACCTATTTTTACGTCGTTGTTTGCAACCCTGGCACTGATTATCATCTTAACTTTTGGAGGCACGGTTAGTCTCTCATTCGTCTCAAACTGTATGGACGAACTGCCGAGTCTAAGGCTCTTTGTGGCTGCATCTACACAACCTTCGTAGCGGTCTATTATATCCCATCCGATTATTCCCGCATTCTCTATGGGGAAATCGTTGGATACCACGTGCACTGTGCACTTATGACCTTGTATTGCTACTTCGGCCTGACCCAAGGTGTAAGAGGCTCCCTGAGTGACTCCTTTTATTTCTATAATTGTTTGCCTATCTATTGGGTTGCTGGGTTCTAAATACCCGATCTTCACGACGGAAATGTCGGCTCCTGAATCAGCATAGAATTTGCCCTGTCTCTGCTTCAATTGGGGGCAATCGATGTTTACTATTGGCGGTTGACGACCCGCAGACAAAAATTTGATTTTTATCGACTCTTTTACTAACTTGCTTTTTGGTTTTGGATTTTCTTCACGCTCGGCGTTCGAGGATCGCGTCGAGCGTGCGGCTAGTTTAAATGCTGCTTGCTAAGCTGCTTGTTTTGCTCGCTGCTATCGTTGGGTATCGACTCGGCGCTCGGCGGCTCCTTATTACCGCTGCTGTCGCCGGCACTAACAGAGTCGACCTTCACGTCATTACGCTGAGTGTTGCTAGCATAGTTTCTATAATTGCCTCTATTGTTGTTGATGCTACTATAGTTATTCCGGTTTCTTGAATTGCTAAAATTCCTATTTTCGTTGGCCCGATTATTGACCAGCCAAGGATTTTTTATTACCTTATTCTTGGCATCTTTTTGTAGCTTCCAACATTCGCTAATGTCATGCGTTGATTGCTCGCAATAGTCGCAATATGGATTAGCAAGCGGACGAGTTGCTTGCGTGCGCAAGTTATTTGATGCGCTCGTCCTTGGCGCTGGATTGCAGCTGCAAGTGTTATCAGCTATTGCTCGGCGCACTTGCACTGGGTCGGCGGCTGCCTGCCTGCTACTTGGCTGCAAATCGTCGCGAGAAGGGGGGGGGGGGGCGGCAGCGCTGTGCCTCCTGACAGCTGGCCTAATGCTGATCCGCGCGCGCTTTGTTTTCCTTCGAACTCTAGCGCGAATCTTATCGCCTCATTCAGTGACCTTGGCCCTTGAATGCGCACTTGGTGGTCGAGCGGTGCCTTTAGCCCGAACATAAATTGCTGCAGGGCATCCTCGCCGGCGTAACGCTTTCGGGTTTCCTTGTCGCGCTTCGACATGTCCGGCGCGGATTCGACTATCGTCAGCAAGCGATTATAGAGTTTCTGCATTCTTAAGCCATAATCGCCGACTGGCTCCCTGTGTTCCTGCTGCAACATCTTTATTTTGGCCTGCACCTCATCGGCAATTCCTATATTGCCGTACTGCATTGTGAGGTCAGCCAAAAGCTGCCTCACCGACTTATAGCTGGTAAGCCTGGCTTGATATCCGTCAGATGCTTTCCCCGTTAATTTATTGGCCAATGCTATTATTAATAATTTCTCTAATTCGGGGCCAAACGAGCCGCGCAGCTGTCGGACCGACTGGCAAAATAGATTTAGTTTGTCCGAGTTGCCGTCGAACGTCGGCAATAAATTTACAGCTTGAGTAAATGAGACTTTCCCGCCGTATCCTTGTCGCCGGCGGTGCCTATCATTACTACGGTCGCTAGGCGCTGAATCACTCTCGTCGTCGTTGTCTGAGCCGACATAATACGCGTATGGTTTTTGGTCGGATTCGCGCCGTCGCCTGCTACGCTCGTGATCCCGATGGCTGCTACGGTCGCTCCCGCTGTCATCCGACGGGTTGCGACTGGAGCGGTATCGCTCGCTCTCGCGCCAATCACACCGATCGCTTCTAGTGTGCTCGCTTCGCTTGTAAGGACGTACGCCACGCTGCCGCTCTCGCGGCTCGGGTCGCGCTGAGCGCCTGCATACGTTTAGCGCGCTGCTGGAATCGCGCGCTGCGCCGCTGCATGCTCTTATCGCGCCACTCTCGAAGCGCGCTGTACGGCTATGCGGGTTTATCATGCGCTCCTCGTTGCGCCCCGTATTCGCGCACGCATCTCCCGTGAATCGATGTAATTCGGTGGCCCGTGCGCTCCTTGATGCTTCTCGATTTTCAAACGATTTCCGAGTACGAACCGAGGCGCGATTGTCCTCGCTATCCGAACCGTTGCGTACGTACATGCTTTTATTTATTTGGGACGGCAAAATTAGACGCCGCTTATTTCTTATTTTTGCGCGATCTTCCTGGAATATTTCGCGCCTCTCGGCGAGTGATTCAGGCTCGCTGCCGTTTCCGGAACCGTCGCTACTATATTTTGCTTGATCGCCGCCTGGACAGACGCGAGCAATGCGGCACTTACTTGCTCCTGCTCGCTGGAAATTTTCGAGCCCTTTGTTTTTCTGGGCCACTCTGCATTTTTACCGCTGCGTGCACCGCTTGCGCTCCGTGCGCTCTGCACGCTCCACTCTCCTGGACTAAGCTCGCGTTGCCTGCGTTGATTTTTGCGTAAATTATTCGGGTTTTCGCCAACGTTTACGTTTGTCGCCCGGGTCCTGCTGTGTTCGATTCTGCCGCGTTCGCTGCTCGCATCGCGATTCTTCCTAGATTTTATTTTTGCGGAATTTGCGCGAGTTAATTCGGGATCTCCGTTTTTCCAAACTATATTTTTAATTCCGAGTAAATTCATTACCCCGTCATTGCATTTATCATTTATGGCCCAACGCTTTGGGACCTCTAAATCGCCGACTACCGAATTTTCGGCGTCGCTGCCGAGCTCGCTGTCGGCCGATCTGGAGTCGGCGGAGCCGCTTTCCGACGGAGATCTCGCTGCGTCACGGAGCCGCGCCAGCCTTTCCTCTAGTTGGCGACCGATTTCAGACGGTGCTTTTTCGGCACTCGTTCCGATGGCACCTGCTGCATTGCAACCTATCAATGCGTCGCCTACTAGAGGATGCTGATCCACCGTCGCCGCTTCCTTCGCGGTTTGATCACGGTCGTCGACGATGCGTTCGCCTCCGCTTTCGTGCGATTTTGTACGCGCACGCTCACCTTGGCTTGAGCTGCCCGAGCCACGAGATGCAAGCTCGATCTCGCTGCGCCATAGCGCTCTGCGTGCCTCGGGGCTGAGCTTGCTTAAATGTACCAGCACTTTTTCGGCGCGCTGAAATATTTTTTTATTGCTCGCCGGGTCTCCCGATGTATGCGACGCGCGCGACCATTTGCCCTAAATTAGCAGGCTCCGCGTTGCAAGGTCGAATTTACCTAGGCGTTTTAAAATTTTTTCTATTAAACGATCTTCGCGCGCGATGATTTCTGAGTCGCGTTGAGCCCGGATCACTGCTCTTCTCTCGGATTTCGCGTCCGGGTCCGTCTCGTCGGACAACACATCGGATAAGTCGGAGGGCATTTTAAAATTGTTCGCTCGAATCAACTATTAATTTAAAAAAGGAAAAAAAAAATCCCGAAGCTGCGCGCTAGGACAAAAAGACGACTTACAGAATTGCAGCGAAGAATACGGTGTGGAATAATACTTGTTTAGAGCGAATGGAAAATAAAACACTGATATTTGACAAAATTTAAAATATCAATTTTACCTATAATCGAAGCCCTGAGTAGTTGTAGTTCCACTACCGCGAGTCAAAATATGCTCAAGGACGACCCCCCCAGCCCCGGCCATGTAACATCGCGATGGTGGCACCCAGAAATCCGACATGATGACATCTGATACCTATACCCGACTAAACCAACTAAAAGGCACAAACACACACGCGCACTCACAAGCACACACACACGTACACGCACACGCGCACTTACAGAACACTCACCCAATCGCTCACGTACACACACGTGTATACACAAAAGATAGCAGTGGAACGATTGCAGTTGGCTGACGTGGGGCGTGCACTCGTACCCTGTTGGTGGCGTTGTTGTATCCGTACTTGTGGTAACAATGTACCTCAAACTTTTTCCATATAAAGGCAACGTAATATACAAGTGAATTGAGACGTAGATGTGTGCATGGTCAGAGAACATAGTTAACTCGTATGAGATGGGCTTAGCTTTACCTGCGGATCAGTGAGCTCCAAATTTTGTTCCACACTCATACACTCACAAATGCGTGCACGCGTATGCTGGTATATGTTCATCACTGACAGTTGATTGAATATTGTCTTGCGCAGACGGTGTCGAGAAAGACGCAATTCCAATTGACCACATGCTCCTTTTGACATATTCCATGCGTCTTCTTTTCGTCTACAGGTACATAGGTATTAGCTTAGTAAACTCGTAGTAACAATCTTTATATATTAAGTCATTTATCTGCAGCTGGCTCTTAGTTTATACACTCGGATTTTAGCGCTGTGTAACAGATACCCTAAAAAACACGAAGACGTCAGTTGATATAGCGTGACTAGGTCGTGTCTATGGCAGAGGCCATAGAAAGTAGAAGCGCACGTGTAGGAATGTGCACTGCGATGCGCACGCCTTATCTCTTCACGATTTCGCGAGGCTTATCTGTATCTTGATCTGATGTTAAAACAAGAAACCGCGTATGGGAAGGCGTCAAAAGAGACAGAGAGAAACGGCAACCACAGTACACTACAGTCATCGGTTTCAAGATGACAACCACAAGTGCTAGTGGATGATAATTGCTTCTACCGGCAATACCAATTCAAATCATGAGTTTGGATTTTTACCATCAACTGTTTTTTGACAATCGACAGCGGATATCTCGAAAATGTATAGACCCATCAATTCGAGGGATTATACTTTTTTATCGCTATATATAAATCTTTGTCATCCATGTATCAAAATTTTATGCATCATTTTGAGTCTTAATAAAATTACTTAAGCACATCACACTCAAGTACTCGTACATTTTGTACTTGAAAAAATGTACTTACCTCTTTTTTTCAAGTACTTTTATACTTGAGAAAAGTGCTGAAGTCCTTTTGTTTTCAAGTACTTTTGTACCTGAAAAGAGGACTTGAATACGTTTGCACTTACGAAAAGAATTTGAGTCCTTTTGTACTTGAGAGAATAACTTGAGTAGTTTTGTACTTGATAAAAGGACTTGAGTACTTTTTAGATAGTACAAAAGTACTTGAGAAATGGAGTTCTTTTTTCCAGTACAAGTACATCACACTCAAGTACTCGTACATTTTGTACTTGAAAAAATGTACTTACCTCTTTTTTTCAAGTACTTTTATACTTGAGAAAAGTGCTGAAGTCCTTTTGTTTTCAAGTACTTTTGTACCTGAAAAGAGGACTTGAATACGTTTGCACTTACGAAAAGAATTTGAGTCCTTTTGTACTTGAGAGAATAACTTGAGTAGTTTTGTACTTGATAAAAGGACTTGAGTACTTTTTAGATAGTACAAAAGTACTTGAGAAATGGAGTTCTTTTTTCCAGTACTTTTGTACTTGAGAAAAGTCCTTTTCTTTCCAAGTACTTTCGTGCTTCAGAAAATTATTTGAGTAGTTTTTATTTAAGTACTTTCGTACTTGAAAAAAGGACTTGATTACTGTTTTTCACTTACTTTTGTACCTGAGAAAAAGACTTAAGTATTGGTTTTCAAGTACTTTTGTACTCAAGAAAAGGCCTTCAGTACTTTTGCACTTAAGACAAGACTTCGAGTTCTTTTGTACTTGATAAAAGTACTAGAGTACTTTTTGAACAGTACAAATGTACTTGATATATTGATTCGAATACTTTTTTACTTGTGAAAGGGACTTGAGTACTTTTTTGTAAAGTACAAATGTAATCGAGAAAAGGACGTGAGAACTTTTCTTATAGTACAAAATTTTTCAAAAAAAATAGACTAAAGTACTCTTTTCCGAGTAATTTTCTTACATCATCAAAGTTTTTCAAGTTCTTCTTTTCTAGTCCAAAGAATTTCAGTAATATATTGTCCTCTTACAAGAGGTACAACTTGAATGAGTAAGGTTTGATCATTTTTCTCCTTTACTATTAAACTATAATTTGATTGAAAGTAAATTCTGAAATAATTAATTTGCAAGAAAAAAAGCTAAATGTTATATATGAATGTACATATGTAATTAAAGTTTTCTTATTATAGAATTATAATTACGAAATTTGTATCCGTTGATTTATTGATAAATGATAAAAGAGAAAAAGGGATATGAAATATTAAAAGCGAATGAAAAATAAAAAACCCAATTTATTTAACTACTTTTTATAGTTAACAATAATTATCCCTCCAAGTCCCAGGCTCCAAAATCGTCGTGAAAAAATTCTGAAAAAATTCAGGGACGATTGTTGGACTTTGGGATAAGGAAACGAGCAATACATTTCTTATTCAATTAGTCAAATATAACTTAGACCCTTCTAACGAGATCGCAAATAATCCATTTCGACCTGATCTATATATTAAAATTACATAACTTCGAGTTTATTACGTAGAAATATTCAGAAAACAAAAAAAAACATATGGTTGCTCCATGACCCACCAGGCTTTAAAGGGTTATACATGTGAAGATACAATTTTGTTGAAAATATTATTCTTCTATCTGTGAAATACATTTTTTATACATGTGTTCCCTAATCTAGCCAAGTTTTAAGGGAACAAGCCATGCTTGGAGCGTAATAACATAAATATTACGTATAAGTGCATAAAAAATTTTCTTTAGAGCAGTAATTCTGAAACATTTTTCAACTGCAAATATTTTGCAGTATATATTATCGTAAAAACCCCGTTATGAAAAATCAAAATTTTTACCCATACGTGTTAACAATCTATAGTTATTGTCAATACCTTCTTTATTGAGGGAACTTTGCGGTGTGCATAATTCTGCCCAACAGCTAACTTTCTATATAATAAATTATTTTTTAAATTATTTATCAAAAATCACGGGAGTAATTTAATAAACTTAAGAAAATATTATTGGGCAGTGACATTGGGCGTCCGATTCTGGCGGATTAGATCTGAAACAATCGGCGTCCTGAAATTCTCGTAAGTGATTGGTTTAGACTTAGTGACATAATCACATGTCAACTAATAATCACATGTCAACATGGCGACGCCAAGCCGGAAGTTACGCCCCCGTGACAGATATCCTATTAGGAGGGTCAATAAGGGCGGTTTTCGACCTTCGCAAATTTGCTAATTTTCACTATAATGTACCTACAAACGTTTTTCTAAAATACTTTTAAACAGAACCCGTTTGACCGACACAGAAATTTACTATTAATTATTATTAATTATTAATTTAATTATACAAGCTCAACAAAAAAATTAGAGCAAGTAATATATATTTTTTCTAGAAAAACCATTATAGCTACGTAACCATAAAACTTTTGCTGAATTACAGAGTTGCACGCCTTTAATGATCCTTCTCCTTTTCTTCTGTACAGGCGATTTTATAGTAATGAGACTACTTAAAGGGGTATGATCCCTACAAATTATAAAAAGTTTGTTTCTTTTGTAATTCAATATTGATATATAGGGTGTTTACTACTTAGAAATTAAATTTATGGGACTAATGAAGTAAAGTAAGAAAGTCTCTTACATTGAAAACAGTTTCTCACACTTTCCAACAATTTATCACAATTTCTCACAGATTTTCGCATTTTGTAACAATTTCTCTGTTCCTCACATTTTATGACAATTCATCACAGTTGTAATTTCCTCTATATAAGAGAATCTGAGTGTAATGAAAAAAATGTGAAAATTGTGATAATTGTACATTACATAGTAATTGTTCATTTCATTAGATAAAATACCATGTTTATATGAACGTACTAAACTGCGAAAAACTATGAAACAAATGTGAAAGATGTGAAAAATGTATACGTTATTTGATGGAAGGTATTCCAAATGTATAGTCGGAAGGTGTAATTCACTGAATGTGTTACCGTACTACATATACTGACGACGCTACTAACGTCATCTGAATCTCTACTTACCAGATATAAGTATACTTGGTTGCTTCAGTCATCGTACAATGTTTTTCTTTTGCCTGAACGACCACAGTCTCCTATTCTTCTTTTGATGAGGCTCTGAAAGCTGTTATCTGGTGCCTAAAAATGAACCCCAGTACCCGCCATCTTGGCTAACGAGCAGCATATTATCGAGATATAGATGAGTGATACGGAAGACGGTAAAACACTAATAGAAGGTGGCAGTGAAGTGGATAAAAATAAAAGTGTATCTTGGGTGTATTACTGAAAAAAAGCGAAGTTATAAGTGAACTGCAAAAACGAAACATCGCGTACGACGAAACCGAATAGTTAACAGATCTACGGAAAAAGCTGGTTGGCGCAATATATAGCGAAGAGGAGTTAACGGTACCCACTGAGAATCAAAACACCAACGACCCGCAAGATTCCGACGATAGTGAAATGTCTGCAGATACACCCAAGTCACAATTTGGCTTGAAGATCGACTATTGGGAAATTTTTGTCGAAAGGCTAGAAATATTTTTCGCAGCGAAAGAAATAAAGGATAACAAAAAAGCAGCTACAATGCTAACAAAACTCGGCGAATAAGCATTTGTGTTAATAAGGAATTTATATGCTCCAGATAAACCTATTACAAAAAATTACGACGATTTAAAGAAATTGATGACAGATCATTTAAAGCCGAAACCATCGGCGGTGATGGAAATATGTCTGTATAATCAGGCAAAGCAAGAAGCCAGGGAATCTGTAGCAGAATTCGCATCTCGACTAAAAAAGATGTCACTTAACTGCAATTTCGCGGATTTGAAAATTGCGCTTAGAGATCACAAATGTTAACGATCGAAGCAGCTTTGACAGAAGCCACGGCAAGGGAGAGCGCAAAAAAATACAGCGGGCTCAATTAAAACCCTAGAAAATAGATGCACTAAGGAGCACATTTTTGGGCAAAATTCCACAGCTCATGGCAGGTAGCCGCGACAACACGGTCAACATATAAATATACATTCATCCAGCAACGAGAGCGGAAAGTTTTACCCTAACACATAACTACGTGCAGACAATCAAAACAAAGGCTCGACTACTGGAGAAGTGTGTTTCTGCTCTGGAAAGCTAAATCATAGGGCAAGCAGATGCCGATATAGGTTTAAAACTTGTAATTTTTGAAAGAGGAAAAGCCACCTCGAAGCAGCGTACAGAGCGAATAATTCGTCGGAACCATCGGTAAACTACTTAGAAAATCACAGCGTTCGAGACGAAAGTACATCATCGGACGCGAACGATTCTTATGCGCAATATGATTTCATTCCATTAACATCATGTAATTCCAATTATTTTTATGAGAATGCGGAACCTTTGTTTCTAAAATTGTTTGTTAACGGAATAGTACCCCCAATGGAAATGGATTCAGGTACATATTTTCAGTAATTTCTGAAAAAACTAAAAATGATTATTTTAAAGATCTAAAAGAAAGTAAAACGCAAATATTTCTTCGCGGTTACGATAGTAAGCCACATTACCCTACCAGGAAATTAGAAGGGTTGTCGGTCGTATATAATAATGAAACAAAAAAATTGAATTACCTTGTACTACAAGGCTCCGGTCCACCGCTCGTGGGATGTCAATGGCTAACGGAATTCTGGCTTTGGCTTCCTCAAGCGCTCGACAAAAACAATGCCGCGTCTTATTTTGATATTCTAAAGCTTGATACGAATAACTGACGCGAATATATTCTTACGAAATTCGAGGAACTGTTCAAACTGGGAGATTGATCATATAATAAAAGCGAAGTCATAATCAACATTGAAAGTAATGTTAAACTGGTATATATGAAAGCGAGACATGCATCTCATGCTTTGAAAGAAAAAATTGAAAATGAGATAGAGCGATTAGTTAAATTGGGTCATTTAGAACCGCCTATAGAAGCGAGTGGGCCACACCTATTGTACCTGTCATTAAAAATAATGGCGAAATTAGAATTTGCGTCGATTTAAAATTAATGCTGAATCCTCATATTATATTGAGTAAGCGCCCGCTTCCCCGCATCGAGGACTTTTTTAGAATTTTGCAAGTGGGGAAGAAATTTCGAAATTTTATTTGACCCATGCTTATATGCAAATTTTAGTTTCGCCGAGTTCGAAGAAATTTTGGGAAGGGGGATCTGCAATGGATTCCTAATGCAGTACCGTACTTAGATAACATTTATGTAACCGGGCAAACGAGAGATGAACATGCAAAAACTTTAGAATTAGTATGTAAGGGATTACAGGAATGCGGCGTATGTCTCAATACAGATAAAAGTAAATTTTTAAAATCTCTCATCGAAGTATTGGGGTTTGTAATCGATAAAGAGGGTTTGTATAAGGCGAAATCAAAAGTTAAGGCTATGGTAGAGGCACCGAGGCTAATAAATAATAAGCAATTACCTTCATTCCTTGGCTTGATTAATATTTACGCGAGATTCTTATAAAATAGATCACATAATTTAAAGTCAATTTATGCTTGCACGAACGCTAAGGAATTTAATTGGACCGAGGAGTGCGAAAATGCATTTAATTGGGTAAAAGCCGAGCTAGTTTCTCCAAGAGTACTAGAGCACTACGATCCGAACGACAATATAGTATTAGCGTGTGATTCACCCGCTTATGGTCTCTCAGCTGTGTTGCCGCATAAGTCTAAAGATAGGAGCGAAAAGCCGATAGCGTACGCGCCAACGAAGATACCGACAAAAGAAGTGAGCAGAGCTATTATCGATAAAAAGCTAGCGTGATAGTAGTCAGTTTTCAGAAATTTTATGATTTTATTATTAGAAAAAAAAAATAAGTTTGTGAACTGATCATAAACCTTTGAAATATATTTTAGGTCCTAAAACAGGAATATCATTCACAGCTGCTTGTAGATTACAGCGTTCGGCGTATTTTTTTTGTACAGGTTCAAGTATAATATAAAGTTCATTAAATTTGAAGCTAATGGCAACTGCGACTCGCTATCGAGATTACCGATAGACAACGATACAAATATATTTGAGACCGACTTTGCACCCCTATACTATATCGTCGAAGGGCTAAAAATGATAGATAGCAAATTGTTAGCATTAGAAACAAAGCGGGACCCGTTCTCAAAAATATTGTAAAGTATAGCTTGCACGTCTGGCCGACTAGTAACGACAGTTTAACAGAAACCGAGAAGACATATTATAGAATAATAGAATAATAACACCAGAAAATTTGCAGCCGGAAATGTTAAAATTACATGCTTCTCATTTAGGTATAGTCAAAATGAAGATGTTGGCACGCTCGTACGTGTGGTGGCCAGGTATTGATTACGATATTGAGACGTTGGTAAAAAATTGTAAGATATGTTTAGAGGAAAAAAAGAGTCCACCACATGCCCAACTTATACCGTGGCTTTGGCTAGAGAAAGCTTGGAGCCGACTGTATTGCAATTTCTTAGGCCCATTTCACAACCGCATGTTTTTAGTAGTCATAGTCGCGCACTCTAAGTGGCCCGAAATAATCAATTTCAAACAAAATACAAAGTTATATAGGGTTATTCAATAATTAAAAACATTGTTTCCTAGACACGGTTTACCGACATATATCGTAACAGACAATGGAAGGCAATTTGTCAGTTATGAGTTTCGCGATTTTCTAAAAATTAACGACATCAAATATAATTTCTCACTTCCTTACCACCCTGCAACTAACGGTACAGTGGAAAATTTTGTTAGAGTTTTTAAGATTTAAGTATGAATAGCATTGAGCACTGCACTACAGACAAAAGCCCGGCTTGGTTATTTTCTACGCCCGAGCGAAATTGATATGGTTATTACAAACCAGCACTCGCAGATCGCCGCGCAGAAAAATCCATGAAACGTTAGCGGGAGGTGATACGGTAATGGTAGATAACTACGGCGTTGAAGGTGAGAAAAGAATAGAGGGTAAAATCAAAAGAAACTGTCTCCATCGACCTTCAATGTTCAAGTAGCACTAAACCTTTCTTGTAAGTGTCACGTCAATCAAATGATAAAAAATGGGGGTTAGCAATCCTTCCCTCAGGCGCTCGCCTCGCTTGCATAATAAATAATTATATAATGAATCTCAAGAGATATGCGTCTTTCTCTCGAAGAGGGAGGATTTGTGATGTGTGGTAATTAGCGTCAACTGTATCTTTATATACTGCGGATGTTAAGGTAAATATTTACTATTATCCTTAATACCATACACTGCGTGCTCTGAACTACGCGGCCAGATTCGTCTCGACCGTCAAGTATATACTTCTGTAAATAAAGCCTATTAGTATTGTAATCCTCGATCATTTATTACGAATCAAATGTCACACAATGTTTTATATCGATATAGGTTTAAAACTTTAAAACTCGAGCTACAAAACAATGTATACCTGCGAATTGATATATCGATACATTTTTTAGATATCTATTATCATTTGTCTAAATATAGATGATGGTAAAAATCTTATCACGAGATTTGCAACGGTTCAGTTGTAACTACAAAACAGTGTGATCCCTACGATTTGACGGGTCTCCAAATTTTTGAGATACCTGTTATCGATTGTCGAAAAATAATTGATGGTAAAAATCTAAACTCATTATTTGCAATGGTATTGACATTAGAAGCTACTATCATCCACCTACACTATAACTGATGAGTTTAGTACATAAAGAATGTTACTATGAGTTTAGTAAGCTGATACCTATGTAGCTGTAGACGAAAAAGAGCATGTGGCCACTACTAATTGCGTCTTTGTCTTCACCGTCTGCGCAAGACAATATTCAGTCAACTGTCAGTGACGAATATAGACCAGCATACGGGTGCGCACGTTTGTTAGCGTATGAGTATCGCGCAAAATTTGGAGCTCACTGATCCATAGGTACGACTAAGCCCATCTCGTACAAGTTAACTATGTTCTCTGACAGCCTACACATCTCTGTCTCAATTCACTTGTGTCCTACGCTGCTGTTATATGGAAAAAATTTGAAGTACTTTGCCACCACAAATACAGATACAACAACTCCACCAACAGGGTACGAGTGCACGCCCCACGTCAGTAAACTGCAATTGATCCGCTGCTATCTTTGTGTATGTACGTGTGGGTATGTAGGTGAGTGGGTGTGAGTTCTGTAAGTGTGCGTGTGCGTGTAGTTGTGTATGTATGTGTATGCTTTGTATGTGTGTATGTCCGAGCGTACATAAGTGCTTGTGGGTATGTGTTTGGTTTACTGGGGTAATATGAGAGACAGGAGATCTCATCCAGATTGCGAAAATTTGAGTCACCCGGTTGTATGTGCGTGTGTATGTGTGTATGTGGGTATGTGTGTAGGTGCATGTGTGTGAGTGTTTTTTTTTTTTTTTTTCTTATAGAGAGAGAGGTTTAAGGCAAATCCATTATGGACCATGACATGATATAGTGAAGTACCACCGTGTGTGAGACTCGCACTCACTAAATCTTCCAGTATACGCCAGGGTTTTTACGCCCCACCGCAACCGGATCCCCTCCGTTCACTTTTTGACCCTTAGTAAAGTGAACCGTGCCCTTTCTTCTGAGTTGACCTCCCCGCGGTACTACCGCCAAGCAATGCTTCGCGGGGGTCATTGGGCTCCTGCCCTCTTCTGTGAATGTGGTCGGCATCACTGGTTCTCCCATTACCGTCATTAGTAGTCTTCCGTGTTGTGTGCCTTCTACTTCTTACCGCATCGTCCGGTCGCCAGCTTCATTCAGCATCTCTCGTCTTTTTCTTCTTCCTTCTTCGTCTTTTCTGACCTTCTTAAGTATATCTGCTGCATAGTTGTTTACTGTGCACCATCCATCCTCCGAAGTCAGCATAGCCTCCATAATCGACTCAGGTGTTACTCTGGTCTGGAGATAGCTCTCAAGTTCTTCTCTTTCCTGTTGGTATCGTGAGCAGTCACAGAAGACATGCTCCGCATCCTCGTCAGCGTCCATACACACTGGGCAGTTTGGACGGTCTTCTAATTTGAATCGGTGCAGGTACGCCCGGAAGCATCCGTGCCCGGTCAAAAACTGTGTGAGGTGGTAATTTACTTCCCCATGTCTTCTTTCGGTCCAGCCCTCTATCCTTGGTATGAGGCGATGTGTCCATCGCCCCTTGCCACTGGAGTCCCATCTTTTTTGCCACTCAGTCAGTGTCTGCTTCTTCGCGGAATCCCAGATGTCCTTCTGAGTGTTGTCATTTTGTTGTCGCTTTGCCTCGAAGACATTCTTTCTCTCCATTGCTAGGAGGTCAATAGGCGGCATGCCTGCTATAATACAGGCAGCCTCATCTGATACCGTACGATAAGCAGACGCGACCCTAAGTGCACTTCGTCTGTATACAGTCGACAGCTTGTTTGCGTACGTTTTCACTAACATGGCATCTGCCCATATAGGAGCCCCGTACAACATAATCGATGTGATTACACTGACTAAGAGAAACCTTCTACCTTGCGTTGGCCCTCCTACATTTGGCATCAATCGAGACAAAGCAGCGCCAACTTTTGCTGCTTTATCACTCACTGTTTCAAGATGCTGCTTAAATGTAAGTCTTGCATCAATGGTAATGCCCAGGTACTTAATGGTTGGTTGAGAAACAATCTTGTGTCCATCCACCATTAGCGTTATTTTCTCCATTTTCTTCCTACTAGAAATAAGAAGAACTTCGGTTTTATGACTGGCCAATTCCAGTCCTGTCTCTGTCAGCCATTCGCGTATTATACGAATAGCCTCGTCAGCTATCTCTGTTATATCTTCTATGCTTTTCGCTACCACGACTAGTGCTATGTCGTCAGCGAATCCTATCACTGTCGCCCCTTTGGGTAACTGTAGCCTTAGTACCCCATCGTACAAGCTGTTCCAAGTCGGTGAACCAAGCACTGATCCCTGGGGTACTCCTCCTGTTACTTCATAGGTCTTGGTGCCATTGTCAGTGTCATATAATAAGATTCTGTCCTTCAAGTAGTCGGACATCATCCTTCTTATATATAAAGGCACTTCTTGTTTACGAAATGCCTCGTGTATTTTGGTCCATTTGGCCGAGTTGAATGCATTTTTGACGTCCAGAGTGACGACAGCGCAATACTCCTTTGCTCCTCCTTTCCATCTCTTTCCCTCTATCGCTGCGCGCGCAGTGTCAATCACTATGTTCACTGCGTCTAGAGTTGATCGTTTCCTCCGAAAGCCGTATTGGTGTTCCGCAAGTCCCCCTTTTTCTTCTATTGCCTGATCCATTCTGACGCAAATTATGCGTTCCAGAATCTTGCCTGAGGTGTCCAGCATGCAGAGCGGTCTGTATGATGAAGCGTCCTCAGGTGGCTTCTTTCCCTTTGGTAGTAGCACAAGTCGTTGTCTCTTCCAGTCGGCGGGAAATATTCCCTCTTTTAGACATGTGTTGTACAAGTCTATGAAGATCTCTGGTTGGGCGAATATAGCATGTTTTAATGCTATATTGGGAATGCCATCCAGGCCTGGAGCCTTGTTGTTTCCAACCCTCTTGCAAGCGCTTAGCAGTTCCTCCATTGTGACTGGAGGAATAGCTTCTTCGTTTGCCTCTGATTCTATAACACACGGTTCGTCCCGTTGTGTGGGGAACAGTTTAGTCACTACTCGATCTAATAATTGTGGGCACTTGGGAGGGGGTGCGTAGCTTCCTTTGATCTTCTTCATTACTATTTTATAAGGTCTACCCCAGGGGTCTTTATTAACCTCGTCCTGTAATTCCTTCAGGCACCGTCGCTTATTGGTACGGATTGTCTTCTTAAGCTTTCGCTTAGCGTCCTTCATTTCCTGGTGGTAGGCATCTACTAATTCCTGGCCTCTTCCAGTTTTATAGTATTTCTTTCTTGCCCGCTGCTCCTGTCTCCTAGTCCGATGGCACTCGCTACGAGCGCTATCCGCCTCACTATTCCACCAGTATACTGGTGGTCGTCTTTGGTTGGGCACTCTTCTTGGCATAGCTGCGTCGCAGGCTCGGGTGATATTTTTCATCACCTGTTTAGCCTTGCTGTCCGCTGTCCCAAACAGTTGTATTTCCTCCAGTGCCAACATAAGCATCTCCTTATCATAGTCTTTCACTTTCCAACCGATTCTATTGGTCCTTGTACTCGCGCTGGAACCCTGCTTTGATCTTCCTATCTCCATAATTATGGCCTGGTGATCACTATTGGTGTAGTGTTCACTCACGATCCACGTGTCGACTGAGTCAATTAAACAGCTGCTAACATATGTCAGATCTACTATAGATCCTGTGTCCCCTCTTCTAAAAGTGTTGGTACAACCCTGATTAACTAGTACCAAATCTAGCAGTGCGAATGTTTCCAGCAGCACCCGTCCTCTTTGATTAGTCCTTTGGCTGCCCCACTCTACGGCCCATGCGTTAAAATCGCCTGCTATTATTACTGGCTTTCTTCCCGCCATATCCTGTACGAGTCGATCTAACAGTCTTTCGAACTGTTCAATTGGCGCATTAGGCGGGGCATAGCAGCTGTATACGTATATACCTGCTACCTTCGCCCGTACAAATCCTTCCTCACGAGTCATCATTTTTTCCTGGAAAGCTACGTCGCCACATGTCCAGATCGCTACTTTGCCAGTGTCGTCCGTGTCCCATGATGGCTGGTCCAGATCTCTGTATTGTTCACATATAATGGCCACATCAACCTTCGTCTCTCGAACGTACTGGTTAAGTAGGTCCTGTGCTGTCTCGCAGTGATTTAGGTTTAACTGCACTATCTTCATTATCTTTTTTTTTTTTTCTTTTAACTCTTCTAATGCAGCTCTGTAGATAGGACATGTGTAGCTACCGGCTGCATGATCAGTTTTTCCTCCTGCGCTCCTTTCACAGCAGAGTACGCAATTTGGTTGATTCTTACACTCTCTTGCTTTATGGTCTATATTTCCACATTTGTAGCAGAGGTTACTTCGGTCCTGTGCTACCTTGCAACTTTTGGCGATATGTCCAAATCCTAGACACTTATAACATCTAAGTGGACGTATGTTCCTTTCCATCTGCCGTATTCGGCAGACTACCCAGCCTATCTTGATTTTGCGCTTAGCTATCATCTGTCGAGCCATTTTTGTTGGCATTTGGGTGACCGCGGTCTGCGTGTCACCGTATGCCTTACGCAATGATTTTACTACAATCTCGTCCAATGTAGACGCGTCGCTACTTTGGGACTCCCTGCGTAGCGCCTCTAGAATGTCCTCCTTGCTAGTTAGTACGTCGAGATCCTTTATTTCAAAGGCCACTACGTCTTGTAGTGTCCTTATTTTGGTACCCCCATCTAGCACTTCTTGCACCGCTTGCCGGAGTTCCGTAGCCTTCCCTTCCGCTGTGCGTTGGAGTTCCAAAAGCAGGTCCCCAGCCACAGTCCTGCGTACCCTGTTTACGCATTCGCCGAGTGCCGTCAATTTGGGTTCCGCCTTCATCTTTCTCAAGATATCAGCGTAAGAGGTCCCTTCGGCGGCCTTTATAATAAGGGCCTCCGGTCGGGTTGGTCTTGCCCGTGTCGTTTTAGATTTTTTAGTGCCTTTTTGCCTTAAGACACCAGTGTCACTCATCCCGTCTTCTTTTTTCTTCTTTTTCTTTATCTTCCTCGTTTCCTTTACCTGCCAAGGTGTCTCTCTGACTGTGGAGGGCGGTGGTGGGGACTGCGATGTTGTCGTCCTTTGTGCCTTCTTCCTGGCCGCCGTGACCTGCTGCGGTGATGTTCTCCGATGCTTGTTCGGAGTCTGGTCCATCTGTTTCTGAACGAAGGAGGGAGAGGTTTGGCTCTCTCGATCCTTGCTACTTCTATCCTTCGACTGAGTACCTGCTTTGGCCTTCGTAAAGTCCTGTAGCGCTCTGCTAGTAGCCTTCGCCATAGTCTTCAACTCTGTGTGTATGTTTTTCTTACCCAAGATAAACGCCACCAGAGCTTCGACTTGCTCTTTGAGGAGCTTGAACGATCGAGTCTCTTTATCCTGCTCCTTTTCTTGATCTTCCCTTATTCTGTCCTCTATACCTCCACTTCCATACTCCGTCACATGGACAATGGGGGACAGAGGTATTATCAACTCTCCGTCTGAAGTGCTTTCCAGGCAGTTGTTACTGACTAGTTTCACTCCCTGCTCGTTTACCAGGCTGTTGTTGCTGCCTGGTTTCTGGGTAGGGAACCCAGTTTCAATGACACTTTTTAGGGTATCCGAAGTCCCTACGTTTGTCCTTGTTGGTGTACAAATCATATTTCTTTTTTTTTTTTTTCCCCTTCTCTCTTCTCTCACCTACTTTCCACTTAGATTTCACTCGCAATTCTGGCTTCGTAGACGTGTATTCTGGCCTCGTGCCCCAGCGCAAGTCGTCCTCGTAAAGTATCCGGAGGGGGGTAGCGGGGCCCCCCTTCTGACCATGACGGGGCCCTGTCCGGGCGCCACCCGGCACCACCATAGCCATCAGGATTTTCGCCGGTTGATAGAGCAGCTAGGGCATGTCGGCTAAACCGCCCCGGGCTCCTGTACTTACCGGCAGCCTGGGAGTGTCAGAGCCCAGTTTATCTCACATCCTCCACCCTCAACAGTCGAAGTTAAGTCGCGCTGCGGCAACCAGCGAGCGTCTGGTCAGCCATGCTTTGAAGATCCATCCTCGTTTCTTGTGGTGATTTTAAACAGATCTTCGATGTGTGTGAGTGTGTGTGTAGGTGTGTGTATGTATGTGTGTGTATGTATGTGTGTGTGTGTGTGTATGGTGTGTGTGTGTGTGTATGTTTTGGTTGGTTAAGTCGGCTATACGTATCAGGCGTCGTCCGCCGTCGCCGGCCGGCTGTAGGTATCGCGTGTCATTACGCCGGTTTTCCGGGTGCCACTATCGCGAGTCTACATGACCGAAGCTAGAGGAGTTGTCCACGGTTATGTTTTGATTCGCGATAGTGGCACCACAACTACTGCCCGGGTTGACTTCATTTTATCAATTATAACATCCTTACTCTCACATGTATATATGAACTTTGTTTTCGAAGAAAAGTTCATTTACTACCGGGATCCGGTTGCTCCGGTAAACAATTTTACATGACTAGGCGCTTAAAATGTTTGTTTTTAATATCGCTATGGTCGAACAGAAGAAAAATTTTGAAAAAACTACAAGTACATTGAATAAGTAATGTTTTACATACTTTATATAATTCTTCTTCCATTCTTTCTGTAATTTTTTTTCCATTTAAATTTTGCTCTACTCCAATTATAGTCACATAAAAAACAAACATTTTAAGCTCCGAACTTGTAGCATTGACAACCGGAGCAACGGGATCACAGCGGAAAATGAAATTTTCTTCAAAATCAAGGTTCATATATGCATGGGAGAGTAAGGGTGCTATTTTTAATAAAATTAAGTCTACCCGGGCTTGAATTATATGGCGCGTGTTTTGTGTCAAACATTCAATTAGAAGATTAGTTTAATTAATGAACGGGGCAGTCAATCGCGACCGAACAACCGTCGTCATCAGAGCTGAGCATTTATTTATTTATTACGTATGGTTATTAACGTGGGGGGGGGGGGGATTCATTGTTCATTTGTTGAGGAACCGAGAAGAGATATCGCAACCGAGGGAAAAATACTCGGATAGTTACACACACACACACACACACACATACACACACACACACACACACACACACACACACATTCACACACATATACAACACACACACACACACATCACACACACATCACACACACACACACACATCACACACACACACACACACACACACACATCACACACACACACACACACACACGCATACAGTCGATGACCACGACGATCGCAATGCCGAGGACATATCGAGACCCAGCGCATTCACGCATTCAAGCAAGCAAGCAAGCAAGCAAGCAAGCAAGCAAGTAAGTAAATAAATAAATAAATAAATAAATAAATAAATAAATAAGTAAATAAACAAATAAATAAATAAAAATAACTATCCATGTATTCCTCTGTCGTCATAAAAAATGTCAAATTAATCACTGTGCGGTTGCCTGAGGTGCCTGCCTAACGCCGTTTTAAATTTACATAAGGACGGCATATACCTCACACTGCAGGGAAATTCCAGAATCGCGAGCCTTGGGCTCTAAACGAGTAGAGACCGTTATCAGTCCGCGATCTTGGAACCGTGAGCTCTTTCACACCACTCCTACTGGAAGTCCTAGCTGTGTTTTTACCAAAGAGAGCCGCAAGATACGGAGGTTGTCTCATATTTATTGCTTTATACAATAATAACCCCGCAAAGTACGCTCTTCTTTCCTTTATGGTAAGCCAGCCAAGATATTTCCTGTGAGGAGTATTCTGCTTGTCCCTTCTAACACCACATATGTATCTCACACATGAATTTTGAAGTCGTTGCAACTTCGTCTCAAGCTCATTAGACACATCAAGGTGAACCACGGAACAATAATCTAAATGTGGCAGTACCAGCGCAATTGCAAGCTGTTGTCTTAACGCCTGAGTTGTGCATGAACTAAAAAATCGTAGGCTATAAAGAGCACGGTTTACCTTTCTTCCAACTGCAGTTTCTACGTGAGTTTCTACGTGAGTTTAGAGTCCATGATAACACCAAGGTTTGTGACCAAGTCAGAGAAAGGCACATGTACACCTTTCTGAAACTCAATGCCGGGCAAACCAAGATCCTGCAGCCGATTGATGTTGTGCTGGGAGCCAAAAATGATCGCTCTTGTTTTTCCGACATTGAGTCGTAGTCCGGATGCTTCGGTCCACTCCGACACTGCCCGCGCAACAGCCGACATGCGTCTGATACCCACATGAAGATCTCGCCATGTCACTTGAGTGTAAGTTTGCAAGTCGTCCGCGTATAGCAAGTATTCAACATCACCACCAGTCAGTACGTCTTGTAAGTCATTGATATAAAGACTGAATAGCAAGGGCCCCAGGACAGAACTCTGTAGCACACCCAGATTGGTGGTTAGCCAATCAGATTCCCCATTGCTGTCAGTTATGACTTTTTGTCTGCGACCGAAAATGTATGATTTGATCCACAGAAGAACACTCCTGGAAAAACCCATGCGTATCAGCTTACGAAGTAATTTAGATGGTGATATAGTTTTTTCAAACGCCTTACTAAAGTCGAACAGTAGCAGTATGGTCAATAGTTTCTTATTGTCATTAATCCCAGTTCGTATATCCTCGGTCATGCAACCCCCTCCTCGTGCCCTTGGCAGGAGCCCCAAGCCCTTTAGTTCTTTCCAAATATCCTTCTTATTTTCTAGGGCTTCAAAAATCTTATTCTGCATGTAAGTCTCCAGCGCGGTTTTCATGCGTTGTTCTGCTTCGGCTGCAAGAGATTGGTACTCCTGCCAGAGATTACCGTTTTTTATGCGTTTAAGTCGTCTGCGTACGGCGTTACGTTTTTTTATTATTTGAGCCAGATCAGCGTCAATCCATGGGGTATTTGCTTTATTTTTTGGTGTAAATTGCTTCAGTGGAACGAGCTCATCTGTTGACCCCATGAGATTGGCGCTGAGCTGTCCCAATAAATTGTCCATATCGTCGTTGTCCAAGCAATCAAATGCCGCCCAGTCACATTTACTCATGTAAGATAAAAGATCTTCCTGTTCTATTGTTTTAAAATCTCTATAACTAAAAGTGTCGGTGATGGGGTTATTGTTTAATTTAAAATCTATTTCAACGTTTAAGAGTGTATGATTACTGGCAAAGGGCGCCGCGTGATTGCTGGCATTCAGCACCACGTCGTTGTCATCTATCATAATGACATCAATCCATGTGTGAGACCCCGCGAGGTGATGGGTCGCACCATGCTCTATTATTTTTAGATTTAAATCATCGGCTAATCGCCTAACGAATTTTGCATCAGCCGACGTCTTCAACAGGTTCGCATTCAGATCACCCATCAAAATTTGGTGACTATAGGCCTGCGTGTATGTTGCTAGCTTGTCAATTACGTCAGATTTTTGCAGGAATTGTACATGCGGTGGCCTATAAATTAAAGCAACGAATACGGGGGGAAGGTCGCCATGTTGCACACTACACATAATATATTCAGGAATATTGGGTGTACCATCCTGGGTGGTACGTGAGCGGCTTAGTATGGTAGCCTTAAAACAATTGTGTACATACAGAACTAACCCACCCCCAAATTTATTCCTATCTAATCTTAAAACTGAACAACCCTTGATCTGAATGCGATTGTCGTCGACATTATGAGCAAGGTGCATCTCAGCAATTCCGAAAAGGTGGTAGAAGGGACCAGATAGAAGGTGTTGAGAGAGAGAGACAGAGAGAGAGAGAGAGAGAGAGAGAGAGAGAGAGATTGCAGCTCACGTCTGAACGGGGTGATGTGCTCATCTCTTCATACACCGTAGGTGTAACGGATTCCCGTGTTCACGAGTCTCTGGAGTTTTATGTCAACTTCTTGCGTGCGGTCACAGTCTACTAATGAGCAGTAGTCCATGATGGGAAACAGGAGCATTTGAACAAGGTGTTTGCGCAATCCGTAATTGATGCTGTTCCTGAAAAAGTATAGGCTGTACATCAGAGAGTGAGCACGCTTACACAATTGTATGACATGCTCCTTCCATGTTAGTTTGGAGTCTATCATCAAGCCCAGGTTACGCACCGACGACTTATAATCAACCCGGGCTCTCCCTATGTTGATAATGGTTTTGGCTGCAGATGGTAAAGCATTGATATAGTAGGTTGAGCCCAGGACGATTCTTTTTGTCTTAAGGACGTTGCGTTTACGATGGTTTTGTGCAGCCCAGCCTATTATCCTATCAGCGTTAACTCTCATCTTGATACGTCGTTGATGTACAACGCGAACAGTAAATGACCGAGAACTGATCCTTGTGGCACTCTGGCGTTGAGGGGCCGGAAGGTAGAGAGTTCATTGTTGTCACCAACGACGGCTTGTTCTCTTCCCGAGAGGTAAGAACAAACCAGCGAATGACTTGCTTAGAGAAGCCGAAGGAGGATAACTTTCTTAGGCGCCTGACGTGACATACGGTGTCAAACGCCTTGCTAAAATGAAAAGGTAGAAGAAGCGTTACATTCTTGTTATGGACACCAAGTGACATCATCAGTCAGCTTAATTAAGCCTGACTGCGTGCTGTGACCGGTACGAAAGCGAGTTTGTAGATCATCGAGGAAGAGTTTTGATTCGAGATACTCAGAAATCTGTCGATGCACCAGTCACTCCAGCGCCTTGGACAAGAAACAATTAAGGGAAATCGGACGGTAGTCAGTCGGGGCTGTTGGGGAACTAACTTTGTGGAGTGCGCGCGCCAGTGACCTTTTCCAGGCAGAGGCGAAGCATGATTCGCTTAAAGACAGATTGAAAATACGACAGAGAAACGTTGCGAGTACTGGCAGCGCCTTAGAAACAACAACCTGTGGGATGCCATCGCTACCTCTGGCCTGGGTATGAAAGTGTGCTACTGTGGCTAGCACGTCCGATTCCGTGATTTTAGGTCTCTTAAGGGTACGCAGATATTCATCAACAGCGGGGGTCAGCAGATCGTTGGAAATTGCGCTGAAGTGCTTGTTGAGCTCGTCTATGGAGAAGCGAGAAAGAGTGTGTTGCTTGGAGGTAGTGATTACAAGATTATCAAGCTCTCTACAGATCTCATTCACATCAGTTAGGGTTGACAGACGTGAATGATAATAATTCAACCTGGTTTCCTCAACCGGACTGTGAGCGTCATCCCTTGCTATTCTATAAAAATATAGATCCCAGGGTAGACGTATTCTGTGAAACCACCTGTAGAGCCTGTTCTGTTCAGTCACAAGGTCACGAAGATCCGCGGTGAACTACGGGTGACGCTTCGGACTAAGGGTCACAGTCCGTAATGGGGCGATATGATTTATGGCGCTCGTTAAGTTAGAGTTAAAGATGGCGATGCATTCGTCGAGTAATGACGTGGCGAGCGATGATCAGCCACATGTGCTGAAGAAGTCCATTAGCTTCTCAGCACAGATTTCCTTGTAGTTTCTGTAGGAGTATGTTTTAGGTACGTAGCGAGGAATCTGTACGTCAAGGGTGACCGTGATAAGGTTATGTCCGTTGATGAAAGGGGTGTCAGTCCTCCAGTATGACAGCAGGCGATCCTGCTCGTCAGTTAAGCAAAGGCCAAGCCAGGTGTCAGAGTCCTGTTTATGGTGCGTGCCACCATAAGGGATTGATGAGAGGGAGTTTTCCTCGATGAAAGCCTTCATGAACTTGGCATCTGCAGAGGAGGAGAGTTGGTCGGCGTTAAAATCACCCATTATGACCTTCGTTGAGTAGTTGTGCATGTGTGTTGTAAGTTGCTCGATAAAGTTGGTGCCCTGAAGAAAGGGGGCATGAGGTCGACGATACACAACACCCACGAAGATGGGTTGAACTCCATTTGCGGAGATCTCACAGAAGAGATATTCCGGCTTCCCAGGCTTGCCCGACCAGATGCCGGCAGACGATAAAATAACGCTAGCAGTCAATGAATGATGAATATATAGGGTCACACCTCTTCCGTTTCTATTTCTGTCACGTCTGTAGAGAGTGTAATTGTCCAGTGAAGGGATAGATATTATCTTGACGTCTAACCAGGTCTCGGTTACAGCTATTACGTGAAAGAGGGGGGAGTGGACAAGAAGAACCTGACCATCTCAATGGGACCCGTAAGAGAGTTCGCATTACAATGGCAGACTCTTAGACCTTTAGACAGAGTTACCTTGGAAGTAGATGAAGATGTGTTTGACGATGTTGATGAGGGCGGTTGAGGTGGAATAAGGTGTGTGTGTTTCAGTTCAACATCGGCATCCCGGTTAAAAAAGCATTCTGCTCTGCGTCGGTGTTGATGGCGGTGGCTCGGGTGTTGTCATCGGTGAAGAGAATATAGATTCTCCCATCTCTCACGTAGCTTCTGCTTCCCTGCCTCTTCTCGACCTCTTTTCTGGCTCTGATGCGAAGTTTGTGTACATCTGGAGGAAGCAGCTCATTGATGTTGATGAGCCCCTGGTGATCTGAGTCTAGAGCTTTGGCTTCCTCCAGTAGGGCAGCGTTGAGTTCAGACGTGAGCAGCTTGCGCTTCTTGCCCTTGGCTGCGATCGTCAAGCCGACGAGAGCATGGGATGATAGGGATACAGCGATCAATTGAAGTTTGATGTCACCAGCCGAAGTGGTCTTGGCTGCATTGAGTTGACCCATAATCCTGACGGCGGTAATGTCCCTCTTCAGAACCGTTGGGTCGAGTGCAGAGAGCACTGTGAAGACCAGGAGGCGCAGCGAGGTTTCCTGGTGGTAGTGGAGCCCCGTGGTTACAACATCTTTTGTTGTTTTTTCCTGCCGCTTCTTGATTTCCGCCAGTTCACTGCGAAGATTGGCGATCTCCGTAGATTCGTTGGCGGTACGAACAATGTTGTTAGGCTGCGTGGTGTCACTCCTTTACGCTAGATCTTGTATCTTGTGTCAGCTCATTGATGGTGGACTCAGCGTTTGTTATGCGAGCCGTGAGCTGAGGCAGGTCGTCAACGGCCTTGAGGCGCCTCACGATAGGACCCAGTCTGTTCTCGATCTAAGAGACCCTTTGAGACATGGTGTTTTGAGTCTTAAGGGTCTCATCCTACTCTTTGCGTATCTCCGGTAGGGCGTCAAGGATGTCCCATGAGAGAGAGAGAGAGAGAGAGAGAGAGACGCACTGTTCGCGATCTGCCTGGAAGAGAGCAGCAGCCGACAACCAACGACGGATGTGAAGGCGCGCACGGAAAGAGGCCACGCGCACACAGACGCTGCCAATGGTGAAGCAACGGAACTATTCCAGCGCCCATGTATGTACATTAGGTGGTCTGAAAAATAAAATTTTTTTATTTGATTCCGAGTAGCAATAATCGTTTTCTATATGTTAAAACAAGCTATTTGCTGAAAAATAGAATTTTCAAGATCACTTTTTTAGTTAGCACATTGCGATTGAAACTATTGGTTTGACGTTATTAGATTTTTATAATTAATTCAGTGATAAAAGTTCGTATGCGCAATCAAAACATATAAAAGTTATTTTTTTTTTCAAATTATGTGTCAAAATCAATCTTAAAGGACACCGCAAAAATCTTATGGATTCTGGGTCCCGGTGGGTTTGGCTGAATTTTTTATACGTTTTAGTTCTTATCGTTCCGATAAAAAGTCTCCGTGGCCACAAAGCCCGGAAATGATTATTTTTTGAGATATCAAAGACACAAAGTCTCCCACAGAGGCATTTTTTGTGAATATTGTGCAGTAATTAATCACGCATTTTGGCGGGCGACGTGGGTGTATCTAGATGTTTCTATTGGATAAAATACAGCCTACATGTATTCTTGGGGTTTTAGGATCGCTGATTACAAATCTGAGGTCAGAATGTATTTCCGATGCGCAAGAAGGGGTCAAAGTGGCCCAACAGGGGTACACAGAGCCTTAAAACTAGCAATTTTCTTTTATTTCCTGAAAATCAGTCAAAACACCTACCCAGGAGTTTTGAATATCGCTGATTAAGAATTTGGGGTCAGATAATTCATAATGTGCCTCAAAATAGGTCCATGGGCCCCCAAATGGGGTCAGTTGGACCCCAAAATGGGTCATTTTTTTTCCATGAAAAACGCTCCAAACACGTAATAAGGGGTTTTTGGGGTCGAATAAACATTGTGAAGGTACCTTTTTGAGAATAATTGAGCCATTTGATAACATCATTTGCAAGTCACAGTGATTGTTTTAACCCCCCAGATAGGGTCGGAAAATTTTTTTTTTTTTAAATATTATGATACCATTATGAGTAAGTTGGCTACGCTCTAAGATATTGTTGGAATATAAAAATTAAAAATAAAAAAAATCAGCTCTTAGGCAGTTTTTTAAGCATTTGACCCTGACTTGACCTTTTCAAGGTCACAAAAGAAAACTTGATATAGCATTTCAGACGTAATTTTTCCCGCTCTATCCGATTCCCGAGTCAAAAATAGGGGTTCCCATTAAAAAAACACTTTGACCTCGAAATGACCTTGAAAATGAAGTTTTTTGTAATTTTTTGGATAAAGAATATATTCCTGGTTTTATGAGTGTCACAAGACCACCAATAGGAAATTGTAAAGGATCCTGTATTGACAATATTTTTGTTAAAACTAAATACGGTTATGAATAAATTAAAAAATTCTTTAACAGATTATAACCCTATTTTTGTTACAATAAATAAGATTAAAACTAAAAAGTCTGAACCCAATGTGATATAAAACAACTATAAAAAATTATGAAACATTGCTAGGAGAAGAGATTCGAATGCAATTATGTCGATACAGGACCCTAACATAGCTACTGACCAACTGATATGCGAAATTAAACAATGTATAGAACAAGCTAAAATAATGAAAAAAGGAAAGGCAAAAATAAGCACAGGAAAAATTGGATTATAGAGACTATTGTTAAATCATGCGAAACAAAGAAATTTTTATATAAGCTATGACTAATGGATATCAATAATGTACAACTTAAAGTACAGTACAAAATGTTTGCCAAAATTATAGATACGGTCATCCTTGATACAAAAATCAAATATGATAAAAGCTTAGTGGAAAATAATACAAACAATACTAAAAGACTATGGGATATTATTGATACGAAAATAGGTAAAAAAATAAACCAAATGACTCTATAGGTTATATAAAAATTGATAATAACAAATTTAAAGGAAAAAATTGTTAAACATTCTGATTATGCTTTGAAAATGCCAGATATGAATACAAGTTCAATTTTTTTAGACCAACAAATCCATATGAAATAATGAGCATTATTAATAATTTGAAGTTAAAAAATGGTGGAGTTGATAGAATCAATGCAAAAGTTTTGAAGGTAATATGTAATTATTTTACCGAACCACTAGAATTTTTATTTAAAACATGTATGGTCCAATCCCTATATGCCCTAGCCCAAATATGGCCAAATATAGCCCAAATATGGCCTAACGCTCTAAAAATGCCGAAATTGTACCGATTTATAAATCTGGTGTGAGATCCAATATATCAACCTACAGACTTATTTCGTTAATATCCAACATAGCTAAAATTTTTGAGGGCATAATATATATGATATCTGAGTATCAGTTTGGATTTATAAAAAATGTAGGTACGAAAAATGCTCTAAATTACATATCGAATATATTATACAATAACTTAGATAGTAGTAAACCAACGCTTATAACTTTTCTGGGTCTTGCCAAAGCTTTTGATACTGTTGATCATGAAATATTACTTGAGAAATTATATTGTATTGGTATCAGAGGACAGGCGGTGGACTTACTAACAAGTTATCTAAATAATAGATACCAAAAACTCAAGATTAATAACAGTGAAAGTTATAACATTATAATAAACATTGGTGTTCCGTAAGTTACAAATTTAGGACGTCTTCTTTACACACTTTATATAAATGATCTATTGAAATAAATTCCTATTGAAGCAATTTCATCTTATGCAGATGACACTGGTGTGATAGCTGCTGGCAATAACTGGAGCGAAGCTCAGGAAACTATGAATAATTATCTTCTAACTGTAGATAAATGGTTAGTAGTAAATAAATTATCACTAAATGTTGTCAAGGCGGTATATATGACTTTTGGTAACTATAGCGTCAGTATCCCAACTCAAATGAATGTTAAGATAAATGATAAATATTTAACAATAGTTTAGAATTATAAATATTTAGGCATCATATTTGATTATAATTTAAGGTGGGATCGTCACATACAAAAAATTATAAAAAAAAACTAATTATCGTATCTGATAGTATAACTCGGAATAAAAATATAATTATACCTAGGTTTAAGAAAAAAATTAGTAATAAAAATAGTTACATAAAAGCCATTACGATTTTTAACATGCTACGAAGTAACCTAAAAATCTTAGATATTAACAAATCATCTCAAAACGATAAAATAAAGAATTGGATCAAATCATATATTTAAATGCTGATATAATGTGCATTTGTGTTAATTTTTATAAATATTAGTTTCACTGCAGTGAATTGTTATCAAAGATAAAAATTTTATAAACTGTATTTTTAAATTAACTTAAAAGTTTAGTTTAAGTTTAGTTCTTAAGTTTTTTTTTCGTATTTTAATATATATTTTAATATACACCAGACCTGCGAACAGATAACAGCGTTTACCTCTGCAGGATTTTATGGATGTAAATACCATGTAATTACTCTGTAAATTATTTCCTGGTTTAAACAAATACAAAAAAATAAAAAATAAATAGCTTTGTAATTTATTTGTAGAATACTTGAGACTTTGCTAATATAAGTTTGTCTATTTGCAAAATTGATTGTCTGTAGTTTAATAGAAATATGGATAAAACATAGATATAAATTTTAATGGATATTTTATAAATTTTACAGTAGATTTATACGATCTAGTTGTATTTTTTGCTTGAGCCGCGAGATGGTCACTGCGTGCCTTACGAATGAACCTGACTTTGCTAATAGATATTATATTCGAACTGATTCTTGAGACGTGCAGTCTGCATATATACGCTTGCCTAATTTAATACATTTTATAATATTTTTGATTCAGTCGATTTATAACTGATACGTAGGTATTTCGCAAGTGCATTCTTTGCTGCCGCGGTGTGATTCGAATTTAATTATTTCTCACGTGTACGGTCAAAAGATAAGGCACACGACGTAACAGTGGTATGAATTTATATATGCTGATTTTTAATTAATTTTTTATTTTTCTTTCCGTCAAATGTGACGATAATGACGCAATATAACCACGCAATGTTAATTATTTATTTCATGAACTTGATAATATAATAAACATACCTGCAAATTTAAAAAAAAATTCAGCTTATAAAAATATAATTTTAAATATTTATTTTTTATTTTTCTAATTACTTGTATCCTATTCGTTTTTCTATTTTATTTTAAATAAGAACAATCTTGTAAATTAATACATAAATTTATTCTACTTTGCACAGAGTTCAAGTATTAGAAACGTAGAAAATCGTATAAGAGTTGCTAACCTACGCTGTGGTGGGGTGGTAGAGCCACACCTCGGGTTATCGGCGTAGTTAAGCAGCGTTGAGCGCGGTTAGTACTCAAATGAGTGACCGCCAAGGAACCCTGTAATGTTTCACACTCAACAAAGTAAGCGGGGGGTGTGAAATGATCGCATTTGGTGTCTAAAACTACGGAATGTGACATAGACATCCAATTCGAAAATGACAAATAAACCGACCACCCCGAAGCGGGTTCTCTTCTGATACAGGTTGTCCCCGCAAGCAAAACCCTGGACGAATGCGGGATGTGATTAGGTAGAAATATAAAGGTAACGAAAAAAGAGGTGCAAACAGAATAGGTGTGAGACATGGGTATTTGACATAGCGCGAGGTAGAGATCACAGTCATAAAGTTCGCTCCGACCACCCATTAATAAAAGTGAGGCATAAGGAAATCTAAAAGATATCTTAGTATTCATCTAAAGCAAAATCTCTGCAAGGTACGCCTATTCAAAGTAACCACAATTAGAGGAAATGAGTTGAATTGCATCTATAATTGGTAAAAGATAATCCCAAATCTTAAGTTTTATTTTTCAGATGACCATAAAATACCATAATACATCTACCCCAAGTGTAGATCTCGAATGGACCTCGAAATTTTCGCAACTCTCGCACAAAAGCATTATAGCGTTCCAGACATATACGAGGCTGTGGGAGGAGGCAATATATTCCCGACATAACTGTAATGGACATTTTATTGACCTTAAGTGCGGGACAAAAGTAGCATATGATTTCCGCAAATTCACTTCTTTCTCTCATTTGCGGAAAAAGTCTACTTTTTTCCAGCAAATTTTTTTCCCCGTAAACGATCTTTTTTTTAAATTATTTTTCTCTATATTAATATACATTTTCAATAGATTCTAATTCTCATCGAAAGTTTCTCATTTTAAGTCAATAAAGTGGCCACAGTCAAGTCAGGAATAAAATTCTATATGCAACACAGGAATAAAGTCGAGTATTCCCTCGGGTGATTATTGCCATCGCTTCGCTCTGGCAGTAAACCCACCCATGGTCCAGTAAACCCACATATGGTCTATCCTAATGTACATAGATATATGCGCCGGGCATAGCCCAGCCGTATTTACTATATTCATATTTCGCGCGCGCTGCACGCCTGTCCCAAACAATAGCGGATCTAGCCTAGATTTTCAAATTTGAGGGAACTCAAGCCCAATCACAAGCAAGATAAGAAGAATTCAACAAGTATGTTCCGTATGAATACAGCAAGAAAATCGCAGCAAAATTTGGTAGAGGTTTCCGGCAAGTGAGAAAACCGGCATTGACTGCGCGTGTGATGAACTAGCAAGTTAATTATTGGACATGGTATTTGTTAAATTAGTTTGGGTTATCGGTTATTTAGTTGTTTGGCAGTTCGTTAAAAATTAGTTATTGAATTGCTGTTTGGTAGTTCGTTGAAAGTTAGTTATTGAGTATTTGTTTCGCTAGTTTGACGAGCTTGTTAAAGTTGGAATAGCGATGAATGAGACGAAAACGCGGGGAGAATTCGCGAGCTAAGCGTCAACCACGAGGAGAATTCGCGAGCTGAGCGGCGACCACGGCGAGACGGCAAGCAACATTTTTAGCAGCCTTACCGAAGACTGCGGTAAGTGAACTTGCGAGAGCCTTATGTAAAAAGCACAGCGTTTTGCTTTTAGCTATGTTTATAATTAGAACGTTTTTAAAATCTTCTTTTCTTCATCAAGGGACTGGGTGAGAACGTCCCATGTTCGCGAACTAACCAATTTTGGCGTTCCACTTGCTCGAATAATATCCCTAACTAAGTGTCCCTTTGAGAGGCGAACTACCCACAGTGATCTTCTGCGAACTAATATATCATTAGACGGCGAAGCAGGTTCCTACCCCGGTGATCGAAGCAGGCGAGAGCTCACAGGGTCATATCTCTTTAAAGGGGGGAGAACTGTGACAAGGACAACATAATCCACGTCAATCTGTTTAGTTTTACTACCATCGAAAATAATAGAGATAATGATCTCCTTGCTCTCCGTGCCTTCGCGATCACCTTCCGCCACAGAGATGACTGAGACCTGCCTGGGCTGACCGCCACGACTGTAAAACATTCATCATAATTGAGCCCGTTACTTGGATACGTGCCATCGACAGTAGTTAACGAAATTTGCGGATCACCTATCACATTGTTATAAGCACTATTATTATAATGACTATGATATTTACCTATTTTATTTCTTTGATTCATTTTATGAAGCTTGTCAATTATGACACCGTTTTAAAATTTAAGCTCATCATTAATAGCTGTACTTGCAGTTCCGTTGTCATTATAGTCATTATATTTAATATTTTTGCTATCTAAACCTATATGAATACTTGTATTGATAAAACAATTTGTGCCACCCTGTTTGTCCCGCTTCATATTGTAATCAAAATGTATTCCTAAGTACTTATGATTATCAACCCTTTGTACTTTTTGATTTTGGATTAAAAAGCTTAGTGTGTTGGGAACACTATCATATTAATTTCCAAAAGTCATATATACTTTCTTACTTTCATTCAGAGATAATTTATTTAGAGTTAACCTATCTGATACGTGGGTTAAGTATATATTTAATTTATCTTTTGCTGAGGAGAAAGTATCATCGTAAGAAATGATGACTGTGTCGTCAGCATAAGATATTATAGATTCTTTAGGCATATCCCTCAGTATGTCATTAACATACAAAATAAAGAGCAGAGGACCAAATATTGTACCTCGTGGAACACAACTAGTAATTTCTTTATATTCACTTTTGTATTATTGTATTCTGATCTTTTGTTGTCTATAGTAACTATAATAACTTTAGAGTATTGCCTCTAATTTCATACCTTTCATGTTTTTCTAGCAAAATTTCATGATTGACGGTGTCGAAAGCTTTAGCAAAATCTAAGAAAACAGCAATTATAGGTTTACTTTTTTTATGTTATTGTAGATTATATTGGTTAAATAATTAAGTGTATCTGTAGTTCCTCTATTTTTGACAAAATCGAATTAATGATTTGATATTATATTGCATTTTTGAAAAATACATATAGTCTGCTGTAAATTATCTTTTCAAAAATCTTTACAATATTAGATATAAGTAAATAGGTCTATAATTGAATATACAAGATCTGTCTCCGGCTTTGTGAATATGAACTACTTCGACAATTTTGAGTGCTTTCACCCAACGGATTTTCCAATGCATAAATTAAAAATTTGTTCTAATGGTGTTGCAATATAAGTTGAAATACTTTTAAGGAATCTGAATTAATGTTATTGACACCGCATGATTTTTCTTTCATATCATTAATGATTTTACATATTTGAAGAAGTCTGTTGGAACGACAAGTATTGTATTTCAGTTAATTTCTGGTAATTTTAAATTTGCATTATTTGTTTGTTTAATTCTATTGCTTAATTTTAAACCCACCTCACAAAAATATGATTTAATAGAATTAGCAATATCTATTCTATTTACTAGTTTCCTATTTTATATATATATATATATATATATATATATATATATATATATATATATATATATATATATATATATATATATATATATATTTAACCTCAAACTAAAAAACCACTACCAATTCATTGGCTCTTAGTTTCTTCAAACCTTATAAATTGTTCCAATATGAAATTATTTATTCTATTTAATGCTGCAGTGAAAAATCAAAATGTTGTTATAAGAATTACAAATTATTTTGCATTATTTAACCTTTTTTGAAGACAAGAATTTATTAAATATATATTTAAATCGAAAGATTAAAGTAAAATCTTGCCTTGTGTGGTAGCATTCGACTAGCATTAGAAAAACAGTGTATTTTTATTGCACATGTTTAGAAATATGTTTGTTATTTAAATTTGAGGAAACAGAAATTATAAACTTATGTTGTGAAAAAAGAAAAATCGTTATATAACGAAAACAAGTCAATAAATATTTTTTTCAATTTATTTTTAATTTTGAATCTTCATTTAAAAGCGAAATAAATAAGCCCCGTTTAGTAAAAAGTGACAGCGCCGTTCTCAAGATATAAGCGTTAAAAAAAAATTTCAAAAAACAACCTCAAATATCTCAGAAAATAAAAGATCTCATAACCTGTGCAAATATACATCTCATGAAATAGTAATAACCGACCATTTTGGAAAGTTTCAGTCAAAATGCTGCTGATTTACTCCAGTTATCGTTGGAGAATAAAAATCGATTTTTTTTACAAAAATATTTTTTTGTCAACCAAATAAAAATATCAAGACTCAAATATTTTACTGAAAATTTTACTCCAAGTTCTTACTCACCTCAATTCCTTTCAAAATTTTTCCGTCATATATTTCCGAGATATACCTGTTTAAACAAAAAATTACTTTTCGTGTATAACAAAAGAAAAGAATAACCTTATCATAACTTTCAGGTCGAGAAAGTTAGGTAACTTTATACTCTTTCACCAAAATATCCGAAAACCTAAAACCGAAAAATCGAAAGACCGCTAAAAGACAAAAAAAGAGCACTTAAACATTAAGTTTCACAGCGTATATGCAGAATAGTGCCGCTTCACATACACACACACACACACACACACACACACACACACATGTTAATATTATTATATTTTACTCTTTAATATAATTTCGAATTTTCTTCTTGTAATACCTTCAATATCTTGGAATTAGCTTAAAAATGAGATATATTGTCTGCTGGTGACCTGAAGTTAAAATTAAGAGGTCTCTATCTTCTCAAAAACATTTTAAAATGTGAATTTTTCACTCTTTACGAGTGTATGTGTGTGTATGCGAGTATGCGTATATATGTGCATGTGTGCGTGTATGCGTGTATTCGTGTATGTGTGTGTATATATGCATCTGTGTATGTTCGTGTGTGCATATGTAAGTGTGTATGCGTGTATGCGCGTGTACGTGTATGTGTATGTGTGCGTGTATGCGTGTATGTGTGTGTAGTATATATGTGTGTGTGCGTGTATGTGCATGGGTGTGTGTATGCCTGTGTGTATGTGCGCGCGTGTGTGTGTGCGTATGCGTACACGCGTATGTATGTGTAAGCGTGTATGCGTGTGTGTGTGCGTGTATGCGTGTGTGTGTGCGTGTATGCGTGTGTGTGCGTGTATGCGCGTATTCGTGTGAATGTGTCTATGTATGCGTATATGTATCGACGTCTCTTACGAAGACTAGCACATTTAAAATTTCTCATAAAATACTAGTTCTTGTTAGAAATTTACTACGAAAACTATCAATTTTCAAAATTTTAGACAAACGCTATAATTTTCTTGGAGGATCAAACGAAGAAAGTGTTAGTATTAATCAGAAAATCTAATAAGTGCTAGTTTTCATTATGAGGCTACCGGAAAGATCAATGTGTTTTTGAGAAATTTGAAATGTGCTAGTCTTCGTAAGGGATGTTGGTATGTGCGTGTGTGCGTGTATGCGTGTATGTGTGTATGGGTATATGTGTGTGCGTGTGTGTGTGTGCGTGTATGTGGTTGTGCGTGTGAGCATGTGTGAATGTATGCATGTATGTATGTACTTAGGGTAGTTCAAAATTCCCAAAAGATCACAAATAAGTCACTAAAAAGTTGGTATTGATAAAAAAAATAAGTTTCTTGCAAGCGGGGTGTTTAACGTTACATTTAAAGGTTTCTACATCGGTTTTTTGAGGAGCGCTTATGCCATTTTTCCGTACAATTGCGAATTAAATAACTAAAATTTAATTAATCATGCTAAAAAAATTTTGGCAATTAATAATACTACTATAATTGAAAAATTATCCCTAACCGATCAAAAAATTTCTTTAATAACGATATAATTTTTAATTCGTATAATTTTAAATTTTGTCTGAAAACCGGCCATTTCTGGACATTCTTAATAACCTTAATCTTTGATAATTGTTCAAAAACCAAAATTATTTTGAATTTTTGTTGCAAATACTATTAAGAGAAAAATTGGTACATCATAGGATATTAAAATATGGATGTTATAGCAGTCTTTATAATGCATCGATTTACTAACAATTTCAATGGGATCTCTAATAGTTTGATGGAATTTACTTCAGGTAATATACGTCATAGGTACTTATACGAAATTTAATATGAAAGCTTACTCGAAGAACTTTAATTTGCGTTGTCGCAGCATTTCTAAGGATATTTTGATGAAAAGTTATGCTGAATTAAAATTTATAAAAAAAATATAAGGTAGTAAATGGGAGATTCCAAAATATTGAAGAAAGTTTGGCTCATATTTGCAGTCTCCCATTTACCACCTAATTTTTAATATAAATTTAAATTGAACTTAACTTTTGACCAGACTGTCCTTAGAAGTCATACACGGACACACACATATATACTCAAACGCACTTATGTACTCACATACACACATACACGCATACACACACATGCACACACACACACACATATACACTCATACACGCACACATCCATACTCACACACATGAACATATACAGAAATGCCTATATGCTCAACCCCACACACATATACGCATACACGCTTTACGCATACACATACACGCATACACATATATATATACTCAAACACACACATACATACATACACACTTACACACACACACACACACACACACACACACACACACACACACACACATACATACTCACACACACGCATACATACTCAGACACGCATACATACTCACGCACACGTCCATACTCACACGCGCATACGTACTCACACACACATACATACTCATGAACATATACACAAATGCCTATATGTTTAACCTCACACACATACACTCGCGTACGCACCTAATCATACGCACACACGCATAAACTTATTCACTTACGAATTTACACACACGTGTATACAAATCCATACACACATATACTCTCTAAATGTTGAACTAACTGAGAGTTTGATGGCCTTAGAAAATAAGTTATAAAATAAAATAGTTGTAAGTAGTAAATCGTATATCATGAGACAGACACCTCAGGTCCAGAACTGCCTTTGGAGACTTGCTCGAGGGAGACTCGGATGCGGGTCCATCCTCGCCGCATACGTCATAATAATAAAAAAAATAGTGGAGGCGCACCTGTCAACACTCAGATAATAATCACAGGGATAGACGATTGCTCTAGTGCTGCGACTGATCCTGTAGACATTGCTCATGTGATTATCAGTACCGCCCTGCCTTCGTTCAAAAAGGAATCTATAGTTAGTGCTCGGCCTCTCACTTCTATTGGAATGAGAGGTACCACCTCCACAGAGGTTGTAGAACACCCCTTTAATAATAATAATAATAATGGTATTAATATTAACTATAGATCTAAATGACCGTCACATTTACGTGTCCGCCTCACGAGTGCGACCAAAGTTGAAGAAATCATGTGAGCAAAAGCAACTCCATCTGAACAACAATAGCAACAGCAATGGCAACAACAACAGCAATAGTAACAGTAACAGCAACCGCAACCGCAATGATACAACCGACTCATGATATCCGCACAGGCAGTAACAAACGACTCGGTATATTGCTACTACTTTATGACTTTGAAATCTTCTGACACAATCTTGACAACTAAACTTTTAGCTAAGTTGCGAGACGTGAGGTTCTCCAAGAAAGTACTTTGATGGATAAAATCTTATATATCAGGAAGGAAACAAGCCATGATAACGTGTCCATATATCAAATGACCTTGGTTGTCTACCAATCTTGGAGGGCCTCAGGGATCTGTTTTAGGAGCCTTGCTGTGTTGTCTTTATATCAATAATATGAAGTAATTGTTCGTTCACTAAAATGAACATCTAAAGTCTGACTATTCTCTGTACGTCAAACATCTACGATACGCAGATACTGATTGGACTGGAGACACAGCTCTCAGACTGAACAAAGCTATGACTAAATCATTTGCGTTTGGCTCTGGAGATATATTAATAAATCTTGTGTTAGAAGGAATGCGAACAGTCAGTCTCGGAAAGGGTATCTCTATTATCTTTTCACAGAAAGTCGTAAACCTGGAAGTTACACTTGATTCCAAACTCTTATGGTAGCCATACATTGACATGATCGCTAAAAGAGTTAACAGAGTATTTATAATAAGATTCAATACAGTGGTCCATGCGAGTCTATGGCTAAAGATGTTAAACTTAGAAGCATGGTTAAATATAATTAGATGGTGATAAGCTATTATATATTTTCAATCATTACATAAAATCATTGCCTCGCGTAGGCTTAGTTGCACGCCTGTAGGTTTGTGGGGGTTTGTGAGTGAATCTATTTATTTAGTTTAATTTCACTATTTTTTGTTCGAAAATAAAATAACTATTTATTAAGATGATTCATGAATGTTGATGTATGAATTTATATATTTATTTTATAGTTTAACATTTAGTTGACCATCAAATGAACTATCTATGATTGTACCATAATACATACCTCATAATACCATAATTCTAAGTTGCAACATTTTTAAACATTTTAGTTTAAGGGACCTATATTTTTTTAAATTATAAATCATGATATTGCAACACGAATTTTAACTTGATCATTACATTTTTAACATTTAATTTAAAAGTAGTTGTTAAAACAAAATTAAAACAAAAAAAATGAAATAAATTAATGAAATAAAATATAAAAATAATAATATGTGATTATCACATATTTAAACTCTTGATTAAAGAGCGCTTGATTATAGAATCATAATAGAGAAGTAAAAGTGAATAATTTATATTTCCAAAAGACCACGTAACTGTTCTCTGTACTGTCGATTAACATTGGAGATTAGGCATTCAAATTAAAGGATATTAAATTTAAAAAAATGATAATCTGCAAAATTTTCAGAATATCAAGTATTTTCTATTTTGAGTAAAAAATAAAAAAACTTTACAAAATGTCTTGTCTGTTCCATGTCCTCAGCCTTAATCTCATCCGAATGTATTAAGAAATTTAGTAATACACTATATTATAACTGAAAGAAATTACACACAGGGTGAATGAAAGTCTTAGTTAATCCAAAAATGATGCGCGACCTTTTAATGCGTGTATACTGTTTATGCATCGTTGTTTCGAAATGTGGCCCCTAGTTTTGATGGCTTGTCTGTGCTAAGGGCTCAATTCCAAGAAACTTGTATTCAAATATTCAAAAATTAAAATGCAACCGATTTCTACTCGAAACTCTTATATACATTTCATAAAAAAAGATCACATATACTTATTTATTAGTATTGTTATCTACAAATAATTAGTTAATGTTGCACTTCTACTACTGTAGCTTTATTATATGTCTTGTCCGTCTAGTGAAAAATTCTTTAAAGGAACATATCGACGAACTCTAATAAGTAGAAGTAAGGTCTAGCCCGCGGCAACCGCGGATGATTACAGGGCCACGCTGCGAACAGTGTGCCGTGCTCTCAAGGTGAAAGGGCTACGCACAGCTCCAAGGACAGAGGGGACGTGCGTGATCGTAACCTTCTGCGAATCCGACGGCATGTTCAACGACGGTCGTGTTGAACACGCAACGCCGCTCGACCTACGCGATTTTCTTTAATATTGCCGACTTGTTATTTTTATATGTAAAGTACTGTAGATTATTTATTTGTTCACGTTTCAGAATATAGCTTATATTGTTATCAAATCAGTCTGCCTTAAATAACCGGGACCCGCCTGCTCCTCACACCGAGTTAGGCCAGAAATAAGACGACATTGTGCGTGCACAGTAGCATTTGGTCTTCGTGTTTTCGCGCTTCTTACAGGTCGCGAAAATCAAGTGCGTCGAGGAAACTCTGCTCGAAGCCGAATCCTCGTGGATTCGGCGTATACACGGGAAGAACCGGCATAGCTTCACCGGGGTCGCCTACAGCGGCGGTTCGCCGCGAGCCACCTCGAAGGTAAGAGCTGCGGCAAGCCGCGCACACGCGCTGAGTGTTGCGCATGCCTGCAGGACGTTGGCTTAGTCGATTAATTAATATAATTAATGATTAACCACCCCGTTATATATATATATATATATATATATATTATAACGGGGTGGTTAATCATATACATATATATATATATATATATATATATATATATATATATATATATATATTCGATAAAACTCGATAAAACTCGAAGCTATCACAGAGTAACACGTACAGTATACCTATATATAGCGAAATTGACTGAAAAACTATACTCTCTCGCTGTTTTAAAATTTCGCCACCGGATGAAATTTACATGGGATTCTTGGCGCTTCGGTATCATTGTTATGCCAATGCACTAAGGTAGTGCGGAATGTTCCTCTGAAACTATCTTCCAACCAATCACTGACCAGAACGCCGATATGCTCTATCCGCAACTTCTGTATGAACGTTCTGAACGCTCTTTAATGTTGTTTACTTTGAGATTATCTTCTCAAAATATCTGTGCTATTTTTGTATAAAAATATTGTACATTATTTTTAAATTAAAACCTACATTCACCAGCCTTTTTCAAGACTTTATAATTATTGTGTAATACTGTATAAGTGTATAAGTCCGTAAGTGAATAATTATATAAGTATGTATAAATGTTAAAGTGCATAAGTGTTATTTTTTTTAAAAAGTGTAAGAAAAGTTGTTTGTAGTGGGTTGTGTATAAATATTTATATATTTTTTGTGTCAAATCAGTATATAATGTAAGTGTAATGTCTTCGAGTGCCAGACCAAGGGATGTTCAAGCTAGAGTATCGGGTGGCCCTGATAAATTTACTTGGGGAAGACAACCAAAAAGAAAGAAGATTTTATATAAACAAATAGGAGATGCTCCTCCTCCAAATAAGCCAAGAAATTCAACTCCCAGTAGAAAAATTCATGACATTATAACTGAAGGCAGTGAAATCAGGATTAGAATTGTCGACATTGACATCCGATTTCCTCAACTGCAAAAAATTGCATGTTGCAAGATATGTCATGGAAAACTGAATTTCTCTGAATCTTATGTACGAGGACTTGGATTTAAAATTGACATTTCTTCTTAAAATTGTACAAATCCAAGAATTGCATCAATTAATTCAAGTGGATTCATTGGCAAAAAAGTAATGCATATGAAGTTAATAGAAGATCTGTATTGGTTATGCGTGCTCTTGGTCATGGGCATGCTGGACTTTCAAGGTTTTGTGGAATTATGGATTTGCCGCAGATAATGTCGCACAGCAATTTTGACAATAACAACGATCAATTGAGTGAAGCTTGTGCAGTGATTGCTGAAGACTCTATGAGTAATGGTGCGATAAGAAAAATGAGTATCTTGCTTTCAGATAGTGCTGAACTTTGTTCTAACCTGTATTCGGAGATGGCTCTAGCAGAAAAAGAGGTCTTTCCTCACTCCAAGGTGTTTTTAGTGTAATAGGCAATTAATTAATCAACTAATTCTACCGGAAAAGTGCTTGATTTTTATATAAAAATAGTTTTTGTAAGAGTTGCTCTTTATGGGAAGGAAAAGAAGACAAACCAGCTTATGAAGAATGGATTGAAACGCATCAAAGTAAGTGTACGTCAAATAATCAAGGCAACGCTGGAAAAATGGAGGTATACGGTATTGTGGAAATTTTTCAGCGTTCTCTTGAAAAACATGGTGTTATGTACTCACAGTATATTGGTGATGGTGAAATACTTCAAAATTAAAAAAAGTTGATCTGAAATGACTTTTAAACCTTTTATCATGTAAAATGTATACTGTGTATGCTTTACAAATTATTTGTATTCATTTAGTTTTTAGCTAACCAAGAAAACCTACTTCTCAGCTGGAAAATAACTACAAAGTATGTCTATAAGAATTCAAAATATACGTATGTTTTATGACGAAAAAAGATAAATATTGTTGTAAATTTTTTTGTTTCACCGCTATCATGAGATCATATCCTTGACGTATCACACATGTTTGTCAAAGCAATAGTGTGAAATATATTAATGAAATATATAACAAGAAAATACAAAGCATTCCTACTTTTTTCTTTAGGTGAGTATTGTTTGTATGTGTTTATTTTGTTTTCAAACTTTAAATGCAATTATCTTAAAATAATTATTTTTATTATTTTTAGGTCTGCCTCGTAGACTTTCTCAACATCCACCTATCGATATAAGATAAAAATTTTAGAGGATGTTTCTGATATGTTTCCTCACAATATGAGCAGAGTAGATTATAAAAAAGTCTATATATCAAGTATTAAAAATATATAACCTCAAAATTAATTAAAATATTTAATTATTTACGGGTTTATATTTTTAATTATTACTACATAGACTTTTTTAATAATCTCCTACGCGCATGTTCTGAGGAACCATATCAGACACAGTCTTTAAAATTTTCAGACTATATCGATCGCTGGATGCTGAGAAAGTCTACGAGGAGTGGTAGAAAATAAAAAAAACTGAGTATCGAAAGGAGTCACTTGGTACGAGCCACAGATTCAAGATATTTAAGTTTTTAAGCAGTGAAAATATTTGTCTTTTTACCTACTTTGGGTAAAAAAAAACTTCCCATATTCTAAATCACATCCAAAAAGTTCTGTATAAATAAAACTGCAATTTTCTTTTTCTAGATTTTAACCTAGGCCCGCCCCTTAAATGAAAGTTATGCTCTAATAATTCGTAATTTAAAAGAATAGGTTATAAGAAACTTTCAACATTGTAATATTTTTTAACTACATACAAGTGTTTTTTGATCTTGCCAATTTTAGTTTTCTTTATTTATATGATTAATATTGTTACATCATATTTTTTATTTTCGCTTTCGAAGACTTTATTTTATGGAAATCATACTTTTAAAAGGAGCCAACTTTTTGACAATCACCCTTATACGTTCTAGCAAATAAATATAAATGTCATGTATAATCCTGCAAACAGACCAATAATTACATTATTTAATTATTTTATATTTCTTTTTATATATAATCAATGAATCACAGCCTCAACCCTGTAAAATGATGAGAGAAATTTTGTAGCTGTATTTATATATATAAATGTAAAAATTAATTTTATTTCTTGCATTTAAGGTACTAATAATCAGAATGAATCATAATAATTAATAATAATGATAATAATAAAACTAACTAATCAATAGTAAATATATATATATATATATATTTACTATTGATTAGTTAGTTTTATTATTATCATTATTATTAATTATTATGATTCATTCTGATTATTAGTACCTTAAATGCAAGAAATAAAATTAATTTTACATTTATTTTATGTCTTTAATTCACCATTATTCTTTGACAGCTGGTATGAATAGCGAAAGGTTGAATTCATGAATCAAATGGAATCTTTTAAGCATCCTACTAGATTGATTTACGAAAAAGTTGAGAAACAAATTCGCCCAATCTATTAGGAACTTTCAAACGATGTATTTTCAATGCGAAGGTTAGTCGATCACACGCAAAATTCCAACGAGTTGTTCAACTCGACAGTCTGGTGTGACGTCCAACAGACTACAAACAAGACTAAAGCTACAAGCTTTTAAGTGTGCCCTTTTATTTTAGCCTATGCTTTCGCACAATAGCCGGGGTCTCTTAGGCAAATCGTATGTAATTAGTTTTTAATGTCTTGAACCCTCGTAATGAGGATTCTCAGCTTTACTTCAATTCTTAGAAATGACGTCTCTTTCTGTTATTGATTGATATTACTGGAAATTTTTATTAGTTTACTACCTTGGCATACGTATATTGGTATATCCGCGAGGTTCAAAAATAAGTTTTATTAGTGAGATATCTGTACGTGATTAAATATTAATCTCGAGGCGTATATCCATAAACATTGCTTTAGTATGCTTTACGCTTTCATAAATGATGGCGAGGTGCTAAAGCAAGTTGTTCTACAATTCTGAGGTACGTAAGGTAAAATAGCCCGCGAGGTTCAGAATATATAGAAATCGCAGGTATGTTATACGTTACTAGTTACTAGCGGCGAGGTGCATTACCATGCGATGTATTGCGTTCAATATTATATGTATATATATATATATATATATATATATATATATATATATATATATATATATATATAGGTAATTTTATTAAATTTGAATCTTTTTTAGTAATAAATCTGTTTATTAAAAGCAATTTATACAAGAAATAGAAATGGAAAACTTAATAGAATCGGTACAAAAATTGTAAGTAAAATATAATTACTCTTCGCATGTTTAATTTGTAATTCTATTTGAATAATTTATTTTTATTCTTGGGTGTTTTAACCCGTAATATTTATTTTTAGTCTTGGGTGTTTTAACCTGAAATATTTATTAATGCAATGGAAATTTTGTGGGTTTTTCGACTTAAAAACTGTCTACCCGAATATTTGAGTCTAGTATAATTCTCTACAAAGATCTGTAGCAAGCTTAGCGATACTAAAGGCACGTTGCCTCGAGAGGTTGCTAGAACGAGCTCAGTCTATCTACTATTCTGTCTTGCACAAGCTTTGCTGTACAGGAACAGATTCTGCTCTTGAGGCACTTCGGCGAGTGAGAGTTCGTGTTTTTAGAGTTGACACAAGCTTTGCTGTACAGGAAGAGATACTGTTCCTGAAGTGCTTCGGCGAGTGAGATACTCTGAGTCAGACACAAGATTGCGTTACAGGAACTGCTCCTGAGGTGCTTGTCGAGCGAATGCATGGTGAGTCATGTAGCTTGCCCGTGGTCGGGTGAGCTAATGTTAGTGAGACCCCGTGGACCGGTGTCTTTTAAACAGTTTTCCGCCGTATCTAGCCTATGCAGAAGGGTTGAGCGAACGGGGTGAAGGTGAGAAAGGACGAATAGCAATTAACGTTTCCTCCCTTTTCTCCTCCTATGCGCTTTTCCTCTGATTAGGTTAAAACTTAAGACAGAGAAAAAGAAGAGAGAGTGAGGGTAAAAAGGTCCTCATATGGGCGTCGCTAAAGAAGCGCGCGCAGATATGTTTTGGGCTCGGGCCTTTTTGGTGGGGCGATCTTTTTCTAGAGAGAGAAGGAAGATCTTGTATCTCGCTTGCTCTCTTGCTCCTTCTCTATCTTTCGCATTTTACATTTGATTTTCTTAATATTTAACCTAAAGTATTAATGTTTATTATATTTTTATTTACTAAATGATCTTAAAATATAGTAGTTATTTCATAAAAAACCATTAATGATAATACTGTAAAAATATTCATTTTATATATATACATATATACAAATATCGTAACTCTATAATATATATATATATATATATATATATATATATATATATATATATATATAAATGCAAACGGCCCGAACAATATATATATATTTATTTATATATATATATATATATATATATATATATATATATATATATATATATATATATATATATATATATATATTGTTCGGGCCGTTTGCACTTGCAGCGGTCCTATTATATTTCATATTTTCGCGCGCACTGTGTTTCCCTCTCGCGCGAGAACTGAACCGCTCGCTCGCACGATTTCTTGCGAGAGAGTACACAGGTGCGCGTTTTCTCCCACTTTCTTCCTTCCTAATTTCCGCGAAGCGAGATCAAAAACCAATTGTTCTCGCTGAGCTCTCTCTCTCTTCCGGCTTGACCGCGACTATGGCAAGTTCGGGGCCTTTACGCGCATCGCGGCGTCTGTTTTCGCGACCGCGTGTAAAGTCTACTTTCTTTTAATTATACACTAACAAGTACATATTAAGGCAACATGTAAATAATTGATTTTAAGAGTAACAATAAATGCTCACTTTACTTTATGATATTAATACTAATCTCAGTGTAACCCTATTTAATCCCCTACAGACTCCGCATTCCTTCACCCGCTACATGTGTTCCGGGCTATCTAGCTTAAGTGTCCCAAAGCTGCACTTTCGCACGACGCTAGTACCGCGCTTATAAACAATGTTAATTTTTATTTAAATTCTTGCGATTTGCCGGCTAGCGCGCGAACATATATATATATATATATATATATTAGGGTGGAGTGAAAATGCAGAAACTTTAAAAATCGAAATGCTTTAGTGTGGAAAAGTTGCGAATGTACACAAAAGTAAGGAAATTTTTTTGGTTGAAGCATATAGTCAAAGTTTTCTGTTCTGCCGAGAGCTTTTATGTTCTCGATTTTAACGAAAAAAAAATGCGAAATCGCAGAAAAGCGGTATTTTCTATTCTTTTGATGTTTAGAATTCCCGAACTGCTAACCTTAGTCATTTATGCTTCTGATTATGTGTTTGTAACCTTCCTCTTTTTGTACACAGGCTTAGGACCATCGACGGCAGAGTTATATATATATTTTTTTGTATTTTGTTATATTTTTTATATTTTTTTATATTTTTTTATATTTTAAACTGTTTGTGTTTTTCTAGCAAATTATACTTTATTGAGTTGGTTTCAAGTTTTTATTATTCACACGGTGAACCGAAAAACGAACTAGTAATTACGAGTCAAGATTTTGAAGTATATTATATCGTAGCCCGTTATATAAACATTTTAAACTGGCTTAAAATCTTTTTTGCTTTCAAATGCAGGCATAGCAGCTCGAGACTTTAAGGTTGATCGAATATAACCATCCCGATTTTGTATACCTATTACTTTTGTTGAAGCCTATGTTACTAGTTTAACGGTTCGCTCGACAGCTTGCGTATGACATGGGAATTCTGTGAATGTCCAAGTCGCAGGGATATTATTATCATCATACATTTGTTTAATCTTATTTTTATCGAAATGATGTAGAACTGGCGGTGAAGTTATTTCACATGCAAGCCAATCAATCATATCGATGTAGTTGTTTGCTCGAAAATTTATAGTTGGAACCTTAAATTAACGTATATTGATTCCGCCTTTTTCAGTATTTTTATTTGCGTCAAGAATTTTTCGTAGAGCTAATTTTCTAACTTCCTTGTTTCCATCAGTCAACCTGCTAAGTAGAACATTCTCGGGATGTGCAAAGTATGCATTGCGTGCAATAACTTTGTCAATGACTTGCATATACTTTTCGGGAAGATAGCGAGAGGATTTAATAAATTCAAAAAGATGCTTAGTGCCATCCTTGACAGAGCTATTCAGCTTTATTCTAAACCAAGACGGAGCATACACTGAAAGAATGAATACAACTATTTCTTGTAGATTTGAACTAGGGGTTTCAGTAGAAATGTAAAGTCTTAAAATTCGATTGGCTTTAGTGAGCCAACGAGCATGATTTAATTTTCCAGGATTCAAATTAACAAGATCCTCAGAACATTCTCCAGCACTAATAGCGTTACAAATTTTTAGTAGATACTTTTGATCGTTACTTAATACCTTAATGTCAAGGTCGGGTAAACAGCAATTAATAGCTTTAAACTTAGCTACGGGTAAATTCTCACACTTGTCTAACATTTTACCTATAGGACCAGAGTAAGATTTTGGACCTGATGTGCATCCATCAATAGCTTCAAACAAATGCCTGAGTGGAATCTCATTAAAATGTAAAAGACAAATAAACCACTGAAGAGGTCTGCCAATCTTTAACTCCAACAAGCGAATCACTCCTCCCTTGCTACCTGTATTTACAACTGTACTATCGCATCCAACAGCCTGCATATTATACATTATTCCGAGAAAATTCTTTGAAATAAATGAATGTATACTTTCGGATATATTCTTCGCAGAACCCGAAGCAGGTGTTACATGACCGATGTATTTGGAACCTGGCTCTTCAACAAGAGAATAATGATCTTCTACAATGGTACCTTTGTAGTATTTAGATCCTTTCTTTTCTCTGTGCAAAGTCAAATCATGTCGTCTATCAAAATAAAGCCCAAATTCTCTATTATCTATGTTTTCAAGGCTATCACGTTTTATGTTTTCAGCGACTTTTAATTTTTCCCTTCTCAACTTGTGTCTGTCAATTATCAGCGATTGATCGGAGTTTGAAATTACACCAACATCTTGCAACGCAGCAGTCGCAATCGCTGAGGTAGCTCTGTCTGATACACCATATCGTTGACTAATTAAAGCTGTATTTTCTAAATTACTCTCGTTTGCGTTAATGAAGATGGTGGTGCCTGACTCGTGCTTGGCTTATAAAATTCTTGAGAATCGGGAGTATTATTAGTACTCATTTCTTCTGACGAAAGTGGTTCGACATTAGGCGTACTCGTTGCAACATCGAGCATTTTGTATGGTGCTGAGCTTTTCATTTTTCTCTCCATTCTCATTTGCAACTTTTTAGTTTCTAAATGATCCACAGAACCTATTGCTAAACGTCTGCTACTCCTTTGATCTTCAAGAAAAGCCCTTTCTGATAAAGATGCTTTCTTGTCTTTAGGACAATTGCAATTGCTAATAGGTTTACACTTGCATGCCGCAATGTCAAAAAGCTTTAATGAATTTTTTTTAAATTCTTCTATTTTGTCATGAGCACGTTTACGGGTGATATTTTTTATTTTGATATACTTCTCATGATACGCTAATATCATGGCTTTTACTCTTTGGTGGGAGAGAATGGGAATCAAAACTTTAGCATAAATCTGCTCAACTTTCAGACTAACTATTTCCGCAATATCAGTAAATGAAGGCTCTCTTTTACCACCTGATTTTAAACCAAAAAATCTTCTTTCCTCAAGACAGCACTTAAACACGCCCTCGTACGTAGGCAGAACATGCTGACTAAGATCCTTCGGCCGTCCGAAAATCGGACATTCGAAATTTCTAGCAGAGAATTGAGAAGATTTCAACATTCTCAGTAAGTACACTGTCGTGATAATGGTGCGTGATAAGTATATAATATCATCCGTCAAGTAAAGGATGTGCCCGTACCAGCCTCTCTTTATGCCCCTTTATTAACAGCTTTACTTGCGGGCAGGAAAAACGCGTAGCCACCTAGCGACCGTTAACGGAAACTATACTTATGAAACATATGGCGCTATTTTTTAATTTCTCAAATTACTAGTTTGCTTGAAATATTATTATAAATAATCTTGAATATAACGAGTATGAACACAATTTTTAATATGTTTTAATAAATTTAAACAAATTATTATTAGTTATTAGAATGATAAATCCTCCAAGTGTATAGATCTATTACTTTACTTTATGCAACTATGAAATGAAATTATCCATATAAATTTTTATTAACCTAAAAACGCACACATGTGCGATATACCACAAAGTGTATATAGGCAATATATGTATATGATATACTCAATAAGGTAATATACTATGAAATAAACTGTCGTACCGAATAAAGTATTTTATTCACGTTTCAGAAATAATCAGAAGTATAAAAAATGCCGTTTTTTTGCGATTCCGCGTTTTTTTTTTCGTTAAAATCGAAAACATAAAGGCTCTTGGCAGAACAGAAAACTTTGACTATATGCTTCAACCAAAAAAATTTCTTTACTTTTGTGTACATTCGCAACTTTTCCACACTAAGGCATTTCGATTTTTAAAGTTTTTGCATTTTCACTCCACCCTAATATATATATATATATATATATATATATATATATATATATATATATATATATATATATATATATATATATATATATATATTATATAGTTACGATATTTATTAAGATATATATATATATATATATATATATATATATATATATATATATATATTATATAGTTACGATATTTATTAAGAATCATACGATAATTATAGTAATTCATTAAAGCGTACACACGGTTAAAATAGTATAAGATTATTTAATAATAATAATGAGAATAATTGATGAATGTAAAGTTAATATTAATTTATGTTTACTTAAATTTAAAGTTTGTATAAACAGGTTTCAGTCTAGTATAAAAATGTCTAGATTCTAAAATGTAAATAGTGAATAAACATTTATATTTCAGTACTTAAAACTATCGTATTATATGTAAATATTATTATTACAACAGAATATTTAAAACTACATTTAGAATCAATCTATGGACTTGATTCTTTCGCACAACATTTTTATTTGAATTATAAAACTATATTACGATGTTATACATGTAAAAAGTTATTATCTTATACGCTACGCTAACTGTATTCTAAATAATATTTTCCGCTTGAAAAAGGCTGCATATAGTCGATGCTTCTTGTTATCTCTCAGCTAGGGTAGAGGGAGAGCAAACGCACATGCGCGCGACTAACGGCACTTGTCAGACGTATCTTTGCTGTGCAATGTGTCTGTTTAGAAAAAGTTAGATTCACACTGGCAACGATATAAAACGATGCTTTAAAGTTTTTTTATTTTCTATGTTTTTAGATTTTAACTATATCTACGTACGTAAATAAACGTACGATGTCACACTGGCGCATGAATCCGACACATCTGCATTCTAGTCAAAAAGTAATTGAAATTGACACCTACATAGCTGCAGGTATGTTCAATGAATGGTATTTTGCGGTTTTGAGTACCATGCAGTTGCTGAATTAGAGTATTGACCAGCAGTGAAAAATATTTACTGATAACGCTGACGTACAACTGCTCGAGAGGTAAAACAGGCGCAACTCATTTTCCATCAAGGAAGCTTGTACGGCTCGGAGACCCGAGAAAATACATCAAAATGAGTTTTTTGAGGAACCTGAAGGTCTATTATATAGACCAGGAATAGTTGATTAGTGGATTACTAGTGTGAGTAATCGAAAATTGATACTTTTTCTTATCGGAAACTTTGAAGCGCATTTTCTCCAGTTTTATTTTTACGATTTTTCTAAATTGGTGGGCGTGATTGCAAAAAATCTAAACAACGTATTGGAACGATTCAAAGCTTGATATCTTCAGTATTGTATCTTCTTTTATTTGAACTGAAAGGATTGATGAAAAAATCTTTTTAAACGACTTTTATAGCAAGTAGAAGTGATTTTCTTCATTTAAAAAGTACTTTTTTTAAACCTGGAAAAGTTAGAATTTTATAATTTCTTCCGGTTTTTCTTAGTTTTCCAAGAAGAACAATACATGAAAATTAAAATTCATTTTGATGTTTCTATTTCAAACAAGAATTACGAGCTGCATTTTTCCCGACAGTTAGAGACTTCAGTGGCGAGACGCTCTATGAATGTACTTCTTAATCGGTTGTTTTCTTTTTCAATAAGCACTTTTTTTGAACCTGAAAAAAGTTAGAATTTTATAATTTCTTCCGGTTTTTCTTAGTTTGCCCAGAAGAAAAATACATGAAAATTAAAATTCATTTTGATATTTCTTTTTCTGACAAGAATTACGAGCTACATATTTCCCGCCAATTAGACACTTGAGTGGCGAGGCGCTCTATGAATGTACTTCTAAATCGGCTGTAATTGAATGTTACATGTTAAAATAATTTGTTTATAAAGTTTAAATACATATGAAAGCATCCCAAAAAGTTCGCTGTGCCAGTTATTTTTGCCCTTCCAAAAAATTTCGGGAAATAAGACTTTTTTTAGGCCTTCTAAAGCAAGATCCCCCCTTAATAGACATAAACTTTGACAACATCTTAGTAAATAACAACCTCTTATTATCGTAACGATCAGTAATAGTTTTCCAAGCTTCAGCTAAATTCTCTCCAGCCACTGGGATGTCATCTAGTAAAATAGTTGCTTTGCCTTTCAAAGCTGTTTTTAAATATTGCGTTTTGTATACATTTGCAACTACACCTCTTTCAACCATCATTTTACTAAAGGCGTTTCGAAACTTAATCCAGTCCATATAATCTCCAGCGAAGATCGGTATCTCTACTGGGGGAAGTTTAGCCTGACTAAGTAGTTGTATGTCCGATGTATCCACGGTTGTATTAGTGGCATCGGATCTAGTTGGGTCAGCTAAGGCCAACAAGTGATCCTGGAAATTTCCTAATCGTTCCAAATAAGCTTTCTCAGTGAGTGGGAAAACCTTAGATTTAAAATAAGGTTCCTCCATTGTAACCTCATTATTCTCGAAGAGAGTATCATGATTCTGTTCGAACTACTTCCACAATCACTCCTTCAGTCATCTTATCTTTACTCGTTTTTTTTAAATTAATAAATATAACTCTATATGCAGAACTTCAATTTGAGTTGCTTTTCTATCACTGGATGCGATATTTTGAGAAATGAAGAAAAGAGCGCTCAAAAATAAAAATCCAACAGAAAATAGAACTAGAAGAAATTTGGACGGTAACGAGACTTTCTATTCTCAGAAGCCTTATATATTAGCAAAAACTTTAAAGAAGGTCCATAACTCAACTGGCTAGAGTATAGGTCACTCGTCAATAACCAGAAAACAATTAATAAATCCATGAAACATTATCAACTTTATACAAAATATTATAGAAGAACATAAGGAAAGCTAATGTTACAACCCGTATTAATTTTTAGAAAAGCCGTAGCTAAACTACAGAAAAATTAACACCAAGCATAGTAAGCACCTATAGCAATTTGAGGTTAGAATGAAAGCATTGATTTCCTCAACATTCAGATAAAACCGCGTTCAAAGTTAATCCAGGAATATCGTATATGCCCTAAACCTCACTTTTCAATTGACGACAGTTCAATTTTTAGTATAAAATAGCATGTTCAGTCAAAGTATACAATAAAACAAAAAATGCGAGCAAAGCAGCTAGTTTAGAAAGATAAAATTCACATGAAATCTAAATAGTTCCAATAAGAGCGGATCAAGAAACTAGGTAAAATTAAATAAATTAAAGCAAGAGTATACCTTTAAGTAGTAATAGATTAGCAATAAACATCATTACCTTATCCAAGCTGTCAAACTTTTAACCAGAAGTTCATGCAGTAAACGTGACATGAACATGTCGTAAGTTTCTTATGCAAAGCAGCAGAGCCATGCAATCAACCAGAAAAGCAACCTTATAATTACAAAAACAATGGTTCATCCCAACTTACGACCTCACTCAGTATAAATGATTGATTTTGTTTGTAAAATTGATTGATACAATGAGTCTAAAGCTCATCCCTTACTCTCGATACCTGAATGCGTGCTCCTTTTCCTTAAGAGCCTTGTACCTCATATGGCCTAAGCTTCCATCAGCAATGCCAGACTGAATTTGTGCAACAAAAACCACCTGGACTTTCCCTTAGGAGCACATAAGCATAGTATTTGGCGTACATATGCTTGAGTCGTATCATACAGGAACTTACCCTAAATAATAAGCTATCATAATAATCGCCTTCCAGCATACAAGCAGCAACTAGCGAACTAAAGACTGCTCTGCTAAAATAAATAAATCTTAGAAAAATAAACAAAATTTACCGAAACTTCTTTTGAATACTGTTGACAAAATTCAGCAACGTTCTCGAATCTGGAAAGCCTATCACCTATACAGTCACTGTCAGACAACCACAAATCCTCCTTGATATTGACCTGCCTCTGCATTAAAGTTATGTCCCTCAACTGTAGTCGTCCTCTACTCCTCGACTGGACTGCAGCTTCGTTGTCCCTTGCGTCATCTGTCAGTCGACGCTAGACACACCGTCGTTCATTGCGAATACGCTCCGCTGCGCTACTCACGCGCTGATCTCAAGTATCCTAAGATGGCCCCTGCACCGCTGCTTTTCTGCCTGAGATAAGCGCCGTTCGCTCCGACGACGCCGATTTATGTTGGCTGCGATATGCACCACGCACGCTTCTACTTCTAGCCGCTGCGAGCGCCACGTGATTCGTCGATGCCTATCTTCTGCTGTTACTATGAGCGCGTGCAGAGCGCTCTCCAGCTGCTGCCCGTTGACTGTGCTCCGAATCACATTGTATGCCCCACCGCTGATCTCGATGTAACAGATGTCTGTGCCCCGTAATGGCACGACGCCGATGAAGCACGCTCCGCGTGCTGCTACTGGTGATGATGTTGCCATAGCTCGACGTCTCCACGACGTGAGTTTCCGCGTCGCGCATTTCTTTGCTCGGTGAAAATGGCGATTGCCATTGAAGTAACTCGTTGTACTCTGCGCGCCGCTACTGTTATTGTACGCCGAGCATAGGTAAATGTCGACTGCACTTCTATTTCGGAGTTGGCCTTTACATATGGCCGCCGCTCTTCCCTTCGTCGTGTCGTCGATTGCCGTGCGAGGCGAGTATTCCCACCGCTTTCTCCGTTTCGTTGGAGGATAGGTACCGGCCTTGAATCGTCGCGCCGGTCTTCCCCACTCGCGCTAGCTGTTGATCAGGGACACGGCTTGCGCGACGTGGATGTTCATCTTCCTTTTCTCTCCCATTCTCTTTCTATTTCATATATCTGCACTTAAGCAGCATCCCAAAATTTAAATTTTGGCCTAATCCGTTGCTCTAGCACCCCTATGGTGATGTAGATGGACTCATCCGGCTTTTTGCCTAATTCTTCCCTGGAATCTCAAAATGGATTCGCCCGCGGATTTGCTCCTGGAGCAACCTCTCCCCCGTAGCCACGAAGTTGTCTTTTCGCCTCGTACATGCGGATCGCCTGGTGACCTCGAGAATCCCTTCTCGACGTCGATTCTCCTTTTCTACAGGAGACATAGCTGGAGGGAAACTCACACCGGCTCTTGAATAGCCAATATGTTCCAGACTGTAGATAATTTTCCAGGAACTATAATACTAAAAAATCACTCCCTTGCTATACCAACACTTTTTCACTTCACTGTTAAATAACATGCCCGAAAACTTGGAGTTCGTGCGCTAAGAAGAAACGCGAAAAATAACCAACAGAGTATCATCGTGCTACCTGTGGCTCCGAACATAGCCGCACGTCTGTACTGCTCCAAAAGCTGCCGATAATCCGCCTTAAATGACCGGTTCGAATGACCAAATGTTTTATTGAGTAGGATTAATGGGAGCAACGAGTGTATTAAATAAATAATACACTGTTTAAACAATAACAAACTTGTGGCACTTTATATTACTTTTAAGAGTGCACAACGTCGCGAGGTGGTGTGTACCGGTTGCGATCTGTGGGGAGACTGCCGGAGCAGTGCGAGTTCGTAGCGACAAGATGCGGCCGATAACGTAGTTATGACTAGCGTTGTGTTTTGACCATACAAATAATGCGAGCATCTATTACGTATGATGCGTAACAATAGGGCAGACTGGGGTTTAGCGGGCCGCAGCATATAATGGGTCACTAGTTATATTTGCTGTAGAAGAGGGATGAAATTTTTTGTTCCGCATCTTAATCTACTCGTGGTCATAGTGTAAGTTAATTTTCTTTGTATGGCTATAATACTTCAAGCAAACAAATTTTTACAGCCCAGTGAAGTTATAATTTCAAAAAGCAAGTAATATGAAAAACGACAAAAACTTTTCAATTCGCAAACAAAAACTCAGACAATGCTCCATTTGTAGGATATGTTTCACGCTTCATTATGATTTTCGTAACTTTTTAATTCATTAAGATTACATACAGTAATCATACGAATCGTTTTATTTGATTACAGAAAAGTATACATATCGCTGAGAGCTCCAATAGATAGATAGATAGATATATTTATTATTTGTATTACTATACAAAATATACACATACATAATATTTACATTATGTATAGTTGTTTGAAAATCTAAATTACGTAATAACATTACGTTCGTTGAAATAAAATCACATTGCGTCTGTTGTGATAAAATCACATTTCGTTCGTTACAATGAAATCACATTACGCTCATTCAAATTAATTGCAGTGAAGCTCACCAGGTACATACTGTATTACATTTTGGTCATACATAGCACGTCATTATTAAATTAAAAGACAATACACGCAAGCAGTTTTCATACATACATCCACACTCACATTCAAATCCCGAATAAATACAATTGTTATCTCCTACGTATAATTAACCTAAAATTTGTTACCTCTAATTCATATTTTTTGGCATATTGACATAATAATAAGCGTAGGAACATAAAAACAAATAAACAAACAAACACGCGTTGTAACTGTATGATAGGGGATGAATTAGTCAGTGCACAACCTAGCGAGGCTTGCTGCAGCAAGCGCTAGACATCTGGGGGTAATAAAGTATGACATGTACCAGATAACGCTCGCACTGAGCACGAATTGAGACTTCTCTAGATGCATTCCTTTTCGGATTTTTCTACACGGGGAAATATTATTCTTCTTTATGTATTAATTACTTGAAGATTAATGTCGTGAAAGAATATTGGAATATATATCCTTGTAGCATAATTTATTAGCTATATTTTGATATAAGTTAATTTTAATTATTACCTTATTTACTCAATTTATAGAAAATTCTGTTTTAAATAAAATAACAAATATTAATTGTAACGAATCGCGTAAAATTCGCGAACGAGAAGAGGCGAAAGGGGCATGAGACGCCATCTCATGCCCGCGCGCGGCAACAGGTGGAAAGACGAGAGCGGAGAAAGAGCGAGGAGGACGCGGTCGGAGAGAAGAAAACGGACTATCGCTCGACTCCTTACGCCATGTGAAAAGGGACGCTCCGCCGCCATCTTCAGAGATGCTATCGAGGACGCCGATTGTCAACCGTTTGGTGGTGTACGAAGGAGAACAGGAGAGAAAGAGAGTGAGGGCGAAACTGTGACAGCGGAGTAGAGAGGATACTCCACCATCCCGCGTGCAGAGCAGCTGCTCCGAGACTTCAACGAGAGAAAGACGGGAGCATCGTCATCAGCGGCGCGTCGGCTCTTACTATCGTCGCTCTAGTATAATAGAGGTAAGGGCTAGCCCGCGGCAACCGTGGATGTACATCAAGGCCAAACTACGAATAGTGTGCCGACCCCTCAAGATATAAGGGCTCCGATCAGCCCACGGTGAAACGGGACCGCGCGCGATCGCAACCCTCTCCGACTTTGGCGACGTGTTCAGCAACGGTCGTACTGAATACGCAAGCGACGCTTGACCTACGCGAATTTTTACTTTTACTGTCTACTTTGTATATATTGTTAACATCATTTTATGATTTATTTAATTGTGTTTTAGAATATAGCTTTTTGTTGTTCTTGTTAAATCGTTGTGCTATTAATTCACCCGGACCCGCCTGCTTCTCGCATTTCCCTGCTGTTCACGTTGCGAACGGATTAGTCTTCGCGTTTTCGTGCTCCTTCCAGGTCGCGAAAACCAGTGCGTCAAGGAAACTCCGCACGAATCCGAATCCTCGTGGATTCGGCATATACGAGGGACAAGCCTGCACAGCTACATCAGGGTAAGGCTACAGCGACGAGTCGCCGCGGGCCACCTCAAAGGTAAGAGCCGCGATAAGCCGCGCACACGCGTTGCGTGTGGCGCATGCCAGCACGATATTAGCTCGGCTAATAATTACATTATTATTAATGATTGAGCACCCCATTATATAATAAAATATTATTAGACCTATTTCAACTAACATACTATAGATGTCTTGCAAATAACAAGAGAATTAGATAGAACGTATTCAAGTATTTAAACTACTTGTTATCAATAATAAAGCATTATTACTATCGTTTAAGGAATATTGTATATTCTTAATTTACTAACGACGATTTTATTACTATTATTTACTTTGATTATCATTCAAATTACGATTATTATTATATTCTACTATAAGACGCTAAATTCTAAACTTATAAATAAATCAAAACGATATTTTAATTTATAAGTGTTTCTAAAATCTATTAAGTTTACATTAACATAAAAACATATGCAATTTTTATTATAAAACTTGAATTAATCGATTAAGAATCATCAGTTAGCAGATTATTTACAAAAATAAGACAACTGTTGCAATTTTAATTTATGATATAAGAAGAATGCTATACTTAGCTAAATTGTAGGATATAGATACAATAATTCTATATATTATTGCATATGCAATTTTAATAACTTTACGTAAAACATAATGTTTTACTCATTCTAACTTTAGATTAAATTTTTTATTCCCAAGACCTATTTAGTTTTGTACCAAATAATAGAAGTAGTTACTATTAAACATTTAAAAATGTTTATTAATGCTTTACGTAAAGTATTTTCAGTAAGTTGTCAATTATGTGCGAATATAACGATATTTCAAGAAAAAATATATTATAACTTTGTTATAAATCAAAATTAGAATAAGATAAGAATATTTTGTATATCAATTAGTTAATTATTTACAGGTTAAATGGTAAAGGGAAAGAGAACACAAGAATGTATACAAGCATATGGAAAGCCAGCTTTTCCGTCCCACCACTGTATCCTTGAGCACACTCTCTCTCTCTTTCTCTCTCTCTCGGCTCTCGCGAGTATAAATAGGATGATGTACATAGACTACGGGGGCCTACTAATCTATGATCATCGTAAAAGATCAGACGTACTTGGAGTTCAAAAAAATACTCTCACATAAAAGATTCACTTGTCTATGACCACCCTTCATAGACAGAGGTCAGACGTATTTGGAATCACTGTTCCATCTCTTTTCTTCAATAAATTCAAAATTTATCTCAAAAAGTAAGCTGCTCGAGCGAGACGCATGCTTCGGCTGGCTCCGTCTGAATACTCATGTCCCGGGTGGGGGTCCTCTTGGCGATGGCACTGCCCTTTGGCAGATCTGCTTGCGACTCGATGAGATGCATCGGTCTCCGTCGTTGTCGTTTTTCCACTATTCGATGGCGACGGAATGCCTCGCTCTCACCTCTCGGTGTCTCTGCTCATCCTCTTCCTTGCGGCGCACGCTGAGAACATCGAGAGTGGCCGCCACTACTTCATCTACTTTGTTCCCCAGCTGAAGCCGAAAGAGCGCCGCTGCCACGTCTTCGACGATATCTTCCGGGAATTCCATCTGAAATCATAAATATTGGGCAGGGGGGAATCGGTCTCACGGAAATGGGTTTCTTCGGGTTCAGCGCGGGGATCGACAAGCCGGCAATTATTAATCTTTGTACTCGCTGGATCCCTAGGGGCAGACGCTTGGCCTCTTCTGAGGTGAGTATGCCACGATCGGTGTATTCATCGGTTGGGGCCGGGTCTTACAATCATCATGACGTATACCGTTTTTCGGGGTCGTCCCCGTTTCGTTTTCGGTGCATTTAAGTGACGTATTTGGAAGGTGTTGTCCCCGCTGGGGTCGCGATGTACGCACTTTCGCCGACCTCTGGATGGTCGTTCGTCTCCTGCGGTTCCATCGGGAGTCGGGTCGTCTTCACATCTGCGTTCTCCGGATTGTTGGACGTTTCTTCTAATGGATATTTTCGTTGGGTATGAACATCTTCACGTCTTCAGCCTGGACAACTTCTTATGGTAAATGTCCCTATTCATGTGTGTGTGTGTGTGTGTGCGTGCGTGCGTGCGTGCGTGCGTGTGTGCGTGTGTGTGTATGTGTGTGTGTGTGAATGTCTGTGTGTGAATGTGTGTGTGTGGGTGCGTGGGTTGGTGTGTGGGTGCGTGCGTGCGTGCGTGTGTGTGTGCGTGCGTGTGCGTGTGCGTGTGCGTGTGTGTGTACGTGTGCGTGTGCGTGAGCGTGTGCTCGCGCATGCGTGTGTGTACGTGTGTGTGTTTGTATGTGTATGCATGTATGTATACGTCAGTTCTTCACGATATACACGGTAAAGATTATTCTGTTACACATTTTCTTTGTTTTTTGTGCGATGTGGGGAAAAGGAAAGATTTTATTAATAATTGGATTCATTTTTGTTTTTATTGATCTTTCGACTTTCATTGTCATGTTTCTATTACACAATTTTGGGTTTATATTCAGTAGTGTATAAGTGACCCATTCAACTGCTAAGGTGGTCTCATAATTTGTATCTTAGAGATGGTAATAGGACGAAGAAATACTTTTTTGGTACGTTCAAATCCGTTACGTATAACTAAAATTACAGCCCGTACAATAAATGTACTTTTTCGAAAATCATCATGTTGGCACCCCAGAAACTTGTGTCTATATAAACCATTTTAACTATAATTTTCAGAAAACATGGTCCAAACATCCTAGATAACAAAGCACTTTGTTTGATTTTGTGTTGGTTTCCATCTAAAGTACGCAACATACGATAAAAGTCTAATTTAATTTACGTAATGTATTATACATTACAGACAATTCTACATACAGTAAAAAGAAAGCTGACATTAAAACCTTTAATATCAGTGGTCGGAGCATCACAGAGAATATTTTGATGAAAAGTTACGATAGATTCAAAATTGTAAAAAAATTTAGGTGGCAAAATAGGAGGCCGCGAGTTGACAACGAATTGCGCTCCTAAATTGCAGGCATCTTCATATTCATCACAGGTGATCCATTAAATTTCCGAGGTGATCTAATAATTGTTTTATTAAAGATTACAAAAAGACAAAGAAATCCTTTTTTGGTACGATCAAAATCGAGTTTTTGAACGTTCTGTAGGAGTTTTTTTAAAACAACTATTTTTGGCCATTAAAAAACTAAAACATTCTACTAGGTCACACATTGAACCTTAGCGGATTAAACTTGTTTTGAGAGCTTTTTCTGAATGGTACTTTCATATAAAATTCGGCAGAGAAAGCTGACAACTAGGTGTGCACCCATTTGTTCATTATGGCTGGCCGGACTCACATATATATTTGAAATTTGACAGGATTATTATTTTTTTATATTATAAATACGTTGGCAGAGCGATTTTTCGCATAACCCCCGTATTCAAATTTTACTCACATAAATCGGAAAGTAATACATAATTACATTTCATAAGTTTGTGCGGAAAATGTATACACGGGGGTTATATGAAACATTGCTCTGACAATGTGTTTATAATATATATGATCATGATTATATATCCGCACAAACTTATGAAATGTAATTATGTATTACTTTTCGATTTATGTGAGTAAAATTTGAATATGGGGGTTATGTGAAAAATCGCTCTGCCAACGTATTTATAATATAAGAAAATAATAATCCTGTCAAATTTCAAATTATGTCAACGCGCGCGTTTGCGCAAAGTAATACTTTTTTGAAGAAAAAACAGTTCATTCTTTTACCCTTTCCAGTGTACTCTAGCCTTATACTGTTTCAGTTAAAGAATTATGTTGAGCATACAAAAGTGTAGCTGAGTATCCCTGTATTTTGTTCCAATTATAAAAAAATATACACTTTTGTATGTTTCTCTACTTTTTTATAGATGTATACACATTTATGTAAATTCTTATACAATCCTTATTTTCATATGACTTTATACGATCATGTATTAACATACACGATAAAGAATACATAATAAGTATTATCTTTAATGCTATGAAATGATTAGCTAAGTATAAAGCAAAAATTGATACTAACGAATAATTAGGTAGAGGTCAAAATTAATATTTATGAAGAATCAGATAAGGTATCTCAAAAACCGCTATTCCGCTGCATAATATAATTACGTAACGGCGTGCTAGTATGACCGCGTATTGCAGTTAAGATCATAAATTTTCGTCATATTTCGAATAATATTATGACTGTTGCATGACCATCACATGCCCGTCTTATGACTTCGATCACAGTCACGTCGCATCCCATGTCCTGAGGTAAATAATCATAATGATCAAGTTATTTTCTCTCATTCTAGGGGTAATTGTGTTAACTGCAGTAGCTAATCAATTCCGCCTTCATAAGCTTAACAGTGTAGAGAAGTTTGTTATGTCATATGGAGGATTACGTGGTGCAGTTGCCTTCGCACTCGTTCTTTTGATTGATGTTAAACACGTACCTTTACAACCTATGTTTGTTACTACTACGATTACTGTAATTTATTTCACAGTATTTTTCCAGGTAAGATATAAATAATATATATATATATATATATATATATATATATATATATATGTGTGTGTGTGTATGCGTTTGTGTGTACTTGTGCGTGTGAGTGCGCGTGTATATGTGCGTGTGTGTTTGCATGTGTGTGTATTTGTGTGCGCGTGCCAGCGAGTATGTGTGTTCGTATTTACGCTTATGTGCTTCTACGTATATGGGTGATTTTCAGCGAAAGTGCGAATTTGTGAAGAAGTCCATTATTGTACATATAGCAATATATTTTACACATAAAAATATAAATTATATAATCTTTATATATGGTCCTCTACTAAAAGCCTCTAAAACATTTTGAATTCTTAAAAATATAATTCAATTTATAATGGAATTAAAAGGTAAAATGTACCGTCCTCTGGTTGAAGAAATGCATACTTTTTTAAATTATGGTTTCCTAAACCTATAATGGTAAGGTATGTCGTACTTTACACAGCTTCAAAAATAAGGTATACTTCGGTTTAGATCACGACTTATTTTTAAGTTAGTATTGACTTTGAAACTACTGTACAAGTGGATATTATTCTTTTTGTCCGACTTCAAAAAAGAAGGAGGTTATAGATTCGATGGGTATATATTTTTTATGTTTGTCTGGGTATAACTTTCTTTTCCTTACAGGTGTAAATAATACAATGTATATGGGTATATCAATAATTATTTTTGCAGGTAATCACTTGAAGTTGATCCCATAGCTACTTGAACCATTACTGAGCCAATACTGGGCCAGTGCCATTAAAAAAACTATTCATTTCGCATCAATTATTATTATTTCCTCTAAGTGTGTACACCGATTACTCAGAAACGGCTTGACCGATTTTAAAAATTCATAGTGGATTTGCTAGAGAGTCACCCCAAGATAGTTCCATAAGAGCTTTAATCTGTACTGGGCCAATACAAGGCTAATACAAGCAAAAAACTATATTTTTTCGAATCAATTAATGTTCAGAAATATGTAATTTCCAGTTTATTTTTATCACAAACATGTCCCGAACCAAGACGTACTAATTGGATGAATCAATAAGCGCGTCTCTCTCTGCAACTAAGCCCTGCTCAGCTGAAGACGCTTTCGCTCTCAACGAAATCTGTGCTATAAGGGACAAAAGGAAAATAATTTTGACTTATCTTTAAGTTTTCCTTTGGGTATCTCTTGAACTGAAATCGCTAACCAAAAATTCGAAAATTGAATATCTTTTGAATAATACCTAAAAATCTCTACTCACGACACAACAAAAACCAGTCGTTTATTCACTCTTCTATGGTCAATTCTTGAGAATCTTCCTGGTCGTTATAAATAATTTTAAATAAATATACAATTGGCGATATATATATTATCATATATACTTTTATACATAATTATAAATGAAAAAATTTTCTGTTACTAACACCCGTATAATTTAAAGCAATAGTAGTTTTATTTATTCTTCATTCCGCACACCGAAAGTATCATACAGCTAGTCAATTTACTTCGCGAGATCGGGATCAGAGCACAGATGTGACCCTGGATCTTCTGCTAATTTGTTAAAACCGGTCAAACCTTGCGCACGCTATACATATAATGTAAAATAAATAAATGTAAAAATAGTTCTTTTCACGTAAGTATTATGATAGAAGAAAAAATTGACACTTACCATCGCTTGCGCTTTAAGCTGGTATCCTCTCACACTCTCTACCACGTCGCCTGTAGAACTGCCGAATCATCGTAAATCCCGGTGTCTCAGTGTTTGCAGAGAGCAAGGGAGGCACTTCGGGTACCTGCTTCTCATCTTCGTCGTCGTCGTCGTCGGTCTTAGAACCCGAGCCACCGCATTTACCGCCGATGTGTATTTTGCGATAAGCGGTCTCGCCAGGAGTCCATTAGGTAGTCTGTCTACGCTCGATGACTTGTTCTCGTCCTCGCTACTCTCCGATATATACGATTCATTTCCCGACTCGCATCTCCCCTCCAACCAGATACCTTGCTCATTTATACAACGTTTAACGTGTTTTCTTGCGACGACTGCCGTTGCCGTGGACTGCTTTCGGCGTGGTCATTCAAAATTATGATACTCTCGTCTTCGCTTTCTAAATTTTGCTCTTTCAAATCCCCCACCTACACACGAAGACTCAAATTATAGGCGATACAACTGCACTCGGGATTAGTGTAATACAATTCACCCACACGTTCCGATTCAGACGCTTAGACGCTCCCTGATTGATCGGCGCAGTCTGAAAATCGATTTCCTGATTTTCATCATCAGTGAAAAATGCAGAACTGGATTTAAAAAATGTTTTATTGTTGTCGCTTTCGCACCATTTGAATAGAGTTCCGCACGCTGTAACAAAAAAAAGTTATATAGTGTCTTTTAAGTAACCTTTCTTATTTTGAAAGCTACATGTTGTAAAATATAAATTTTAATTTTTAATTATTGAATATTGAAATGTATGAACAGAATATCGCCGTTATGGTTTCATGCTATTATCAAGTTTAATATTGAAAAAAAGTGAATATACAGCTGTTTTTATATTCTATAAACATATATTAAAAACACAGATACAAGTATAGTAGCAAAACTTTAAAGATCGCTTGTAAAATGTAATACATTTCACGGCAATATAAACGAATAAAAAATCATAATAGTTATATAAAATTATATAAAAAACCGTATATAATCATAAATAATTAGATATAAAATCATACGCAATCATATATAATTATATATGATTATACTTACAAGGGGAGACCACGGAGTCCGGGTCTCGGATTTTGATGAAACTTTGGGGATCGACTTTTGAAACCTAAAAATGAATCACAGAACCATAGTTTTATTCAATGGGTCTTTAAATCTGTGATAGAGCCAAGAAACTTTAGCATTATTCATATAGGCAATGCTAGAAATCTGATATATAGTAAACAACATTAAAGAGCGTTCAGAACGTTCATACAGAAGTTGCGGATAGAGCATATCGGCGTTCTGGTCAGTGATTGGTTGGAAGATAGTTTCAGAGGAACATTCCGCACTACCTTAGTGCATTGGCATAACAACGATACCGAAGCGCCAAGAATCCCATGTAAATTTCATCCGGTGGCGAAATTTTAAAACAGCGAGAGAGTATAGTTTTTCAGTCAATTTCGCTATATATAGGTATACTGTACGTGTTACTCTGTGATAGCTTCGAGTTTTATCGAGTTTTATCGAATATATATATATATATATATATATATATATATATATATATATATATATATATATATATATATATATATATATATATATATATATATATATATATATATATATATATATATATATATATAGTATGAACGTTAATAAAATTTGGTGTATGTATCACACAAATACCCATTTGATAAAACCGCGACTATTGGGCTCCATTTTAGGTATCAGAAAACGATTTCTAAAGTTTCATCAAAATTCGTGACCCGCACTTCGTCGTCCCCCCTTGTTAGTCATGTATGGAATTTACCTCTATATAACTATATATAATTATATATAACTATGTATAATCATATATAATTATATACAATTATTTATAAGTCTATATAAGTATATATGCATTTATGTATGATTATATACAATTATATATAAGTCTATATAAGTATATATACTTTTATGTATAATTATATATATTTGTATAAATATTTTTTACTAGGGTAATTCTCAAAATGCACATTTTTTTACCTTGTACAAATACGCCGTCTCTATTTACTGCTATTTCAAGATTTCTTAAAAATAAAGCATATTAAATTAAATAATTAGTAAAACATTGCTTTTTTACAAATATGTACTATATATTAAAACTTAGTAAATCAATTTTTTAAGCACAATTTATAACGTTATTCAATATGCACTTTTTAGTTGCGTACATACCATACGATTCACTCTCAATCGTCACACAAAATCACGTCTACGCTATATAGTATCGTAGGTGTTTTTATATCGTAGCATTTTCACAACACGAAAAATAACTGCGCGAAACTTGTCTTCACGGATATTCCGCAACATGCTGAATGAACGCACCACTTTATTCGACATGATCTATGTATACTCTGCTTCACACGACGGAGTTCTCATAAGTTTGTAACATAACATTTTGTTACACATTTTCTATAACGATTAAAGATTATGTGTATGCAAATAATCAATACTCCAATCTAGGGCTTCTGATTTACCTTACCGAATTTTTGTACTGCTCTCTGTAATTAAGGGCGCCATGTAATGTATGACTAGGTTAGCACGAGTCTTATCCCGAGGAGCTTCCATGAGGCATAGTAAATTAGGATGAATAAATTTGTTGAAACAATAACTCTCCAGTTTTATCAGTTTAAGTATGTAGGCTATATTTAGTAACAATAATAATGGTTACAATTCAACAATCGGTCAAATTTGTAGTATTTACCGCGAGTCGCAAATTTTAAGATTTCCAACAGCGGCCATTATACGTGCGTCGCTTAAATACGGCCGTCGCTTAAAAAATTCACATATATTCTACATATGAAAAGGAACAATTTTCAGGATTCGTGGGGGTTACAGCACACGGAAATGAGAACGCGCGAATGTAAAATAAAATATATATATTTTATCGGTCTCAATATTAGCCCTACACGGCGAAGTTGCAGGTGGAGGCGCTGCCTCAGTAGTCGCATGCAAGAGGATGACGTTCTGCGCCTAAGTATCGCTGCACTTAGTAACGTGATTACATGTAGCTAGGACCGCAGCCGTGGCCGCTGAGGACAGCACTTACTTCGTAGCCGGCGTGGAGCTCCCTCCTCGTAGCTCTCGAACAGTGTGTCGACCGTCCGCGATCTCGCGACACTCTCTCTCTCTCACTCTCACGCGCTTGTTGCCTCCGCTGTCGCGAGTCTCTCGCGTCCATCGCCCTGGAGGTGGCTGGCAGCGGGAACTCCTTGACCCACGGGAGGAGGCGAGGTCGACAGTGGGCTCCTTGGCGATGGCACTCGTTCACCCTAGTATGCGCACATTCTCCTACGCTCAGCACACTCACTCTCGGGTATCGCAAATTTCCTTCCTACGAGGTTGTGGTGCACGTACGCAGCAACAGCCGAGATCTATCTGGCGACCGCGACGTCACCGCCAGCGCTCTCGGCACCGGGGACGGAACATAATTACCCGAACATTCAAAAGCGCGAGCGCATGCGTCGCGTATGTTTGTGTGAAATTACGAATTCGACACTATATATATAGAATTTGGCAAAAACCTGTTTGATCGTTCATTTCAGATGGGGAATAATTGATCGTACGTGACAGAATGATGGACCAAGAACTATGCGAGTGTGAACCAAAAGTATCTCAAAAATAAACCGGAAGTGATTTTTTTACACGTCAAAAACACACGTAGCTTTTCAGGTCACTTTACCCTTGCCCAAAGCTACGTACTACTGCATAAACTACTATTTTTCGAAATATTTTTGCTTAAGAAAAATAAAATCTCTTGTACCTGTTATTTTCATGCATGGAATGAGTGTTGAAATACTTTTAAGTGTATTGTCTCCACTGAGAAATATTTCTTATTATACACCACAACTGCATTACAGTACTTCTTTAGTAGATAAGCTATGGCGGTTCTGGCACAGTGCCAGTACTGTCACAAGGGGGGAGGGGATGTCATTACTGGCACAAAAGGGGAGGTGATGTCATTCCTGGCACAAGGGGGGTGGGAATGTCATTCCTGGCCCAAGGGGCATTTCTGCACATATAGCTTTGTATACTGCATTGTGATGTGTGCACACTGTTACTATCTTTGGATTGTCCAATGGTGGGTAATCCCATTCGGTGATATCGGAAACTTTGAAGTTGAAACGTTCCAACCATTTCTTGTTGATATCACTATTCACAAATATTCTGCGAGTATCCTTTAAACCATCTTGAAGTATACTTCCAATTTCATTGTAGTCATAATTACCAGAGTTCCAGTCTAAGCCATGTTGATAGAGTTCCAACTATAGATTTTTACGTCTGTATTTGGTGGATAGTTTAAACCACTCAAAGGGGGCTTTGAAAATGAGCACTACGGGTACAGCATCGAAGTCTATAGGAAATATATCCAAATATTTCAAAATATGATCTTTGCCCGGCTTCTTAAAACCCTGGAAGTCCACCACGTACTACATCTCGATAATGATTGACTCTCCCTCGTAAAAAATCTATCTTTATAGGTTCATTCCCACTCCTTACGGTGATTCTAAACAAGCTTCTTCACATCGCCACCTACGGTATTGTATTGAACTATTCGATCGTGTAAGATTAAGTAGTAGGCTGATGTTCCAACAGAAAAATTGTTTCTTTCTTCGAATTCTAGACGAACATCTACGGGAGCGCTTTTTAATGACTCGTTTTGATTTTAGCAGTCGATCACTATCAACGGTATGTAATCACAATAGTGTGATTTGTTTAACATAGGTTCCGAATCCTTGCCGTAGTAAGCATTTTGACTGTGGTTAATGTCAAGGTTGTGGTTACCATATGGTAATACTGCGAATTCAAGAAGAGTTTTACGTTACTGGTGTTGCAGTGATCGAATTATCAGCGTTGACTCTTCTCTGATTTTTTCGATTAGTTTGAAATCCCAGAATGACAAAGCAAGGCTTTTCTAGCTGATTAGCTGTCTTAACAGTCCAGACGTGTCTCGAAGTTGTCGGAATTAGTGGATACTCGTACAATTCCCAAGTACGAAAACTCATGGAAATAGGTTTATCTTTTTCTACGAAGTTGAGTAATTGAATCTTACGTCTGTCAGCTACGACGATGTACAGCATCAACCACTCGATTTTCTTGCCAATTCAAATTTCACATCTTCGAAAACGTTTACTAAAGGTGTTTGTAAAATAGTATTTAAATCGTTTCGACATCTCGTGAGTATAAGTTCATGCTATGCGTTCACTACAATTTTACGGTAGTCTTCGACAAATCCGAGAATCATGTTTAGAGGTATGGATACATCAAAGCAGCCTTCATCGCTGGTTAATTTCTGATTCTCTTCGACATCAATCCAACATGCATTTTCGACAATCAAAGTCTGACTCGGATTGAGCGAAAGCCATCCTTTTATGATTGTAGTCAATCCAACGTTCTTGCATTTATCAATCTCTTTGTCATTTAGCTCATAGCGTATGTCCTCGAACATGTGACAGATGTCGTTGTTTACCAAGTTGGTTCTTTTCGCTGCAGTACCATCACTCAGAGTTAGTTTGTCACACACGTGTAGCTAGCTGCGCGATGGTAGCAGATGCAAGTCCTGATGTTGGATGGATATTCGTATCTTGTCGCTGTTGTTGAATGATGAAGTGTACGGTTGGTGTGTGTGGACTTCATAGTGTGCGATGGACTCATCGAACGCGATAGGTGACTGTATGCTTAGAATCTCTTCCATTTTTTCGAAAGCAGCAGATGAATATACAAGTTACTTTCCACCATGGACGAATGCTCACTGACGACTGATGACTGGTCGACATGTTGGTCTGCTTCTATAGCCTTTACCGACTTTGGCGTTGTAAACAATACCCATTATGCCTATTTAAGATGAAGTATGATTGTTATTATTTTTCCCTCGAAAATTAATCAAGTCTCCGTCTTGATCAACTTTGCGTACTTGCAAATGGTCTATGTACTTTACGGTAATTGGAAGATAAAATTACGTGTGAAGCAACCTCGATGATTTTATATCCAGGTGGTACAGCAGGAAAGAATTCGTTGATCGTGTGTACTCTTTGTCCGTTTATATAGGCTCCTGAAGTTATATTACATTCAACTCTTAAAACATTCACTTTGAGAATCATAACTGGTAAATCAGAACTGTGAGTGACGTTTGGTTCGAGAACACGTGGAGCGAAACCGAGTAGTCGACCAATAGAATCTTGAGAACGGAAGTCGATGTGTATTACGAAGTGTATTATTGTTGGGTTTCAAGCTGATCGTAATATTTTCGTGTACTAATCTTTTGCGAAGAAATTTATCAATATCCTCGATCTCAAAGTTACCTACTGGTAAATTAATAATTTTTTCACCCACGTAAAATTTATTATTGTTGTGATCTATATTAGGTATTGAATTAAAATTAAAAGTTCCACTAAGCCAAGAAGGTAGTTCTTATTTGAAGAAAGCTCGATAGGTGGAAAGTATTGCGCTTCAAGAATAGATGAAGAACCTGAAAGAGTTAGTATTAATGAATCTTCCATGACTGCTCAAATGAGAATGAAGCAATTTTTCTTCTAATACCCTTTATATAGCCCCGCACAAGAACTTTAGACAGAGATGTCCACAGTTAAAAGTATCAAAGTCTTGATACCTCATATGATTATATTTGACCTCGTCAAATTTGAGATATAACATCAAATCTAGAGGTGGGTGAAGATCACCAAAACTATCAAAGTACACTACACGATCACCTCGTTTTCGATAGGCAACTCAATGCATTCCAGGACCATTGACATCGTCCTGATTCACAATAGTTGATTCTCGATATCGAGGTCCAACAGGGGGTAATGCGTTGCGCATAAACACACCTCAGAAGTCCGGCATTTCCAAAACTTTTGCGTATCTTCATAGGTCAATATTGATGAGTGCTCGATGTAGTAATTTTACATCGGACAACTTTTTATTTTTTTTAAACCTCTTCTGATGTAAGGCTTAAGATGAATACCAAATCCCTGCTCATGAGGTTTGAAATATAAACCTTTACCAATAGCAATAGATTCCATTGTTTTATTATGCCTCTTACTTTCTTCTAAGTGTTGTTTTGCTGCTTTTGCATCGTTGACTGCTTTTGCTATTCCAATAGCACCATCTGCAAGAGCGCCAGTTGCATTTAAACCAGCGAACAGAGATATCAAAAAAGGTAAGACACCACCCAGTTTTGATGGACCAGGTAGAATTCCAGGGATACTAACGTTTGCTTTCCCACCAGCTTTTCTGACTGCGTTGCGGGCTCTCAGTAACGCAGAGTGAATTATAGTTTTGGTACACTTATTGGGTGTTGACTTAAAGACAGCAGCTTTGATTACCTTATTCAAAGAAGTTTATTTCTTTCTCTTCTTCTTATTACTTTCTTTCTTATGATTTTTTTTCTTAAGACTTTTTTTCTTAATTTCAGCGTCCGTCGATAAAACTCTCTGCCAAGCTTTGTTAGCTAAAACTCTATCAGTAGCGTTTCTTACCTGAACGTTTTCATGATTCTGGGAATATGCGATATCGTGCTCCTTGCAGGCTACGTCGAGAGGATTGATTCCTGGGTCACCACGAGCTAGCCATTTAGCTAATTTGGTTCCTGGACCGCAGTACTGATATCCAGGTATGTGAAGTTTGACTGGAAGTTTGTTAATTATATTATTGATCAAACCTCGACCTCGGCGTCATAGTCGTTTGTAAAAGATCGTTACTCTTCAATGATCAGAGTATGACTGATGCTGGGAGTTATATAAGAGCTCTATTTATAGCTAAACGATCAGTCGTAATTCAGATATCTTGCGGTACGCATGGATTTCAAAGAGCAGTCCGCGAAGCTTCCAATAGCTAATTTCGATACTATTGTTGAACAAAATAGGAAACCAAAATGACATGGAGATCTTCTTCCTGACAGCATACGCGCAGTTTTCTGTGGCCCATCGAATTGCGGCAAGACTAACAGTCTGCTTGCTCTCATAACACATCCCAACGGATTTAGATTCGAGAACGTATACGTCTACTCAAAATCTTTGAGTCAACCAAAGTTCAAGTTGTTGAAGGAACGTTTGGAATATATAGATAGCGTTCAGTATTTTCCATTCAGCGAGCATGAAGCAGTTGTTGATCCTGAATATGCACTACCCAATTCCATCATAATCTTCGATGATATAGCTTGTAAGAAACAAGACAATGTCAGAGCTTTTTTTTGCATGGCTACACATAAGAACGTAGATTATTTCTGCCTCAGTCAGACGTATACTCACATCCCCAAACACATTGTCAGGGACAACGTCATTCTGTTGGCTATATTTCGACAGGATGACTTGAATATGAAACATGTATACAATTATTACGTCAACTCTGATATGTCTTATATACAGTTTAAACAGTTATGCTCTAAATGTTGGACAGATGATAAGTATGGATTTCTCGTGATCGACAAAGATAGATCAATAAATAATGGTGGAGATCGAAAGGAGTTTGACTGCTTTGCTATAAATATAGCTAGTGTATATAATAGAATTACCAGTTTACCATCAGACGTTGAAGTGACAACATGGTCGACGTCCAACGAGAGAAACATGTACTTAGCATGAGATGCAATCAAACAAAAGCATAGATTGTTAAAGTATGGCAAGGATGACGTTGATAAAGTTGAAAGTGAACCTTTAAACCAATTGTAGATCCTCTTCAGAAACTTGTTGCTTCTACATCGAGAAATCAGCCCATTGAGACGAATAAGGATATTAATAAGACTATTGATACAACTTTTAATTCCAATGACAGTTTTGATGAGAGTTTCGATGGAACTCTGCAGAATACACTGAATGCTCACGAAACCTCATTCGAAACAGCTGACAGCGAAGATGAAGATGATTCATCCATCGACAAATATATTCTTATGTTCAATCGAGGAATTAATCTTGATAAAGTTTATGGAGTGCGTAAGGAAGGTGGAAATTTTATGATTGGTGATTCGTTGGTACACTTTGAAGCTGATGTCATCAAGGTTAATGATGTGAAATATCCGAAATCTATGGGATTGATGGAGTTACTTATCACAAAACATGCCGATCAAAAACTTACAAATTCGAATGATTTGCAGAATTATCGTAATATTTTAGAAACAACGAATGCTCACAAGAAACGTCATAGGAGTGATGAATCCATTCGTGTTACAATAGCAAGAAATTCAATAATATTATATAGCCTCTATTTTCTAAGAGACTTGAAAAAAAGAAGTTATGGGATTACCTCAATACAAAATTGCTTGGAGAGATACTAGGATAGATTACGTTTACTGGGACGACCCCAACGATCTCGTTAATCGTCTTCGATGGCTCATAGTTGAACAATCAGCTGGTAATCCAAGTCACATAAATGAGATTCACTCTATCATAGAGGAACTCCGTGAGGGTGGGTATATATATTGAGGTATACAGTGCGTTTCATAACGTTAAGACCACCCACATTTTGCGCTAAATCACTGTAATTTAATATTGATATGATACATAAATTTTATAATCTTAAAAATAATCAAATTTCTCAACATTTTACGCTATTTAGACAATTTAAACATTTTTCGTAGTATTAAAATAACGAAATATCGTATTTTAGGCTGTTTCATAACAATAAGACCACTGTAAAGTTATATTATTTTATTACTATTCCTACTGTATATTACAATAAATTAATTTAAACTATGATTTGTCATTATATTTTAAAATTCTGAAAATTTTCTATTTCTAAACTCTAAAATAAAAAATATAATATGCGGAAAAGAATTAAAAAAATAAGATTTATTAATAATGTAATATATTGTAATTAAAGCTGCATATGAAAACATTATAATTATTATTAGAGCTTAATATTATGTGTACAATATTTTTATTGTGTATTTGAGATATATATTACTATAGAATTTAATTCGTTATGTACAATATTTTAATTATAATATGTTTTATTTGTAAATAGTAACAAAAGACTGTAATTTTTAATTTAATAATTAATTGTACCTCCATTATTTTTTATTAATTCAAAAATGCGATTTCGCATACTTTCAACTAAATTTCGTAAAATTCTTTCATCAATTTCTTGCCAAGCTTTTAGAATAGCATCTTTTAATTGATTATCACTACCATATTGTTTATTTTCAGCATAAACTTTACGAACAAGAATAGCCCATAAATTTTAAATCGGATTAACGTCTGAAGAACACGCTGGCCAGGCTAGAACAATAATATCGTTATTGTTAAACCACACTTTCGTTTCACGACTTGCGTGAATTGATGCGTTATCTTGTTGAAATATCCAATCTTCTGTTTCATTATTATCTAAAAATGGCAAAAGGTGATCTTTCAGTACATTAATATACTCTTGTGAATTCATTTTACATGAAGGAAAAGCTAGAGGCAATTTATGTGAGATACAAAATCCTCCCCAAACCATCAAGCTACCACCACCAAAATTTCTACGGGAAAAATATTCAGGCTCCTTTCTTAAGTCTCGCCAATACGAATGATGGCCATCAGGGCCATCTAAATTAAATTTCTTTTTATCAGAAAAAATAACCTTAAAATAAAGTAACAGTGAATTTAATATTCATAGAAATAAACCTTGCATAATATATTATATACCAATATAATAATATTGTTCTATTTACTTTATTCCAGTCCGTATTCATATTAAGTTTCCCAAAATTTAATCTAGCATCTTTATGGCGAATTAGTAATCCAGGAGCTCTTTGTAATGATTGCCTTACAAGGTGATTAGCGCTTTTAATTGTACGATATATTGTTGAGCGTGAAATATTTAAATTTAAATCTTCTTTAATTTTATTCAAACTTTTTTTCGAATTGCTTGCTGCATTAATAATTCTGCGGTTTAAATGAGCAGAAACTTTGTTTTTGGGTCCGCCCTTTTTATTTTTACCATAGTTTTCAGGATTTTTAAGAAAATTTAAGATTACGCAATTTTACCTCCTCAATTTTCGAGAGATTTCTCTTATGCTCGTATCGCAGTCGCGATATGCTAAAATCTTTCCTTTTTCTTCTTCGGTTAAGCATGTACCTTGGCCCATTATATAATAACTGCAAATTAAAAACTTTAAGACTACTTTTGAACTTACTACACTTACTGCGTTATGAAATAGACAACGCGTTTAACGGAAATTTAAATTATTCGGTTTCAGTTTATATTTATGACTATAGTTACCATCCAAGCATTTACCTACTGAGTGGTACTGTCGGTAATTGTTAAATTGAAATAAAAATAATACATCAGCGCTTACAAGTAGTGATATATATATATATATATATATATATATATATATATATATATATATATATATATATATATTGTGAGCACAGCAATAAATTAAAAAAACTTAATAGCGGTCTTATTGTTATGAAACAGCCTAAAATACGATATTTCGTTATTTTAATACTACGAAAAAATTTTAAATTGTCTAAATAGCGTAAAATGTTGAGAAATTTGATTATTTTCAAGATTATAAAGTTGATGTATCAATACAATATTAAATTACACTGATTTAGCTCAAAATGTGGGTGGTCTTAAAGTTATGAAACGCACTGTATGCAAATACTTTTTTCAGTATCAAAATGAGCGTCGAAGTGTTAGGTCGTAATCTTAACAGGAACGAGAGTAGTCGAGGTCCTCCTGGCGTTGGATATAAAATTACAGCTGATGGTCAATACGACTTGGAAAACAAGAGACTGTCAAACGTTGCCTCACCTCGACAATCCAGCGACGTGGTCAATTTAGACACCCTGCAAAACTTGATTAAATCAGAAGTTCGGAGCGTATACGAAGTTACAGCTGGTTTAAGGTCAGAATTCGACGATGTACAGTCAGAGCTTAAGGGTCTCAAGGAGAAGTACATAGAGAAAATGAAAAAAATTGATGTAGCCATTCAAACGTTGTATGATATGTTATTTCAAATCTCACAGTCAAATATTAAGGAAGAAGATAGTGTGTCGAAAAAATGATGCATCAGAGAGTAGTTCAGGAGCTTTATAAATGTGCTCGTCGCAATTATCCACGACGAAATTTCAATATACGAGGTTTGGATGAAACCTGGAAAGTCGATTTGATTGAAATGCAACCTTATGCACGAGAGAACAAAGGTTATAGATACTTGCAAGGTCTAGTACCAAAAAATTTGCATACTGATAGAGGAAAAGAGTTCTATAATACGACCTTTCAGAACCTCATGAAAGAATACAAGATCAATCTGTACTCAACGTACAGCAGTCTAAAAGCATCGATATGCGAACGATTCAATTCGCACTCTCAAGAACAAGGTGTGGATAAAGTTCAGTTTGCATGGAAACTATAAATGGCTTGACATATTGCCTGCTTTGCTGGAAAAGTGTAACGATAGTAAGCACAGAACCGTTGGCATGAAACCTAACGAAGTCACTACTACCAATGAAGTTCAAGTTTTAAAACGATTCTCTCTTAAGGGAGTGCAGAAAAAGAAGCCGAAATTCAAGATCGGTGACAAAGTACGAGTGAGTAATGCAAAGCAAATGTTTGAGATAGGATACACACCCAACTGGTCGACGGAGATTTTCACAGTCGCAAGTGTAGCAGCTACGAATTCAACGTCGTACCATCTGAAGGAGTATCGAGATCAGCCCATCTCCGGTGGTGTCTACGAGCAGGAATTTCTGACGGCCAAGTATCCAGATGTATACCATGTAGAAAAGATTCTCAAAAGACAAGGTAGTCAAGTATTTGTCAAATGGCTGGGTTTTGATAATTCTCAAAATAGTTGGATTAATAAAACAGGTTTATAATATAATTTTAATAAAAAAAATGTATTTATATATATAAAAAAAGTTTTTAGTAAGAAAAAAGTTTAATTTAATTTAATAATTTGCTGTTTGTTATAGTTATTAGTATAAATATAATGTAAAATGATCGCTTATTTAGAATAAATGAATACACTGAAATTCAGTTTAACTAAGACACATAGTCTTTTATTTCACTTATGTACACTCATTTTTCTTTACACTGATAAAACTAGTTATTTTTTCCCTTATACACTAATAATACTGAACATTATTTATTAGAAAATTCGATGTTATAATTGCCGTGATACGTTAAGTATATAAGTTCATACTTGTTCGCCTTTGCTTGCATCTCTATGAAGAAGCTTCGTTCTGCACGAAGGCATCTACTATTCTCTTTGGCATGAAGACGTCGAAATTCTCATTTAACTCAGCAACAATTTTGGCTCCATATTTCGTTCTGACCTGCTTCAGCTTCATGACTGCGTAGAAATGTCATTTCTCCAGCTCCAGCAGGGGAGATGGTTCGTGTTGGAGAGTCTCTTCTTATTGGTAGCTTCTCAGCGGACTGAATAAGCTCTCGCCTCTCGGGCGACTGTTGATATACAGTTGACCCCACCTCTACTCCTTCGCTCTCTACAAAGTTCGGCGGCTCGACTGCGTCGACCCCCTCTTTGATGGCTGTAGGCTCAGCCTCTTTTGACTTGATATCGTAATGCCCCCAAGGCAAAGTTTTCGTTTATTCAGATTGTAGGTAGCGTTTGTCATCGCGAGTACTGAGAGCACTTTTTGTTTCTTTTTCAGAGTGCAGCTTGTGATGCTGAGACCTAATGTTTCGCTGTTCTCTAGTCAAGATTACGTTTTCTCGTAAACACTTGATTTAGTCATCAAATGTGATTGTGGCCTTCACCACAGAACTCTTGACATACTTTGCTTTCTTTATTGCCTTTTGATTCTGAACTTTCACGCTATACATTTTATTCCTGAGTCCAACAAACTCCAAGATCATTTCTCCGTTGCACTCGTCTTTCATTAAGCCAACTGTTTTTTGTTAGCTTAAGGAATGTTGAACTGATTGTTCTTGGAGTAATCCGATGTGTCGAACTCGTGGATATCTCGCCGCATTACGTCATACATGTCAGTGTTAGTCACCTCGTAGATCAGGCTGTTCGTGTCGATATACAAAAGCTTACAATTATCTCCAACACAGTTTTGAAGGAAAGAGCTACATGTTTGAATGATTTGAAAAAATTTGAAAAGGTATCATATAATACATATAAAAAAACAGCAATCGTTATGGGATTAGTACAGAATGATATTGAAATATTGAAAATTTTTTAAGAAGCTTGTTCTATCATGAATTCTAAAGAATTGAGAAAATTCTTTGCTTGGTTTCTAATTAGTGATAACATTACTCCTGCTAATAACATTTGGGATACTTTCAAAACAAAATTTTGTGCAGATTTTAATGATAATCAAGACTATAACGCGCTACAAGAAATTGATGAAATTTTAAGAGGTGAAAATTGCTGTTGTTCTGTATTTGGATTATTTAATTTTAATGATATTGCTCATGAAGAATCCATTGACGAAATTAAAATATTATAAGAAAAATATAAAATATTATTACAAGGATTTAAAAGTAAATTGAATTATGAACAAAATAATATTTTTGATTTCATAATACAAACGAATGATCGTATGATTTTTATTGGTGGTCCCAGAGGTACCGGAGAAACATTTCTTTACAAAACATTAATTCATTATACAATCGATCCTTTACAGAGCCACCAAAAAAAATTTAACTTTGGGGAATAATTATTAATTTTCTCTATATATATGTATATGTGTTAAAAACAATTGGCCCTTTTCAGGGCCAATAAAAATATTTTTAAACGTTGGATAAATTATTTCATAGAAGAGAGTGATTAATCAATTGAAATATTTAATTTTACACCTAGATCAATATAAATATATAACTTAAACATGAAAGTCATAGTCATAAATGCTGAAATCAGTTTCAACCTTAAACAAGAGTGTTCGTCGAAAACATTTCACTCGGCGTAATTCTACCCAAAAAATGTATCTGAAAAGCTATACGACCTAGGCATCTAAAAATTTGTGTCATAGTTTATTAGACCCAAAGAAGAAGAAGAAAAATACTGGTCTCAGATAATATATTTTAAATTTTTGTAAAAGAAAATCTCATTCGCAAAATAACACATAGATGGGTATATGTCAAATTAATTTATCAACTCTAAACGTAAAAGAGAGTGATTAATCAATTGAAACATTTAATTTTACACTTTGATCAAAATACATTTATAACTGAAACTAAAAAAATCATGATACTCGCTGATCACCTGTGTCGGAGTAATTCTACCAAAAAAATGTATTTCAAAAACTATACGACCTAGGCATCTAAAAATTTGTGTCATCGTTTATTATATCCAAACAAGAAGAAGAAAAAATACTTCCAATGTCTCAGATAATATATTTTAAATTTTTGTAAAAAAAAATCTCATTCACAAAATAACACATAGATGGGTATATGTTAAATTGTTATATCTACTATAAACATAAAAGAAAGTGATTAATCAATTGAAACTTTTAATTTTACACTTTGATCAACACAAATTTATAACTTAAACATAAATTTATAACTCAAATAGACTTTTAGTTTTTCTGAAACTTTGAAAATATCAGCAATTGTTTATGTGATTACAGCTAACCTTAAAATAATCGTAATACCCTAATTTTATTTCGTAACTTTTTATAAATTCGATTTTTATCAATATAATGAGCAGATCATCCTACTGTTGAGTTTGATAAATGATTTTATTGAAAGTAATGGCAATCAAACTTTTTGTTTTTCTCAATTTGTGAAATAAAGAATTAGCTGCGAAATCATCTTAAAATAATTTAAGGTGACTTAACCATCTATATTAATACCTGGTGTATAAATACAACCTCATTTTTTCTTTCTGTTTGCTTTATATTTTTGAATTTTAATTATTATTGTGTTTTATTTTTAGTTTATTTTATATAAAATAAATTGAATATAATAATTGTAATGATTGGAAAGTTTTAAACTCTATTGAATATGAAAGAAAATTTTTGGTACATATGAGTTCTATAGAACCTTATGATATGGAACAACTAGGTAATAATATCAAGAAATTGAATGTATGTTCTGTTAATATTAAAAGTAAAGTAAAAAAAACCAAACTAAAAATTAAAAGTGCATATAAAGAAATGAACGAATCATTTAAAAAATAAAATTAGCAGAGATACATCTTGAAAAGGTAAATAAAAATGTAATCAATATAAAATGGAGTTCGTTTAATGCATGTAGTAATTATAGTTGAGACTTGAAAATTCAGTTTTTATATTTTTGTGTTTATTATTTCATATATTCATATTCTTCTACAAAAAACGGGAAATAACCATAGAAAACTCTGCTAGGAAATCTGCAGAAGTCTCGCATTATTTAATCTTTCAAAATTCTGTAAAAGTTATTACTGTGTTTTTGCAAACGTGATTGTAGGAATTTTCCATTACAAATTGTTGCGAAAATTAAAATTAGTAATAAAATTCACTTTATCAACATAGTTCCCTTTGATAACGTCAATTTTCTTACGTATTTTGATATTTTGTAAGGATAAATATATTTCTAATGAAACCCAATGTATAAAACCAAAATTAAAAAAGAAGAAATTAAAATTATTTTTTTTAACATTCAATAATAAAGCTCCCATCTATCTATCTATCTATCTAAAATTAATTAAATTCAAAATTATTAATATAATTAAATGTAATATTGTATATCACATTATCTTAAATTAAAAATTATATTTAATAGTACGTTATGTAACAAGGGCAAAAAATCGAATATTTTTCCCGCGGGTGAGTTTACTACCCGAACGAGCGAAGCGAAGCGAGGGTAGTATCACCCGATGGAAAAATCGACTTTTTTCTCGAGTTACACATAGTACTTTATGCCCATCCCAACTGTGGCCACTTTTTGACTTGGAAAGCAGGACTAATGGACTGTTAAAAGACAATATTGTTAAAAGACAATCGAAAATCAGGGTTATTTGTAGAACTCGATGAAATAAAGAAATTTGGACTAGTTTCTAGCAAAATCACTTTTTTCCCGCATGTGCGGGAAAAAAGTAACTGCTTTCCCGCTAATCATTTTTGCGGGCGAAGAGTGTAATTTTGGTCTCGCTTTCCAGGGGAGAAAGTGGCCATTTTCATTCAGATGGGCATAAAGATATTTAAAAACAATAATAAATAAATAATATAATTTTTATGTTCCAAATGGCAATATAAACGAATGGTTAAGATAGTTTAGAATTGAAATATTTTTTTTAATAAAAATCTAAACATAAATCAATATATATATATAAATTAATCTTATATTACTCTAATTTTTTATAACAAACATTATTCTGTCATATTGATTTTATATATTATTTCTAATTGATTTTCATTACAATTAAAATAAATATAGAATAATGCTGACCACCTTTTATACATAGGTATTCAGAATTACGAACATGATGAATAATCGTTAGGAAAAGAGTATAAAAATCAAAATAAAACCGGATGGTAATTGTTTATTTCGATCATTTGCAAGTTTTTTATACAATGATCAAGAAAAACATAGACAAGTTCGACTGAAATTAATTAATAAAATTACAACTCATTGGTCAATTTTCGAACCTTTTATAATAGACAATAATTCTTATGATATTATAATTACTGATTCAAATTGATATAAATTGTATATGTCAAAATATGGAATTTTTGGTGGAGAAGTAGAAATTGTTGCTTTCGTGAATATTTATCATGGAAAAGTTTTTGTATATCAAGGATCTAATAATGAAAGAGAATTTGGTCCATCCAATAGTAGAAACAAATTGACTCTATTATTATGTGAACTTCTAGATAGTTTTACATTATGATGTCATTGATATTGAGAATACATTTTTTTCTGAAGATTATCGCAATCATTATCATTGTGCCTATTATGTAAAAAATAACACTCAAATCAATGAATACAGAAAAGTACATTATCTCAATAATGAACAATTAGGGAAAAAAAGAAAATTGGATCGTATCTGTTGTCTAAACGCAGAAAAATTAGAAAAGAAAAGACAGAAAGACAGGGTTGTCAATATAAATGAAAATAGGATAGAGAATAAGAGACAAAAAGAAAGAATTGTCAATATGGATGACGAGAGGATTCAGAAAAAGAGAGAGAAAGATAGAGTTGTCAATATGAATGCAGAAAGAATAAAAAACAAGAGACAGAAAAATAGGGCTGTTAATATGGATGAAGCTAAGGTAAAGATTAAGAGACAGAAAGATAGGGTTATGAACATGGATGAAGATCGGATAGAGAATAAGCGACAGAAAGACAGGGTTGTGAACATGAGTGAAGATCGGATAGAGAACGAGCGGCAGAAAGATAGGGTTCTGAACATGAATGAAGGAAGAATAGAGAACAAAACAAAGAAAGACGCTATTAATAACATCAGCGAAGAGAAACTAATTAAAAAAAGAAAAAAAGACATTGTTATTAACATGAAAGAAGAAAGAATAGAAAAGAAAAGATCTGAAGATATTACCAGCAATATGAATGAAGAAAGATTGAATTGGAAACGAAAGCTTGATATTGCAAATAATATGTCTTGCAATCGCATTGCTAATAGGAGAAAAAAAACAAAAAATCATGAAAATCGGTCCTTCAAATGTAAATTATACAGATTTAGGGGACATGAGTTATATTTGTCCTTATTATTCTGCAGTTTTTTGGTCTACAGAATTTTCAAAAAAAAGTTGTTGTCATGTAGGGAAAGTTATTTTGCCTGCTTTATCAGATTATGAATTGTGAAATATCATATTCAGTAAATATCTTTATAAATATCTTCATAAAGGTGTTGATAGAGCATATGTAGGCTTGAAAAAGAAAATTCTTGATGCTGATGATAATGAGGTATTTGATGAAATAACTGATTATCTTGATGGTAGATATGTTAGTCCTATAGAAACAGCATGGAGAATAGAAGAATTACCACTATCAGGAAGATCACATAATGTTGTTCGTCTAGCAGTTCATACCGAAAACCAGCAGTATGTATACTTTAAAGAAAACAAAGAAATGGAGGCTCTACAGAAAAATAATAATACTACACTGACTGCTTGGTTTCAATTAAATATTCGAGATGTTGAAGCAAGAAAAATTAAATACTGTAACATACCAAAATATTATTTATTTGATTCATCAAAAAAAAAATTTGCAAAAAAGAAAAGTATTTTCAAAATCTATCGATAGAATAAATAGTGTAAGCCCAAAAGATGTAGAATTATTCCATTTAAAATTGATATTAAATCGTGTAGAAGGAGCTACATGTTTTAATGATTTGAAAATTTTTTAAAATGTATCATATAATACATATAAAGAAACAGCAATCGTTATAGGATTAGTACAGAATGATATTGAAATATTGAAAATTTTTGAAGAAGCATGTTCTATCATGAATTCTAAAGAATTCAGAAAATTCTTTGCTTGGTTTCTAATTAGTGATAACATTTCTCCTACTAATAACATTTGGGATACATTTCTTTACAAAACATTAATTCATCATTTCTTAGAAGAAAGGAAAAAGTTGTTTCTATGGCATGGACAGGAATATCTTCTATCCTACTACTAGAAGGCACGATGAGTCATAGAACTTTTAGATTACCATTAGATTTATCGAGTATTGAAACAACATTTTTAAAATTGAAGTCGGACAAAAGAAATTACGCGAATGTGATGTACTTATTTAGGACGAAGCATCGATGATTCCAAAAAAAGCATTAGACATTGTTGATAAAACTCTAAGAGATTGTTGTAGCATTTATTTGATTCCGTTTGCTGAAAAATTAATAATTTTAGGAGGAGATTTTAGACAAATTTTGCCAGTGATTAAAAATGGATGTAAAATCAATATTTTAAATGAATCAATTAAACATGCTAATATGTGACCAAAGTTTAAAATTTTGAAATTAACCAAAAATATGAGATCATATAATGAAGAATTTTCAAAACATTTGTTAGAAATTGGTGACGGAAAAAACTTATCTTTATCAATAATAACAGATGAAGAAGATTTATCAGATAGGGCAATACTATATTGCCATAATCAAGATATTCATCAGTTAAATAGTCGAATACTTAAAAAAATACAATCATAAGAAGAAATTTATTACAGTACTGAGTATGCCAAACCCAAAGGTGTGGATCAAAGTGATGAAATTATCCAAATAAACTATCATATATAGTATCTCAATTCTTTGAAATTTCCTGGTTACCATTTCATAAATTAGTTCTGAAAATCATTGCGGTTGTGATGCTTATTAGAAACATTAGTATCAATGATGGATTATATAATGGTACAGGATTGAAAATTTTAAAATTATACAAGTATAATATTAAAGCTATGGTCATCGTTGGTTACAATAAAGGAAACATAGATTTTATACCTAAAATAACTCTAAATTCTGGTGAATTTTCATCACTGCCGTTTATATTGTATCGAAAACAATTCCCTATTGTACTGGAATTTAGCATAACTATTAATTAATCGCAAGGTCAAAGTTTCAATCAAGTTGGATTTATTTGAAAAGACCTGTATTCTCTCAGGACAATTATATGTTGCTTTATCAAGGTGTACAAATCCAGAAAATTTCTCTATTGAAAATGATATAAATCACACCGATGAAATTGAGAATATAATATGGAAAGAAATTTTCCAATGATGACCTCTTTAAAATCAAAAAGAGGGTATTAAAAATATTTAAAAAAATCATGATTCATTTAATTTCTTCTTATTTAAAAATTATATTACTTATATTACAATATAAAACAATACTAAAGTATAAATGTATAAATTTTATATTTTATAATAGCTGTTAACATGCCGAAGCGTGGAAAATCTGAAAGTCGCGATGAATCACCCAAAAAACATTCAAAAAATGCATATAACTATTCATACACACTTTCTGATTTTTTATAAAACCAAATTCATATTGGAGATAGGAATGTCTAAATTATGTCATATTATTTACATTTGCATGAACATTCAAATACATTTTATTTCAACTTATTATAACTGTTGTAACGAAATGAGTGCCATGTACCGGCGTTCGCACTATAGGCGACGCGCGCGCAGCAGGGTAGTTACCCAAAGAGAACGCGACTGGGGACGCGGCGCTGGCCGCGCTGACGCCCCGAGCGCGTCACTATCGATTCAGAGTTCGATCCGCGCGCGTCAACGCCCTTGGAGTCTCGCCGGCATTTTCCCGCGTAGAAGATAGCGCACGCGGAGCGACCTGTTGCCGCGACGCCGTAATCGGAGTGAAGTACTTACGGAGATGTCTCCCCACTGTGCCACGAGTGTGGAGGCGCGTCCCACGAATAGCCAAAAGAGAGTGGAGGAGAGAGAAGCGAATCGGAGAAGGAGATAGAGAGAGAGAGAGCGAGAGAGACAGAAACAGAGATAGAGCGATCGTCCTCGAGGAACGCATAATTAAGGTAAAGGCTAGCCCGCGCGTATAGATATTATACAAACCGCGAGCGGTGTACAGGGCTGCTCACCGTGGGCACCGCGCCCTAGAGTACACCAAGGTGCCGTGACACCAAGCGCGCGTACGGTCCATCGTGAGGGCAACGCGTCCAGCAGCGAACCAGCTGGATGCGCACCGTCGCTTGGTCTGCGCGGTTATTAAGTTCGTTGTCACAAATTGTTTATCAGTTATTGTTAAATTCGTCTGCGCGGTTAGTAAGTTTCTTGTCACAAATTGTTTATCAATTATTGTTAAACTCGTCTGCGCGGTTATTAAATTCTTTGTTATTATTGCTAATCAATTATTGTAAACTTCGTTATCATTATTTATTAATCTATTGTTGTTAATTTATTTGTTGCTGAATATAGTCTATTTTATTATTAAAAGTTAAACTCGCGTGAATCAATTTTCCCCACGACCCGCCTGCTCCTCGACCGAGTTAGGCAAGCGCGAAAAGCCGTTACATTGGCGCGTTGCGACAATCAACTTTCCGCGCTTTCGCGCTCCTTACAGATCGCGAAAACCCGTGCGTCGAGGTAACTCCGCACAGAGCTGAATCCACCGGGGTTCAGTGAACTTTGCAGCAGGACGGCCAGAGCAGTGGCAGCCAGGCAGAAGCTCAGCGGCGTTGCGCCGCTGGCTTACTCCAGGTAGGAGCAATAGTGTACGCCAGTACGCGTTGCGTGTTGTGCTAACTGATGCACGATAGCAACTCGGCCGACGGCTTATTAGCAACGGACAATTGTTATTAACAATTGTCCCACCTGTTACAGATGGCGCGCTTACGATATTATTCACGCAGTTAATTAATAATTAACGGAAAATATTTAAACATTTTTAAGAAGTAATAATAAATTTAAAACGTCTTGTAAAATTTTATTTGAACGTGTAAGCAGGCCAAGCACGCGTACGCGAATCGAGCGAAAAAGCGGCACACCGAATTGTGCAAAAGTGTGTGCGAGGTAGGTGAGCAGAGAGTGCGAATAAATAAATATTACATAAGATTATTTTTGCTCTGACTAAAATATCAGAAATAGTTTATTAATAATTAGTTAACAATTTTCGATTATAACTAATGATCAGGCCAAGCAAAAGCGAAATAATTATTTAAGACGAGTCAGAGCAAAAATAACTAATCACGGCAGAGAAGTGTGTTTAGAAAATAGTAGAGTAGCGCGACTGCGCAGTGGGCAGTACGATTAGCCGGCTCAACAGCAAGTGTACGAGAACAGGGCCGTACGTACGCGACACAGGGGCCCCGCTTCTACAATATTTTTTTTTTAATTTCTTTTTCAAGATTAACTTCAAAGAGAAATTATTGTTTATTAACTATTAATAAACAATAATTGCAAAAATCATTTTTTTTTATTTTTAATTTGTTTTTAATTTTTTTTTAATTTCCATATTTTCTGAATTTTTGAACTTTTAGTTTCTTTTTAGATTTTATTTTAAAGGATATATATTTTCTAAGCTTTTAAATTTTTGAAGTTTTAAATTTTCAGATTTTTCGATTTGTTTTCGATTTTGGAAATTTATGGACATTTGGATTTTCGAATTTTTGGAAAAATTTTTTTGGATTTATTTTTGAGGGTTTTGGATTCTTTTGAGATTTTTGAGGCTTTAAATTTTCAGGTTTTTAAAATTTTTGAATTTTTGAATTTATGAGGATTTTTTGAGATCTTTGAAGTTTTCAAATCAATTTTAATTTTTTTTTTCTGAGATTTTCAAATTCTTACTGGTTTGAATTTTTGACTGTTCGAATTTCCAAAGGTTTTGGAATAATTCGAATTAGCAGTTTTTAAATTTTTTTCTGAGACAAAACTTTTTTCTAATCAAAGGCTGAACTCATTTTTTGTTTCGAAAATTTTTGCGTCAAATCCCACACACACTTCTAACTTGCAATACGACATTTGAACCCGGTCACTCGAGGTTACCGGGTCAAAACGAAAATTGAGAAAATCAATTAAAATCACCTGTTTGAAGCGATATTCGAATCCGAATACTTGCATAGATCGAAATAGGAAAAAGAAACCCGTGATTAGTTAAGAAAATAGTAGAAAGACGATCTTGCGTAACAGAACACACGGAGAAAAGCGTAACAAAGATCATTCTGACACTCTGCTCAACCGAGTAAGATTTAATTGCGAAATTTTTCTCGGACCTTAAGTGTATAATACACTTGCACACACTTGCGAATAAAAGCGAAATCGAAAATCTCACGTGGCGAGAAACATATAGGTAATTGCGAGCGAAGTCAGCAATCTATAGAAGATCAGAATGTCCATCACAACAGAGACAGCTGTAGAGACGTGGCTGACGGAACTGAGTGGCCAGCAGCTATACGAAACACTCTCTCAGTTGAAGATGTCCACAGAGGGCAACTACTTCGCACAGGCATATCGCCTGCAGAAATGGTTGCTCAGCAACTACACAGCTAACGATTTCGTGGAACAAGACGATGAAGAGGGCGACACCATCAATGTCAGAGCTCGACGCAGGCGCCAGTTCATCGACGAAACAATAGCGGACGATATTCAAGACGGCACGCAGACAGGCCAGATAAACGCGCACAGCCCGGCAAATCTGATCACAGACACGAACGTGTTCAGAAACCTTGAACTATCGCTTCGTGGGCCTCCAGAGGTCAACGAAACGACATCAACAACCAACGAGACAACAGCCGATGAACAAACGATGGAGTCGGCCACACAGCCAATTGAGCAGATGATTACGCTAGTGTCAGCACAAGGAACCAATTCCAAATACCACAGGATATATCGTTAGTATTGGCAGAACTGCTCACATAGGTCAAGTTGCTTCAACGGCAAGTAGACACCCTGAAGCGAGAGCAGATTCTGTCAAGTACAAGGAACGAGGAAACCAGACGCCCGGGACATGTGAATTTCCAAGACACGTTCACAATACACTGTGATACGCATCTGGACGATTCTCGAGCTACAACGGCGCCACCTACTACGGTACGCAGCGCCTGGGAGGAGGCAGATAATCGAAGAACGACTATAAGCGATGACCATCAGTGGCCAAGAGATCGACCAGATGTGCGTAGGAGTGGCAATCCTGGAAACACCTCAAGCCCAAGATTCGCACCAGCAAGTTTGGACGGAACGTCTAGGTTCGGTTCGAATAAAGATGTAGGTCAAGTAGTAAGAAAATGGAACGTCAGGTTCTCTGGTAGCAAGAACCAGAGTATAGACGCATTCCTGGCGCGGATCGAGGATTGCAACGCATTGAGCAATCTAACGGGTGATAAGCTTCTGGCAGCGCTGTCTGAACTCTTCACAAACAACGCAGCGAGCTGGTATAGGAATAACCGAACGAAGTGGCGGACTTGGAATGACTTCACCACTTCAGCCAGGCGATGGTATGGTACAAGTCGTCAATACCAACAGAGGCTATGGAACGAAGCTAACCTAAGGACACAAGGACCAGATGAACTGGTCCGAGACTACCTCACGTGCCTCATTGGCATAATGAACAAATTATCGCCGAGGCTTGAGTATAGTCAGTAATTAGACTTGCTACACCGAAACATGCGGTCGGACCTACAGAAAATGATCCGCAGGTGCGAGATCACTAGCGTGGAAACACTGCTGGACGCCGCCTCAGATGCCGAGCAAACGTTGGAACGAGAGAAAAACATACGTTTGCCCCCGCCTCCGGAAGCTTATTTGTTACCCGAGATGGCGTATAAACCCACTCAAGGGGAAAAGAAACAGAAAGCGGAAGTATCTGCCATTTAAGCCAAGAAAGAACCACAACCTTCGACATCTGATATCACGGCAATGTTTGCCAAGATGTTAGACGAGAAACTGAGCCAGTTTCGGCTAAACATGTCGGAGAAAGGCGCCGTCACCAGGAGCGAAAAGGGCGGGGGGACCAGAACGGACCCCAAAGCGCCCGACAAAGGGGGAAAACCGCTTGGGTCGTCAACTCGAACGGGGTGGGGAGCCAAAAGGTCGCAACCTCCTGGCACCCCGCCAGGAGGGAGTAAACCAAGGTTTGACCCCACGCAGCCAATGAAATGCTACGGCTGCGGAGAGATAGGGTTCATGCGGAAGCATTGCCCTAAATGCTCGGGAAATAAACAAGGGAGCGGCTAGAAAGGACCAAAGCCACTCCTAACGAGAAACCGGTCCCCGCAGAAACACTTCCCGTCGTAGCCGAGACTACGACGGAGGATGTGGACGTCCAAAAGAAGCCAGGCGATTCTCGTCCAGAAGTAGAGATAACACTGCAAGAGCCTCCGAAAGAGCCTACGGTCACCGTAGCTGCTCAGGAAGTCGAAGCTACGGCAACGACAGAGGACTTGGACGTCCAACCACGGTCAAGCCAGCCGACTCCCGAAGGAGAGGCCGAAACGAAGGAGTTCACCGGCTTCGATTCTTTAGTAGAAGAAGATGAGCTTGTGAGACCGTGGGGAATGAAGTACAACCCCGAAAACGAAACACGATGGTGGATGTCGATCGAAGTCATGGACTACAGGCTAGTTGGAATGACGATATAAAACTAATTGTTACGAAACTAAAAGTCACTGAAATAATTAAAAAATTATCATATTATATTATGATAATTTATTAATTGAATAAATAATATAAATACACAATATTATCTTTTAGATTATACTTTTGGAAACTGTGATTTCTAAAGAGCGATCAGGTTTCAATAATAGAAACGTGCAATTTGAGTTGCATTTAAAACACTATTAAAAAATTAGTGTACTTGTATTCAATAACTTGACATAAAATGTAGAATCTTTACCAATCATTACTTTCGAAGAAATAACAAAAAAATATGGACTCACCAGTATAAAAACTTGTTTTAATTAATTTATTTCTTTGAAATATTATTGTAAAAAAAGCGATTGAAATTGAATTAAATAATTGAGCATATTTATAAGTGAATTTGTTGCTACAAATAAAAGTTCAAATAAACTTGGCGCTATGACTGACAAATCTCATACAATAGATGTACTTATTTTAAATGGTACAGATAAACACGAGTTAAAACGTGGATCAAAATTCAGAATAATTGGAGAAATTAACGATTCAGGTATTATTAACGATTAATTTGAAATATTTGGATTACTAAAATTTTATTATAATACTATATTTATTTTTTATAAGATAACAACATGTACTTAGAAGTCCAACATTTCGAACGTATTGAAGTACTGAGAGATGATGCATTAACATTGACGGAATTGATATTGGGAGGAGAAATTGTAAAGAGAAATATAGTATATATATATAACTATATAGGATATATATTACAATGATTTAATGTTGTAATAATTGTTATGAATTTATATTATCTTTTTATTAATGAACCTCAATAAAGGAAACAATCTGGATTAACAGAAGAATCAAATTTCGGGTAGTCAACATTAGGTTAAAAAAATATCACAAAAGAAGGATGACAGGATTTCGAACGACTATATTTGGAGTACAAAACCATTAAGAAAACAGATTTCAACTAAGTATTAACATCAGTCAGTTTTCAAAATTGTTAACTTAATTTATTATTGTTATTACGGTATATCACTCATCAAAAACACACCAATGTATCTACTGCAAAGTGGTGCGGAAACGATACATTATTATGTTAATTTATAAACAAATATTCAAATAACATGAAAGCTTTTCATAAAGTTTAATATATTATGTACATTAAAATGACGGAAGTTAGCGCGCGCTGCGCACCCCCCTAGTATATATATATACGGGTCAATCCATGCCAAAACGCACACGGCGATGCCCAAAAATGGTAAAGACTTAGAAAAACTTGTATAGGGTCAAAATTTAGGGTTTTTTTATGTAGAATCAAAAAATACCTGACAAACGCTCAAATGGGCAGGTTCATGGCCAGAAATGGACTGTTATACTTTAAATCTCTACAACAACTTCCTTTTTATCACTTGAAAATTTTCTGATAATAATACTCTTGTTTCGCAGTGGAATAAAACATTTATTGCTTGAAATTTGTGGGACAGAAGGAGCCTCGTCAAATCGTCTTTTTAATCTTCTTTGAGTATTGCTATGTGTTACTTTTGAATAATAAAAGAACTTTATATTTTTTATTGAATGGCATGCCCACTCATAAAGCTGCTTAGCTGTTAAAATGCTGTTGATTGCTGATGCTTGGAGGCTTGCGGCCCTAGCTCCTATTTTAAGAGTTGCACCAAGGCCATCATGTGGGCCTTTTCCGTGAGCCGTCGCGCAAAAATGCCATTCTGCTCTGATACCAAAATCATTTTCATGATCACATAAATTTTGGATATTAAATCGATTTTTAAAATGTTGTTTTGCTCCATCAGAAAAGTAGATAATCTTTGTAACTTTGTTTTGTTTCTTTAGGTAATCAATTATCATCGAATTACACACATACACCGCTGCAGATTCATGAGTATTTGATTCAGAAATCACGATTATATTTCCATGTTTTAATTCACCTTCATCTCGATAATAATAAACTACAGTATATACTGTGGCTTGATTATTATTATAGTGAAAAGCTTGATCTGCTTTTTGAATAACGAAAGCAAAATTCTCTGAATAATCTGGTAGCACAAGAATTTCTCCTGGCTTTAAGCTTCCCTTCAATTGCTTAAAATATTCTGATTCTTGTTTGTTAATATAATCATGAGGTTTTAATGATTTTAACCGATGACCAAGAAGTTCGAGGAAATTTTCAGTAGTTGTGTTTGATGTAATCATAGTTGTTCTATCTGTCGAATGTCAAGAGCTAAAAGTTATATCCTTTACGTCTGCTTTTTCCAAACCTAATTCAAACTGGGATCTGAGCTTATCGTAATTAAGGCAGTTTTTGTATTCGTTAAGAAAACATTCTCTATTTGAGTTACCACATACCATGAGATTAAGACAATCGGTATAGTTTTTTAATGGGAATTCCGATTTAGCCATCAGGTCATATAAATTGATGGCATCGAGCAAAAGCTTGACATTCTCATGAATCACACATACGCAAACAATATGAGTACCATTACTTCCGAGTAAAACACAATTTTGAGGTCGTAATTGGCAAAACTTTGAAAGACCTGTAGTAGTATCTGGATGCTCTCCACAGAATTTGAAATATAATTCTTTTAAGCTAAACAATGTCAGTCTCTTCTGTTTGAGGACTTTTTCTCCATCAATCTCAACAGATTTTTTATTTCTATATCCTGGGAGAATTCTGCTGTTAGAATCACATTCAGAGAATTGTTTCACTCTATTAACCGTAGTTTGTGGCAGCGATTTACCTATTTTTGGGGGTGGTCTAGAAAAAGAGCCATTCGTGGCTTTTAATTCTTTAGCTTTTCTAATGGAGTAAGTCGTAGTATTGAATAGAGAAGAAATCTTCTCTATTGACCATTTTGATGGCAGTATGGTTAGAATAGCTATCCTGTCGGGATTGTGCTCTGACAACGATGAAAATTTTTCTCTTAAACCTCCGAAGATTTCATGGAGGTTTTCCTCAGCATTTGAAGAAGTCTAACTGTCAAGATCTAATTGCACATTCTTCTCTAGGCTATCTTCATTTGAACTGTTAGATACAGAAGTATTGTTCAAATTGTCATTCACGTTTTCATCATGAGTATCATCATTGTTGGAATTGTGGTTCACGTCATCATTATGAGTATCATTACTAGTATATGATATTTTCCTACATCCACTGCAAATCATATTCTCTGCAGAAGCAAGCCCGAAATGTCTGCAAAGCCTAGCTGGTAGTGGTCGTAATGATTTGCCTATGTGAGCTACCAATTTGAACGGATTGCAACAGCGATCTGTTCGAAAAGAAACGGACCTTAGACTTAAAATCAGCGATCTCTAAAACGTATAAATTTATGGTCACGATCCTTAATCTGACCGTAATCATGCATATTTGAGCGTTTTTGAGGTATTTTTTGAGGTTAGAGCAAATCCTGGAGTGATAAGGTTAAACGGTCGGCGGATTCAGATTCAGTGTACCCGAAAACATATAAAATGACCTTTACTCAAAATTTTCGTCTTTTATCTATATTTTTATGAATGATTAATCGGAAAATTTTCGGAAAACTGGTCGGAAAATCGGGTTTTTGGGACCGCCATTTTGAAAATTTTGAAAAGCGCCACATAGCTATTGATTCTACATAAAAAACCCTAAATTTTGACCCTATACAAGTTTTTCTAAGTCTTTACCATTTTTGGGCAGAGCCGTGTGCGTTTTGGCATGGATTGACTCATATATATATATATATATATATATATATATATATATATATATATATATATATATATATATATATATATATATATATATATATATATATATAGAATAGGGCGCCCTGTACTGGCAAAGTGGGCGAAGCTTTTTTTAGAAAGTATATTTTTAGAATAATATAGAATCAATATTTCAGTTATTAATTAGCCAAATTCCAAAGTCGCTGTAATTCATCTCGATGTGCAGTCATAGCTGAGCTATTATTAATTTTCATCAATTGGTCAAAATTGAATGCTGGTTTTAATAATAATCCACTTAAAGTTTTAACTCGGGATAATGCAACATACGTGAGACCAACTTGTAATTCATTATTACCTATATCGACGATAGCTCTATACAAAGTTATACCTTGAGATCTATGAATGATGTCAGCATAACCCAGCATTGCAGGAAATTGTTTACGGGTGCACGAAATTCCGTTTCTTTTGAAAGACGAAACTATGAGGAATATAGGAACTGAATTGTCATATAAAGTCATCCTGCTGTATTTTTCAAAACTGATTAGTAAACATAATGACAGATGATCACTGTATACTTCGCACACAATTGATGGATCACATATGATGTCAGTGAAGGTCCCGACCGAGCCATTAGCAAGACCTTTAGCCACCCATATATTCTGTCACAAAATAATTCACGCTCCTTTTTACATACGCATTTCTGCAGGTAATCCTTTAGCTTCGTCAGTTGAAGCTGCAAAAGCTACAGGGCCATTATGAATATCTTTTATCAGTGCAATCGGTTGTTTATTATCTTTCAATTTTCTATAATTGAATTTCTATAATTGAAAGTTAAAATATAAACTAGAAGATAGAAGGTCATAATCCCTGTGAGATATAGTTCCATTCAATATTTTTTCAAGAGTCTCCCTAAAAGAACGTTGTTCTTCTCCCATCTGTATCATGACTTTAGTTGGAAAAAAAGCTTTTCTGAACTGTTGATATAACAAACTTGATTGAATTGTTATAGCATTTTTTCAATGGTATAGAGAGTCAGACCGCAAACTGGTGGAAGTTGTGACCAGTCTCTGATCAGACAAACGCATAATACGCCAAAAGACAAATTTGAAGATTGAGGTTTAGCTTCTCTAAGTCTTCTGTATACTATATTAATCAATTTTAATCCTAACATGCTGGATTCATCAATTAAGACAAACTTAATATCTGTTATTTCCTCCTCGAAAGTAATCTTGGTTTCACCAATAAACTTTCGTAGAAATTGCGAACCAAATATCCTCAAAGCAGAATGAAGAGCCTGCCCATTAATATTATTAGCTGCGATGTCTGTAGGAGCCAATAGAAGAGGAGCGGAATATTCAAAGTGTGAATCAATGTCACAAACCTCTTGATTGATAACACAATTCTTTCCTTGGATGATTACGAGTCTATCAGAACAACTATTATAATTGGCCCGAAGGAACAAGTATTGCACTTCGACTTCCCACACTTCCTCGATTCTTTTCTATGAAACAGATATTTATTTTAATATCAGGGTATTTATGATATATTACAGTCCAATATAAAAGCAAGTTAATGTCATGATTACCAAGCGACACTTCAGCTGGTAACGCATTCAGCATAACTGCAACAACAGCTATCAAATCTCTTTCGTTGAAAATTATTTCTTGTTCAACATTTTCATCAGAGTCTTAAATTTCTGAAAATAAGGACATGTTTAAGTTTTCAGGATCGGGAATATGTTTTCGGTCGAATGCCTTTTTCAAAGTTTCATTAGAATTCCTTAAATTCTATGCAGTACGCCATGATGAGTGCAACATAATTTGTTGCTTACAAAATAACTATATATTTGACCCAAGATTTTTATCACACTTCGGATAAACTTGAACAACTTTTTCTTTGCAACTTGTAGCAACGCTACCATTTGTACCTTTCTAATGTTTCTCAGTGAATTTGAACAATGTTATATTTCCATTTATTCTGATCTGATACAGTAAAATTCAAAGAAAGAAGAACTAACGTCGTCGTCAGTAGTTTCACTAATAGTTATATAATTTTTCATTATTATAATAAGTTTTTTGAAAGTTCTAGTAGCATGAAATAATGGAATTCCTAAAAGGATATGACATGTTTTACAAGCACCTATATCCCTTTCGCCGATAATTTCCATCATTAAATTCGTATATGCATGCCATACTTGTTCTCGACGATCTCTTCTACAATTGTACAATTTCTTTAAACATATAATCTAAACTTTTGGATGCAGGTTCAGATTTAGAAACATACTTAGCGATATAATTAACAACGTCGTATTCTGATGTTATTATTTGAAAGTCAGTGTTAGCTCTCCAAATTTAGGTAATGCATGGATTCTATTGATTGAGTTTATCATCATTTCTTGCTGGTTTGTAAACCCAGTGACCTTTCTTATTTTTTTGCAATGTTGATTCTTTAGGAAATTTGAATCGACAAATAAATTTATTTCCATTCCGGCGAAGACAATAAGTCTTGGAACATTGAGTATGATGTTGAGATCGATTTAATAATTCAGAAATGCTACGTTCATTTTCGAGTTCAACTTCGGTGGAGCGATTGAGCAATGGATGTATTGTTGCTGGTGGTCAGATGGTGCAGGATTATAAGCGCTTACTAACTAATCATAACATTTTTTCGCATTCAGTAATTGTTCTTCAGAACAAGAGTCAAAAGTTCTCGGAATAGGAGCACCCAAGATCCAAAGCATTCTAGGAACATGACATGAACCTCGGTGCTGAAATTCATATCGGAACCAATAGTCAATTACGTTATATCATTCACATAAAACATCTGTAATAAAATTTGTTCCGCGATAAGTAAAATAGTCTTCAACAATACGTGGGTTTTCAACAATATCTTTCTGTCGCTGTACTGCAATTTCTGATTCGGTAAGCGAATTTTCGTCGTCGAAATTACAGCTCATTAGACGAGCTAAGTCCGGCGACCATAAACATGCTGCACTTAGTGTAAAAAATGCTGTTGGTAACCCAATTTAATTAACCATAGCTTCGAGTTATCTCCTTCTTCGGAACCAATAGGAATTTGAACCTATAATTTTAGAACACCAATAATACAGACTTTAAACATTCTGAGGATTTTCCAACATTGTATTTCACAAATCCTGCACTGTCCCACTGAAATGTGATATTTTAGCAAATATTGTACACCGTATGATAGCATCATACCGTCGACATGTATTCAAATCAAAATACGTAAAACGAGGATCTTGCGCGAATCGTTGATCTTTATGCTGCCTTAAATATTGAAAATATTCAAGACTGTTAGTTTACAATTATTTGATCGAGTATTATCATTCAACTTTGCTTCAACAAAAGGAAATAATGCTGTAAATGCCATAACATAATGTGACATAACCTTCACTAGCGAACTCTTTAATTACATCGGTAGCTTGAGGCCATGGAACTACTTTTTCAACATCAGATTGAATACGATCAGCTTCGTGTAAATTAATATTTTCAGGTATAACACTTTCATAATTCCCATCTGAGTCACCTTCTAATTGAATATCATTTCATATTTCAACCGTTTGTACGTATTTGTACACTTTCATAGATATTTCCATCGATTGGAAGCTATGAAATCTGTTCCATATTGATTTCTATATCTGCATAGTACCGATTATTATTTTTTTTAAATATAAGAGCAGCAAGAACCTTATTGCGTTTCACATGAAAATCGCGATGTTCATTTAATACCTCTCATCTAACAACGACAACCCTCAATGTTGAAGGTATTCTTGGTAATGAATTTATTATCTCAGTTATATTCTGCCCTATACTTATTATATTTCCTATGCAAGCATATTGCCCTGGAATACCGCGTGATTTTTTTTCGGTAGACCCGCATAACAGGTTGAACTCTTGCAATGAGTAACTGTTCAACAAAAGTCAAATCTTGCAGTTCAATAGGAATATTGCCCGGATCCATATTATTATCTGCAATGATGTTTGTAGGATTTTACATGCATGGCTGGCATTGATCATAAATGCTATCCATCAGCAATACCCTACAAAAATTGTTGCATGTATTTAACGGTAAATTTCGTAAATTATTTTCAAAATTAGTTTGAAGATAGCGGTACATTGCATTACCTTCTGTAACGCGCAGATTTTGCACGTAATGGTTTTCGTTTTTCATTCAAACGATTTTGTCGATATTGGCGTTGGGAATACGTCAGATGACCTATTCCTCAGCCTCGTTTTTTAGGACGGGGCATTCAATCAATATCAGCAGTTACGGCGAACTTTCTAAGTGGATCGAAATCCAAAATAATTTTTGCTTCAAATCGATTGGGTATATATGATCTAAGCGCTCCTACTTCTCTAACGGGTTACACTGATTCAATGGTAACGTAGCCACTAGCGCCTCATAGCAGTGGACTGACATACTGCATGGCCAGCGGTTTGTTGCAAATGCAGTGACAGCATTATGTACGTTTATGTTTATAACTTTTTTATTCATGAACCGATCATCATGAAATTGAATACAAGACATATTATTCAGAAAACAATTTACAATTCTTTATTCAATAATAGAGCATTTCTTAAGTTCTTCTACAAGAATAGAACATTTCTTAAGTTCTTCTACAATAATAGAACATTTCTTAAGTTCTTCTACAATAATAGGTGTGCTAAGGTCACCGGTTTTTAACCTAAAGTGCTCTCGATTACGGTAATATGCATCAGTCCCTGTATGCATCAAATAAACAGTAGATATATCTTGAAAACGTACATGCTTTTTATCCGCAGTATTAAATTTATTTTCCATGCTGGTAGCTTCCACCACGTATGTCATCTCGGAGGGAAATAAGTTATCCGTTCGAGCACGTATTCCTTTATTCCAATTCCTCCACTCCATATACATACTCAATAACCCCGTCACAGCGCGCTCAACTTAAGTACAAAAATTAGTCTCTACGCAAGCATCAAATTTTAACCCGGGACAGGAAATTGAAACTATCAATAGACGACGTTGCAGTGAGTTCGACATCGTCGTCATTCTACCAGCAACTACATGGAAGACTTCCGTCGACAGGAAGGTATTCTTCGCCAACTTGTTAAAGCACAAAATGCACTTAAACTCAAATTCGATATGTTTAAGTTTGGCTAAGCTAGTGTTGAAAGGGCATTGGGAGAAACGTTTAAGCCAATTTTCGATCAACTTGAAAAGCTTGTAACATTATCTGAAATAAAAAAATTAAAAAATAAGCGTATATTAGCTGAAAACGATTTTCAACGATTGACAAGCTAAATGAGAGTGACGAATTAGATAAAAGTATAACATCAAGTAAGAGTGATGTGTCCGATGAGAGTCTTGATGAAACGTTGCAGCGTACAGTTTTTCACAATACTTCGTTCAAAACAGCTGATGCAGATGATGATTTATCTACTAATAAGCATATTCTCATGGTCGATCAAACAGAGCATTTAGATAAAATTTATGGAGTGCGTAAAGAAGGTGCTAGTTTTATCAATGGTGACTCATCGATATACTTTGAAGATAATAACCTGAAAGTGAATTATGTGCGTTATCCGAATACTTTGAGATTGCTGGAACTGCTCTTTGCAAAATATACTGATCAAAGTCTTGTGAATTCAATGGATTATAAAATTATCGCAAGAGTCTCGAAATAATGAATGCTCACAAGAAAAACGAACTCACAACAAGAAATTTACTGATATTATCGCTCCACTATTTTCCGAAAAAAAATGTGACATTACAAAATTGCTAGCAGAGATACAAGAATGGATTATGTAAACTGGGAAGATCCAAATGCACTCGTAGATCGCCTCCGATTACTCTTGGCTGAACAATTCGCTAGAAACCCATGTCACGTTAAAGAGATCCACTCTATCATAGAAGAGCTCCGTCAAGCTGGGCATATATTTTAAAAAAGAATAGAATCGTAAAATGTGCGATAGAGAGGTGAGATTTGCGTCACAGAATCAAATATGTCCAACATTTTACCGATAGTTGACCGACACTTGACCGACATGTTTATGTCATGCAATCAACGCTTTTCGACACGCTTCGATACATTTCGACACTTTTCGAGAATTTCGACATATTTACGATACATTTCAACACTTTTCGACAATTTCGACACATTTCGACACTTTCGACATATTTAGACACTTGTTCGACAGATTTCGGCTCTTGTTTGACCGATTTCGACACTTGTACGACAGATTGCGACACTTGTTCGACAGATTTCGGAACTTGTTCGACAGATTTCGACATTCGTTCGACAGATTTCGACACTTCTTCAACAGATTTCTGGCTAGTGAGGAGTACGAAGAATCTCTGACTAGCTATTCTCCACGAGCCACTGATAGTAGTGTAGATGAATCTATTCCATTCACTTTAGTAGATAGTAATGTGATTGCTGATAATTCACGAAAATTACAATCGAATTTTGGTTCTAAATTCCATGGACAATCAAATATGGAAGATTCGTATGAGAAATGGATAAGAAGAGATCATAATTATGGATTTGACGAGTTGGATGATCTTAATATATTAGTCGATTGCCTCCGAATAATCATGACTATGAATTCATTTGGGATACACAATAACGAGATTCTCTTCATCCTCAACGAGTTATGCAAAGCAAGTTACGTATACTGATGTATTTAGATTACGTTAACGATATTCAATATGAAGTTACGATCGATTTGGTGTCCCCAACAATCAAAGATACTTATGCAGGAAATTATACAGATTCTCAATGCAAGTTCTAATTTATATACTATGAAGAGAAGAAAGTGTATACCAGTAGAGTGTTCATTTGTACCAGGAAATTTACTGCCAGATATTAGCTTCCTGTGATTAGACGAAGCGAAAGGTATCTACTGGGAGATACCCAAATACGCACGACCAGGTACCCGTAATCAGATACCAGCGACAAGATACCCAGGTAGCAGCGTCTGCATATCCAAGTACCAGCGACAAGATTTTCAGCTACCTGTGGCCTGCGACCCGGAGCCAGAAATCGCCCTCGCGCGATTGAGAACTCTGCAGTTCAAAGATCGAATGCGTACAAAAAATTCACACATTAGTGTATGCTTTATTAGGTCAGTAAAACATCGGAACCATGGTAGCTCAGTGGATTAGAACTCAGCCTTCTACACAGAACGCCCAGGGTTCGAATCTCAATAGTAAAGTACCGTGGTTCTGATGGTTCGGACTCAATCTAAAACTGTATGGCCAGTTGTGATGCATCTTTAAATAGGATAGGGGAGGGGGTGGACGGAGGGCGGGGTTAGGTTCATCATAACTATAGGGACAGTAATATTCTTTCTACATAGCTTTTACTGTTTGTAGAGATAATATATTTCTGTTAAATTGTAAATATGGGATTCAAGCTTCTCAATTATATTTTTTTTGTTTTTCTTAATTTAAAAAAAAAACCTATAATTTCATATCAATAACCCTTGTAAGTCGGTAAAGTCGACTTATTCACTATGAGTGTAAAAACAGTTGAAATTTCTCTTATAAGAAATTTAAGTAAAATTAGTGAATTTAGTGTTAAAAAATTGTATCATTAAATTAAACCAAGTTAAGTTCACGCTGTGATCAATTCAGCAATATGGCATCGCGAAAACGAAAAGCTGAATTTGATAAAAATAAATGTTTATATCTTAATTGTAATAATAGCCGCGCCAACGGTTATCATTTATTCTATTATAATTAAACTACAGCTACTAGTATAGAAATGTACTATTACCAAACCTGTTTAGATAGATAGATAGATAGATTAAGATTTATTTTGCACAAGTCAAAAATATAAGTTTAACGAATATATCACATTTTCATAAGTTAGTTAGACCGGACAATAAACTTTGTCGCTTAATCAAAGCATGATAAATCGTATCGTTCTTTTTAGTATACTTTCACACACTATTAAAACAAAAGCACGCACGTGAGCAGGTGGCATATGCGTGCAGTCGATACCTATATTATTTTATTTAGCAGTATGTGAAAATAGTACATTTCAATACTAGTGCGAGAATGTGATTTTAGCCTTGTATGATAACGTTTGCACACGAGAGAAGCGAGTGTAAAAATCTCATACAAGGTTGAAATCTCATCCACTCACATGTATCGAACCCTACTTTTTGATACGATGTACGTGCAAAGCTTGATTTAGCATACGCTTTTTTTTGAAAAATATGATTTTTTTTACTTTTTGCTTTTATTAGTGCATGATGTGTGATTTTTGTATTTTGTCGTATAGTTTAGAATAGAAATTGCTTTGCGAAATTGTGTACGTAAACTAGTACATTTTGATACTAGTGCGAGAATGAGATTCGTCAAAAAGCGTCTGCTAAGTTGAGCTTCGCATACGCAGTGTCAAAAAATACGGTTCGATACGTGTGCGAGAATGTTACTTCAGCCTTGTGTCACCTTTTTATACTAGTGTAAATGTATTTTCTCACACTACTATCGAAATTTATTATTTTAAATGTTTAACAACTAATTTTACATTTTTGTTTTATTTCAGGAAATCCTATTCTTTATTCCATACCACGAAATTCCCTTCGTATCATCGGTTTATATAGTGAACACTTTCCAAAGGACTCATTTATAAGTGCACCGAGATTATATAATGGCACTAATCCTATACCACATAATATACGAAAAAGATTACAGCAAATCATAGAAAAGCAGACTAATTGTTTTCATAATGCAACAGATACTACATTGGTTCAAGGTACTAACGAAAAACACTCTGAAACTGTCGAAGTTGAAACACAAGACATTAATCTGCATAGCGAAGGCCATGATATTAGTATTGCCAATGATCGAAAACAAGCAATCACGAATTTTGTTCCTCTAATTTTATTGCAATGAAGATAGCCATGACAATGATATTAATATAAATTGATCGTCACGGTCAGGCAGTTACTAATCCATTTGGAAGATAATAGTTTTTCAATTACAATACTGAAGATGACAGTAATATGGAATATTTAAATCAGGAATTTGATGTCCCAATTAATGGTCAGTTTAAAACGTTTCACTCAGAGGTGAATGCAAAAAGAAAATCCAAAAGCATCGTAAAAACTACAAAAAATAAATCAAAGAGGTTTGTAAAAAAATTGCCAAATGATATTGATGCATTGCGGAAAATTAATTTAAAATTATGTAAACAAATTAAAGAATTGAAGCAAAAATTACAAGCTCTTTCGCTAGTAGAAACTATAAATTTGAAATTTCGTAAACAGTTAAAAATAGCACGAAATAAAATAAAAAATCTTATATCTGAGTCGCAAAGATTAGAAAAGCAAAATCACGATTTATTACAAAAATTGGAAATAAATAATCACTTAAACGATAAAAAATGTATTAATTTACGGTCTAGAACAGTTTCATTAAAAAAACACTCCATACAAACATAGACAAAAGATCTTAGCAAAATTCATGTTTTATCACGCAGCTTCTTGTTATTCGCGTTTACGAGAAGCTGGATTGAATTTATCCTCTCAGTCAACAGTTCGGAATCGGGTTTTAGATTATTCAACAGAGCCTGGTTATGATGACACATTATTATCTTTAATTAAAAATGCACTATCTAAATTGCCAACATCAGAAAGACTTTGAGCCCTTAAACCGGATGAAATGTCAATTAAAGCATGAGAAGAATATTCAAAAAGATATGACATGATTGAAGGTTTAGTCGACATTGAATTTTTAAGCAGAAGACCTGAACAAACAAAACAAGTATTATTACCTTGTTTGAATAGCATTAACTTAGAAAATCATTGGCGTCAGATATTTGTTTATTCTTTTACTGGAAAAGGTGCAACAGGCAAGGAAATTACAAAGGTTCAGCGAATCAAAAAGCGTTTAATGAACACTTTAGCGTTACGCTTGATACTCCATTTTTCATGTATGAAAAAGAGAAGTATTATGCCTCAGTTACGCAAACATAAAATTATTTACTGTGACAATCAAATCATTATTGATTTTAATGAGTTGCACAAAACGTGGTTACTTGATAGTGCTAGTAATACGTCTAATTTATTAGGACATTTGACAAAAGCTCATTTTGAGCCTAATGCTTTTGAGGCTAGGAATGTAAAAAGAGCATTTGAAATGCTTAGTAGGAGGATGGCTGCAGCTATGAACACATCAGGCGCATCGGGCGAGCTCCAATCAAAAGCTTAATACAAGTCCTCAGTTTTTGCCGAATCCATGAATATTGTCATTGATGCTTGCAATTCTCGATGCGCGAAAAATCGAAATACCCTAAAAAAGTCACTGTCACATCGTAATTCTGAAATAATACAGCGTTTAGAAGGATTTAAAAGTTCGTAAAGCAATGGAGTATTTTAAAGTCTAATAAATTTACACGACCACCTTGTTTTCAAGGAATGGAATTAACGAAGTTTCATTAGAATTCCTTAAATTCTATGCAGTACGCCATGATGAGTGCAACATAATTTGTTGCTTACAAAATAACTATATATTTGACCCAAGATTTTTATCACACTTCGGATAAACTTGAACAACTTTTTCTTTGCAACTTGTAGCAACGCTACCATTTGTACCTTTCTAATGTTTCTCAGTGAATTTGAACAATGTTATATTTCCATTTATTCTGATCTGATACAGTAAAATTCAAAGAAAGAAGAACTAACGTCGTCGTCAGTAGTTTCACTAATAGTTATATAATTTTTCATTATTATAATAAGTTTTTTGAAAGTTCTAGTAGCATGAAATAATGGAATTCCTAAAAGGATATGACATGTTTTACAAGCACCTATATCCCTTTCGCCGATAATTTCCATCATTAAATTCGTATATGCATGCCATACTTGTTCTCGACGATCTCTTCTACAATTGTACAATTTCTTTAAACATATAATCTAAACTTTTGGATGCAGGTTCAGATTTAGAAACATACTTAGCGATATAATTAACAACGTCGTATTCTGATGTTATTATTTGAAAGTCAGTGTTAGCTCTCCAAATTTAGGTAATGCATGGATTCTATTGATTGAGTTTATCATCATTTCTTGCTGGTTTGTAAACCCAGTGACCTTTCTTATTTTTTTGCAATGTTGATTCTTTAGGAAATTTGAATCGACAAATAAATTTATTTCCATTCCGGCGAAGACAATAAGTCTTGGAACATTGAGTATGATGTTGAGATCGATTTAATAATTCAGAAATGCTACGTTCATTTTCGAGTTCAACTTCGGTGGAGCGATTGAGCAATGGATGTATTGTTGCTGGTGGTCAGATGGTGCAGGATTATAAGCGCTTACTAACTAATCATAACATTTTTTCGCATTCAGTAATTGTTCTTCAGAACAAGAGTCAAAAGTTCTCGGAATAGGAGCACCCAAGATCCAAAGCATTCTAGGAACATGACATGAACCTCGGTGCTGAAATTCATATCGGAACCAATAGTCAATTACGTTATATCATTCACATAAAACATCTGTAATAAAATTTGTTCCGCGATAAGTAAAATAGTCTTCAACAATACGTGGGTTTTCAACAATATCTTTCTGTCGCTGTACTGCAATTTCTGATTCGGTAAGCGAATTTTCGTCGTCGAAATTACAGCTCATTAGACGAGCTAAGTCCGGCGACCATAAACATGCTGCACTTAGTGTAAAAAATGCTGTTGGTAACCCAATTTAATTAACCATAGCTTCGAGTTATCTCCTTCTTCGGAACCAATAGGAATTTGAACCTATAATTTTAGAACACCAATAATACAGACTTTAAACATTCTGAGGATTTTCCAACATTGTATTTCACAAATCCTGCACTGTCCCACTGAAATGTGATATTTTAGCAAATATTGTACACCGTATGATAGCATCATACCGTCGACATGTATTCAAATCAAAATACGTAAAACGAGGATCTTGCGCGAATCGTTGATCTTTATGCTGCCTTAAATATTGAAAATATTCAAGACTGTTAGTTTACAATTATTTGATCGAGTATTATCATTCAACTTTGCTTCAACAAAAGGAAATAATGCTGTAAATGCCATAACATAATGTGACATAACCTTCACTAGCGAACTCTTTAATTACATCGGTAGCTTGAGGCCATGGAACTACTTTTTCAACATCAGATTGAATACGATCAGCTTCGTGTAAATTAATATTTTCAGGTATAACACTTTCATAATTCCCATCTGAGTCACCTTCTAATTGAATATCATTTCATATTTCAACCGTTTGTACGTATTTGTACACTTTCATAGATATTTCCATCGATTGGAAGCTATGAAATCTGTTCCATATTGATTTCTATATCTGCATAGTACCGATTATTATTTTTTTTAAATATAAGAGCAGCAAGAACCTTATTGCGTTTCACATGAAAATCGCGATGTTCATTTAATACCTCTCATCTAACAACGACAACCCTCAATGTTGAAGGTATTCTTGGTAATGAATTTATTATCTCAGTTATATTCTGCCCTATACTTATTATATTTCCTATGCAAGCATATTGCCCTGGAATACCGCGTGATTTTTTTTCGGTAGACCCGCATAACAGGTTGAACTCTTGCAATGAGTAACTGTTCAACAAAAGTCAAATCTTGCAGTTCAATAGGAATATTGCCCGGATCCATATTATTATCTGCAATGATGTTTGTAGGATTTTACATGCATGGCTGGCATTGATCATAAATGCTATCCATCAGCAATACCCTACAAAAATTGTTGCATGTATTTAACGGTAAATTTCGTAAATTATTTTCAAAATTAGTTTGAAGATAGCGGTACATTGCATTACCTTCTGTAACGCGCAGATTTTGCACGTAATGGTTTTCGTTTTTCATTCAAACGATTTTGTCGATATTGGCGTTGGGAATACGTCAGATGACCTATTCCTCAGCCTCGTTTTTTAGGACGGGGCATTCAATCAATATCAGCAGTTACGGCGAACTTTCTAAGTGGATCGAAATCCAAAATAATTTTTGCTTCAAATCGATTGGGTATATATGATCTAAGCGCTCCTACTTCTCTAACGGGTTACACTGATTCAATGGTAACGTAGCCACTAGCGCCTCATAGCAGTGGACTGACATACTGCATGGCCAGCGGTTTGTTGCAAATGCAGTGACAGCATTATGTACGTTTATGTTTATAACTTTTTTATTCATGAACCGATCATCATGAAATTGAATACAAGACATATTATTCAGAAAACAATTTACAATTCTTTATTCAATAATAGAGCATTTCTTAAGTTCTTCTACAAGAATAGAACATTTCTTAAGTTCTTCTACAATAATAGAACATTTCTTAAGTTCTTCTACAATAATAGGTGTGCTAAGGTCACCGGTTTTTAACCTAAAGTGCTCTCGATTACGGTAATATGCATCAGTCCCTGTATGCATCAAATAAACAGTAGATATATCTTGAAAACGTACATGCTTTTTATCCGCAGTATTAAATTTATTTTCCATGCTGGTAGCTTCCACCACGTATGTCATCTCGGAGGGAAATAAGTTATCCGTTCGAGCACGTATTCCTTTATTCCAATTCCTCCACTCCATATACATACTCAATAACCCCGTCACAGCGCGCTCAACTTAAGTACAAAAATTAGTCTCTACGCAAGCATCAAATTTTAACCCGGGACAGGAAATTGAAACTATCAATAGACGACGTTGCAGTGAGTTCGACATCGTCGTCATTCTACCAGCAACTACATGGAAGACTTCCGTCGACAGGAAGGTATTCTTCGCCAACTTGTTAAAGCACAAAATGCACTTAAACTCAAATTCGATATGTTTAAGTTTGGCTAAGCTAGTGTTGAAAGGGCATTGGGAGAAACGTTTAAGCCAATTTTCGATCAACTTGAAAAGCTTGTAACATTATCTGAAATAAAAAAATTAAAAAATAAGCGTATATTAGCTGAAAACGATTTTCAACGATTGACAAGCTAAATGAGAGTGACGAATTAGATAAAAGTATAACATCAAGTAAGAGTGATGTGTCCGATGAGAGTCTTGATGAAACGTTGCAGCGTACAGTTTTTCACAATACTTCGTTCAAAACAGCTGATGCAGATGATGATTTATCTACTAATAAGCATATTCTCATGGTCGATCAAACAGAGCATTTAGATAAAATTTATGGAGTGCGTAAAGAAGGTGCTAGTTTTATCAATGGTGACTCATCGATATACTTTGAAGATAATAACCTGAAAGTGAATTATGTGCGTTATCCGAATACTTTGAGATTGCTGGAACTGCTCTTTGCAAAATATACTGATCAAAGTCTTGTGAATTCAATGGATTATAAAATTATCGCAAGAGTCTCGAAATAATGAATGCTCACAAGAAAAACGAACTCACAACAAGAAATTTACTGATATTATCGCTCCACTATTTTCCGAAAAAAAATGTGACATTACAAAATTGCTAGCAGAGATACAAGAATGGATTATGTAAACTGGGAAGATCCAAATGCACTCGTAGATCGCCTCCGATTACTCTTGGCTGAACAATTCGCTAGAAACCCATGTCACGTTAAAGAGATCCACTCTATCATAGAAGAGCTCCGTCAAGCTGGGCATATATTTTAAAAAAGAATAGAATCGTAAAATGTGCGATAGAGAGGTGAGATTTGCGTCACAGAATCAAATATGTCCAACATTTTACCGATAGTTGACCGACACTTGACCGACATGTTTATGTCATGCAATCAACGCTTTTCGACACGCTTCGATACATTTCGACACTTTTCGAGAATTTCGACATATTTACGATACATTTCAACACTTTTCGACAATTTCGACACATTTCGACACTTTCGACATATTTAGACACTTGTTCGACAGATTTCGGCTCTTGTTTGACCGATTTCGACACTTGTACGACAGATTGCGACACTTGTTCGACAGATTTCGGAACTTGTTCGACAGATTTCGACATTCGTTCGACAGATTTCGACACTTCTTCAACAGATTTCTGGCTAGTGAGGAGTACGAAGAATCTCTGACTAGCTATTCTCCACGAGCCACTGATAGTAGTGTAGATGAATCTATTCCATTCACTTTAGTAGATAGTAATGTGATTGCTGATAATTCACGAAAATTACAATCGAATTTTGGTTCTAAATTCCATGGACAATCAAATATGGAAGATTCGTATGAGAAATGGATAAGAAGAGATCATAATTATGGATTTGACGAGTTGGATGATCTTAATATATTAGTCGATTGCCTCCGAATAATCATGACTATGAATTCATTTGGGATACACAATAACGAGATTCTCTTCATCCTCAACGAGTTATGCAAAGCAAGTTACGTATACTGATGTATTTAGATTACGTTAACGATATTCAATATGAAGTTACGATCGATTTGGTGTCCCCAACAATCAAAGATACTTATGCAGGAAATTATACAGATTCTCAATGCAAGTTCTAATTTATATACTATGAAGAGAAGAAAGTGTATACCAGTAGAGTGTTCATTTGTACCAGGAAATTTACTGCCAGATATTAGCTTCCTGTGATTAGACGAAGCGAAAGGTATCTACTGGGAGATACCCAAATACGCACGACCAGGTACCCGTAATCAGATACCAGCGACAAGATACCCAGGTAGCAGCGTCTGCATATCCAAGTACCAGCGACAAGATTTTCAGCTACCTGTGGCCTGCGACCCGGAGCCAGAAATCGCCCTCGCGCGATTGAGAACTCTGCAGTTCAAAGATCGAATGCGTACAAAAAATTCACACATTAGTGTATGCTTTATTAGGTCAGTAAAACATCGGAACCATGGTAGCTCAGTGGATTAGAACTCAGCCTTCTACACAGAACGCCCAGGGTTCGAATCTCAATAGTAAAGTACCGTGGTTCTGATGGTTCGGACTCAATCTAAAACTGTATGGCCAGTTGTGATGCATCTTTAAATAGGATAGGGGAGGGGGTGGACGGAGGGCGGGGTTAGGTTCATCATAACTATAGGGACAGTAATATTCTTTCTACATAGCTTTTACTGTTTGTAGAGATAATATATTTCTGTTAAATTGTAAATATGGGATTCAAGCTTCTCAATTATATTTTTTTTGTTTTTCTTAATTTAAAAAAAAAACCTATAATTTCATATCAATAACCCTTGTAAGTCGGTAAAGTCGACTTATTCACTATGAGTGTAAAAACAGTTGAAATTTCTCTTATAAGAAATTTAAGTAAAATTAGTGAATTTAGTGTTAAAAAATTGTATCATTAAATTAAACCAAGTTAAGTTCACGCTGTGATCAATTCAGCAATATGGCATCGCGAAAACGAAAAGCTGAATTTGATAAAAATAAATGTTTATATCTTAATTGTAATAATAGCCGCGCCAACGGTTATCATTTATTCTATTATAATTAAACTACAGCTACTAGTATAGAAATGTACTATTACCAAACCTGTTTAGATAGATAGATAGATAGATTAAGATTTATTTTGCACAAGTCAAAAATATAAGTTTAACGAATATATCACATTTTCATAAGTTAGTTAGACCGGACAATAAACTTTGTCGCTTAATCAAAGCATGATAAATCGTATCGTTCTTTTTAGTATACTTTCACACACTATTAAAACAAAAGCACGCACGTGAGCAGGTGGCATATGCGTGCAGTCGATACCTATATTATTTTATTTAGCAGTATGTGAAAATAGTACATTTCAATACTAGTGCGAGAATGTGATTTTAGCCTTGTATGATAACGTTTGCACACGAGAGAAGCGAGTGTAAAAATCTCATACAAGGTTGAAATCTCATCCACTCACATGTATCGAACCCTACTTTTTGATACGATGTACGTGCAAAGCTTGATTTAGCATACGCTTTTTTTTGAAAAATATGATTTTTTTTACTTTTTGCTTTTATTAGTGCATGATGTGTGATTTTTGTATTTTGTCGTATAGTTTAGAATAGAAATTGCTTTGCGAAATTGTGTACGTAAACTAGTACATTTTGATACTAGTGCGAGAATGAGATTCGTCAAAAAGCGTCTGCTAAGTTGAGCTTCGCATACGCAGTGTCAAAAAATACGGTTCGATACGTGTGCGAGAATGTTACTTCAGCCTTGTGTCACCTTTTTATACTAGTGTAAATGTATTTTCTCACACTACTATCGAAATTTATTATTTTAAATGTTTAACAACTAATTTTACATTTTTGTTTTATTTCAGGAAATCCTATTCTTTATTCCATACCACGAAATTCCCTTCGTATCATCGGTTTATATAGTGAACACTTTCCAAAGGACTCATTTATAAGTGCACCGAGATTATATAATGGCACTAATCCTATACCACATAATATACGAAAAAGATTACAGCAAATCATAGAAAAGCAGACTAATTGTTTTCATAATGCAACAGATACTACATTGGTTCAAGGTACTAACGAAAAACACTCTGAAACTGTCGAAGTTGAAACACAAGACATTAATCTGCATAGCGAAGGCCATGATATTAGTATTGCCAATGATCGAAAACAAGCAATCACGAATTTTGTTCCTCTAATTTTATTGCAATGAAGATAGCCATGACAATGATATTAATATAAATTGATCGTCACGGTCAGGCAGTTACTAATCCATTTGGAAGATAATAGTTTTTCAATTACAATACTGAAGATGACAGTAATATGGAATATTTAAATCAGGAATTTGATGTCCCAATTAATGGTCAGTTTAAAACGTTTCACTCAGAGGTGAATGCAAAAAGAAAATCCAAAAGCATCGTAAAAACTACAAAAAATAAATCAAAGAGGTTTGTAAAAAAATTGCCAAATGATATTGATGCATTGCGGAAAATTAATTTAAAATTATGTAAACAAATTAAAGAATTGAAGCAAAAATTACAAGCTCTTTCGCTAGTAGAAACTATAAATTTGAAATTTCGTAAACAGTTAAAAATAGCACGAAATAAAATAAAAAATCTTATATCTGAGTCGCAAAGATTAGAAAAGCAAAATCACGATTTATTACAAAAATTGGAAATAAATAATCACTTAAACGATAAAAAATGTATTAATTTACGGTCTAGAACAGTTTCATTAAAAAAACACTCCATACAAACATAGACAAAAGATCTTAGCAAAATTCATGTTTTATCACGCAGCTTCTTGTTATTCGCGTTTACGAGAAGCTGGATTGAATTTATCCTCTCAGTCAACAGTTCGGAATCGGGTTTTAGATTATTCAACAGAGCCTGGTTATGATGACACATTATTATCTTTAATTAAAAATGCACTATCTAAATTGCCAACATCAGAAAGACTTTGAGCCCTTAAACCGGATGAAATGTCAATTAAAGCATGAGAAGAATATTCAAAAAGATATGACATGATTGAAGGTTTAGTCGACATTGAATTTTTAAGCAGAAGACCTGAACAAACAAAACAAGTATTATTACCTTGTTTGAATAGCATTAACTTAGAAAATCATTGGCGTCAGATATTTGTTTATTCTTTTACTGGAAAAGGTGCAACAGGCAAGGAAATTACAAAGGTTCAGCGAATCAAAAAGCGTTTAATGAACACTTTAGCGTTACGCTTGATACTCCATTTTTCATGTATGAAAAAGAGAAGTATTATGCCTCAGTTACGCAAACATAAAATTATTTACTGTGACAATCAAATCATTATTGATTTTAATGAGTTGCACAAAACGTGGTTACTTGATAGTGCTAGTAATACGTCTAATTTATTAGGACATTTGACAAAAGCTCATTTTGAGCCTAATGCTTTTGAGGCTAGGAATGTAAAAAGAGCATTTGAAATGCTTAGTAGGAGGATGGCTGCAGCTATGAACACATCAGGCGCATCGGGCGAGCTCCAATCAAAAGCTTAATACAAGTCCTCAGTTTTTGCCGAATCCATGAATATTGTCATTGATGCTTGCAATTCTCGATGCGCGAAAAATCGAAATACCCTAAAAAAGTCACTGTCACATCGTAATTCTGAAATAATACAGCGTTTAGAAGGATTTAAAAGTTCGTAAAGCAATGGAGTATTTTAAAGTCTAATAAATTTACACGACCACCTTGTTTTCAAGGAATGGAATTAACGGTAGGAGCATTTATAGATATGTATAAAGAAATTAAATAAAAAATAAGTAATTTTGAATTAGCAATAGCCCTTTGCAATACAGATTCAGTGGAACATAATCATAGTAAAAGCCGCCTTCGAGGTGGTAATAATCACAATCCAACAGTGCGATTATATAGATTAACAATACGTCATATGATTTCAACTGATTTCCTCCACACTTCCAATCGAGGAAATGTGAACTGGGAAGAAACTCAATCATTAGTTGGAATGAATAAGAATTTGGATAATGAAGATAGTGAAAAAGTTCCATACAAATTTTTAGTTGATAGCTTAGTGTAAACAAAGGTAGTATTTAATGGTAAAATAACAGACGATGAAAGAAATGCTGCATTGGATGAGGTAGAAAAAGAAATAGATAAAATTAGTGAGGAACTGATTTTTAACACGATATTTGAGAGCAAAGGGCATTATGAAAAAAATGCAATAACATATTTTGCAGGCCATGTAGCACAACGATGTCTTAAGGCCAGGTTACTCCAAAAAACGTGATTTTTTTCAATACATTTTATCCATAGTACAAAACATGTTGAGTAATCAATTTTTTTTACATATAAAAGCACGTATATTAAATTACTTGAAAAATTTTTTTTTTGTTCAAAATGGCGGTTTTGAAAATGGCTGCTGAAACTCGTCTGATTAGTAGATGGATGACATCATTTCTTGGAAACGAATTATCTGAAAGCAAAAAACAAAACGGTTTCATGTTCTGTATCGAATTGGCTATAGCCTCAAGCAGAATGAAACATTTTCAATAAACAAAACAAAATGGCGGACTTTTGAATTTTTTTACCCTTTGTTTTCACTTTTAATTGTTTATAACTTTTATAAATAATAATGAATATTTCTGGTTCTGCTTGAGGATATAGCCAGACATCCAAAGAGTAAAATGCCGTTTGGTTCATGTCGATAAGTGCAATAGTTTTGAAATGAGAGTGTCATCCATGCGAAAAAACGTGGTTCGGAGAAAAATCAGTTTAAAGTTTTTATTCGTGAAAGATCGTAAAAAAATTGAATTTTACTCACATATCCATTCCAGCTTCATACACAACTCCTTCCTGGTCTTCGTAAGCATCATTCTGACGAATTCTTGCATTTCTTAAAGCAGTTCTGTGTTCCTTAGACGCTTCAGTAGCTTCTAGCTCAGCTCGATCAACACGCCTGTTGTTGGCCCTATCAGCAAAGTGCCTTGCTTCCGGGCCGATTCTGACACCCATAACTTCCATTACTTTTAATATGGGTAAAACCCCTTCATTAAAAATGCAAGCAGCACTGAGAGCAGCACTTTCAAGCGTTTTTTTCCCAACAAACTTATGTTTAGGGGCTATGTTCCAGACACACGAGCTGTAACTTTCGTTATTGTTTTGCGTGTTAGCCCCTAAACATCTCTCGAGCAACTTTTCGTCGGTTAGTTCTTCATAAATTGGCTGTAAAAGATCTTGAATTTCCTGATCCAAAGCTGGAGGATGGTTGTAATTCTGTTTTGTAGCTACTGCCTTTTGATAAGCGCACCATGAATCTGCTCCGGCTGGACAATACTGGTGTTGTGGCTTAGCATCGGTGGAACACTTGTGATAAAATGAGGCCAGAATTGCATTCTTCATGTCTGGCACAGAATCGGGGTGAGTAAGCACAGCTTTTTCAAAATAGCTAGATAAGAGCGACAGTTGCGCTTCAGTAAATTTTAAAGATTTTACGACAGGTTGTTCGCATTTTTTGGGTACTTCTTCACCTCTTTCTAGTGCCTCTCTTTTTTCTTGCGCTTTCAGAGCTCTCTTTATTTTTGCATGGTTTTTTTTTGGCTTCTTTACCACGTCTATATATACTCTTACCTACGTGTAAAACACATGCTTTTTTCTTTACTTTGACAGCCTCGCCGTACGGTTCAGCTTCTTCTAGTCTCTTGAAAGTTTTAGCGTCACCGTCGCAGACATAATATTCATACATAACACCGTACTGCTCCACAGACCTCCGAAACATCTCTTCCACTCCTTCAACTTCTATATGATCGGCACTACCATCATGATCCCTTGTGCAATTGCCTGCTTCACAATGTTCGGTAAACCAAGCATCAAACTCTGGCGTATTTTCGGGGAATTTTTTTGAATAGTTACTGCATGCTTGGCAAATCTTCGATTTTACTATAACATCTATGACTTTGTTCGTGTACTTGCCGATCAAACTAACAATACCGAGTAAAGCTGAGAATCCTCTTTTTGGCCAGGAATCATCGCCCGAAACAGTAAGCCTATCTTCGGGTAATCCTCTCTCTTTATTCTTTTCTTGCTCTACTTTAGCAGCTTTTTTAAAAACTATTTCACTAACAGCCTTCAATGCAATATAAACTTGCTCTATGCATTTATAATAGCCAGTTATACTTAATGCAGTTGCTGAGATATCCATCAGTCCACAAAAATTCAATAAGCCATAAAGTCCAACTCCTAACAAGCGCATTGCATAAACTATTCTTCTGTTTATTTCATAACCATTTTTGATTTTTGGAGATGAAGGGATTGGTTCACTCTCCTCACAATCACAGATAATTTGTAATTCGAAACCTAATCCTTTTTCGTCACTTTTTGCAAATTCCACTTTTTTATTACACTTTGCACAAACAACTCTCTGTTGCAATGTAGCAAATACAGACCACTGAACGATCACGTAAGTCAGCAACGGATGGATTTTCACTTCAAGTTGAGGAACGGCGTTTTTCAGTTTTTTGCAGCAGCACTGGTTTGTTCTGTATCATCATTTGAAGTATGTTGATTACCCAAAAAACTCCTTCTTCCCGATCTATGTGGGACACCATTTCTTCTTTTTTTGTCCATGATAAATTTTGAGAGCACACAAACGAAAAATTTACCGACTCGTGCGAGGACTGAAGCGAACAACCATCACCAACGAAAATTTCACTTGTACTGCCGTATATTATATACGAAGGACGCTCTCTAATTGTAAAGGACAGAATATTTTCGAGAAATAGAGGGGAATCAAAGCAATAAGACGATCCGAAGGCACGCAGCAGCTGCCGCTACCGAAGGCGTTCGAGCGGCCGGATTTACCGCTTGGCGCGCACCGCTCCCCACTCTTTCATACCTGCTTCTCGGTCTTGCTGACCTTCGGGACTAATTCTATACTATTTCTACGAGTATACAGTAGCAATTTATGAAAAAAAAAAAATTTTCGATTTTTTCAAAATTGTTTGGAGTAAGCTGGCCTTAAATAAGTTCCATGTCATAAATGTCGTGATACTTTTACAATAACTACTGCAAATGTAATAAATAATGATGAAATTTACATTACATTAAGAGAATACGAACACAAAAACCAAAATGCACCTCCGATTTCGTATTTAACCAGGCCTACAAAAGAATTAAAAAAAGTGATTTCTCTGCAACTCTCTTCCTTTTTAAAAAATCATGAACCACTTTTGCATGAAAAGAAGCTTCTACAGACATTAGTAAACTGTGCAGAAAAATATACAAAAGCAGTTTATTCTAATTGGTTTGATAAATACAAAGATGGCTGTTATGAACATAAAATAGAAGCTCTTAAATATTTGTTCCTTGTAAAACTGTATGCTAAAACAAGAGAAAATAATAACAAATTTAAGGCTTCAGTAATGACAAAAATTTCGTCTAATAATCAGAAGCTAAAAACTATTCAGAATGTATAATATTTTCTAGTTATAAGTGAAATAATGAAATTACTTATTTTAATGATAAAAAGTATATGTACAGCTATAAAACAAGTAAGGGAAGTTAGTAAATAATATATAAGCATTATTATTTAGTTATTGTGAAAAATGTAAATACTGATATATGAATTATGACTGGAATTAGAAAATATCGTTCCAAACTAAAAATTTCAAAACGATAAACATATAAACAATAAAATCAATGTATATAAGTAAGAAATGTTATGTCAATGATAATGTGAAGCTATATTAATAGATTACTTATAAAAATAAATATAATTATTACTTTTCTATCCAAACGATTTATTTATTTATCTATTAGTCTAACAATATAATTTTGATACAACGTACAACCGATTACTAAAATCTTGACTTTCAAATATTATACAGGCAACATAAAATTATTTAAACATGATTATCTCATTGCATGCTCTAAATATTAAAAAAATTGTCGCTGCATTTGTATACTTGCTGTTTTTAGAAATAAAATTCTATCCTGATGCTATCCAATATTATAAATAACTAACATTAAAAATATTAATAAATTTACAATAGATTCTCTTGAAAAGAAAAATAACAATGTTTCATTATAAAAAAATTAATACGTAATTTCAATATTGTAACTTAAAATTATCCGATTTTTTCCATTCAAATTTCATTTTTACTGTTAATAAATGCCGTTTTATTGCATAGTTAAGAAATACAAAGATTGTTTATTTTTAAAAGTTATTACAATTTATTTTACAGGTTTCGCACGCACCCACACACACCCACCCACGCACCCCCCCCCCCCCACACACACACACATACACACACACACACACACACACACACACACACACACACACACACACACACACACACACACGCACATATAATCTGCTCTACATTAGCTATGCATAATGTTTCACTGAAAACCTTTCCTCGCTAGATAAAAAAAAGCTGAGATTTAGGAACAAATCAATCAATACCCTAAATTTGAAATATCTTATAGTATAAGCTAAAAGTGATTTTCAGAGTTTAAATGAGTATGCTCAAGGATAATATGACATATTTGAGTAACATAGATAATTTATAAGAATTATTACAATGAATAATGCTACCTGATATACTATAGCTATGGTATAGATATGATATACGTTATTGTTAGTCTCTACTGTAAAAATTGAAGAAAGTGCCTGTCAAAGGCTTACAAACCAACTTTTTCTTACTTTCCTAAGATAAATGAAACTTTCACAACAAATTTTAGGACTTTAGCTCTTTTAATTTCTGAGTGGTGAAATTTGGTTACGTATAGACGAAAACATAGAATTTTGAAAAAAACTAATATTGTAAGATGAAAGTGATTTCCAGAATTTTGGAGACACTTGAGTATAAAATGATATTTTAAAGTAAAACTGATAATTAATAACAATTCTACAATGAATAATCCAACTTAATATACTATAGCTATGATAATATGTCATTGTAAGCCTCTACTCTATAAATCAAAGAAAGTGCCTGTCGAAGGCTTACAAACCAACTTCTTCAGAACAAATTTTAGGACTCAAGCTCTTTTATTTTCTGAGTTGTGAGATTTGGGTACGAATAGGCTAGTTATAGGTGTAAATCTGGGAATAACTTATATTTTTTGGTCAACAATTATTTCTACACCTGTATATGAGTAAACTCTACTAAAAAATGATATCTTTAAGTAAGTTATATTATTATTTATTTATTTTATTTATTCATAATTAAACGGGTTTTTAGCCCTTTATATATAAAGTTACAAAGGTTGGTGGCAGTCACTAGTCCACTCCAATTGAAAATTAAATTCGACTTAAGCTAACATAACGATTGTCTCCTTGCTAGTCATAATTAATCAATATAGGGTAACAAGAGAATAAATTCTCCTTTTAAAAGCGCTAATTGTTTGTTCATATCTTATATTGGCTGGTATAAGATTCCATTTTCTTCTTATTCTATTTATTGCTGAGTAAAAACCTTGGTCGGAAGTCACAGTACATTCTTGAATCACTCTAAGGTTACGCAGCGTATAATTTAATTGTCTATCTTTGAAAAGTTTAGCTAGATCCTGTGACAAAACATACTTATTTAAGTTTTTATAAGCTAAAAGAATTTGAGAAGCATAAGTGACATGGGGTAATACTAACGTTTTATAGAGAGGTGTAAAAGAATCAATATTAGTAAATGAGGATGTCGAGCGTTTAACAAAACCAATCATTTTAGAAGACTTACAGATGATAAAATCTAAGTGATCATCAAACGTAAGACCCGAGTCAAATATAACTCCTAGATCTCTTACAGACAAAGTTCTCTGCACAGGTTCGTCATTGGTGAGATAATCAAAGCGCATAGGGCAATGGTTCTTACAAAATGAGATTGAATAGCATTTCGAGACGTTCAATTTAAGGCCATTATCCGTCAACCATTTAGCTAACTCATCGAGGTCAGTCTGAATATGCGCACAATCGTCTTGGGATTGAACAACGGAAAACATTTTGATGTCATCAGCATATAACAAAATCTTTACAAACTTCATCTTGCCTAAAAGGTCATTAATATAAATACAGAATAGAAGTTTGTTAAGATGGGACCCTTGGGGAACCCCAGTGGACACGGCAACTGGTCGAGAGATTTGATTATTAAATCTGACCGAAAAAGAGCGACCTTTTAAATAAGATTCAAGCCAATTAAATGAACACCCCCTAATACCTATGTTCCAGATTTTATCCAGTAAAAGATCGTGATTAATAGTGTCGAAGGCTTTGGAGAAGTCAGTATATATAGAATCAACTTGATAGGAGTTCTCGAAATCCTCCGACAGGTAATCATTATAAATAAGTAAATTAGTTAACGTAGACTTCTGCTTCGTAAAGCCATGCTGGGCCTCAGATATCTTACCTATTATACAGTCAATTAAAATATTAGAAACCATTGCATCAGTCAATTTTGACAAAGTACCAATGATAGAAATAGGTCGATAGTTTTTTACATTATTCTTATCACCATTTTTTAAAATGGGCAAGACATATGAAAATTTCCATATATTGGGGAAATGTCCAGAAGATAAAGAACGATTCAAAATACTTAGCATTGGGTTCTCCAAGGTACCCCAGCACCGCTTTACGAAGAAAGGAGGGATAATTTCTGGGCCAGAATTGGCATTATCTTTTAATTTTATAATCTCACTGTGCAACATATCACTAGCTAATACAATATCAGTCAAAATCTCATTACTAGAATGTACATCTCTTAGAATACTAATTGTAGGAACTGAGTTACTATAAATTTGACCAAAGTACTGCGCAAATAGGTTAGCTGACTCATTACAATTATTTGCACGCATTGAGTCAAAATAGACATTATTTGGAACATTATCACATTTGTTAAGAGATTTTATATAAGACCAGTACGAACGTATGTTCCTTTTTAAACTAGATTCAACCGATTTAATGTACGCCCTATACCTTGACCTCGACAAACGTATGCAAGTAGCCCGGAGGCGCTTAAATTCGATAAAATCAGAATCAGATTTGGTTATTTTCCACCTATAGTGTGCTTTTTTCTTACTAGAGATCATGGATTTTACGTCACTGTCATACCATCGTGGATATGCACTGGGAGCGGCATATGTCACTGGGATATAATCCTCAACAGTCTTTCCTAATATACTATAAAAACATTGCAAACATTCATCAACAGTATTGGACATTATGACACAGTCTCAGTGCACATCCCCGAGGGCATGATTAATAGCAGCATAGTCCGACTTAATAAAATCTCGCTTTGAACACGGTTTAGTGCTAGAAATATAATTAAAATTAAGTGTAAATATTCCTGGTTGATGATGTTCATCTGTAGAGATGAGTTGATCCACAGCTTTCGAGTAAGTTAATAACCCGTCAGGGGCAAATAGTAGGTCCAGTGTATAATCCTTGTCTGGTTGAACAGGATACAGTTGTGTGAGGTCGAGGATTGACATGGTTGAGCAAATGGCTGCAGCGCACTTCCTCAGATTGGGATCCTGATAAGCTGTTTGCACATAGCCATGAGGATCATCTTTCCATTTGAGGTTAGGGCGGTTATAATCACCCATCAATATAAACTGGCAGTCAGCATGTGTGTTCATCAACTCTTCAACAGTTTGAGTATACTCATTGTATATTTCAAAAGATGAGACCGGTGGAATGTAGATCACTCCGACCATAATTTTAACAGATGGTGAGGAGATGCGAATAAACAGCTGCTCACTTTTAGATGTTGTAGGGATCATTTGGGCATTTAACGTACTCTTGACTGCAATTAATAAACCTCCACCTCTGGAAGCATTGGACAGAGTCAAATTTCTATCATCTCGGTAGACTGTATAACCTAGAAAACCAAGTTCAGTAGATAAAGTTTCCGGTTTCAGCCAGGTTTCAGTAAATATAATTATATCGGATTGGTGACAAGAATGGTGCAAATTGGGTTTCAGTTCAAAAATCTTATTATTAATAGAGCGAGTGTTTTGGTAGTAAATTGTAATATTCCTGCAACCAACCTTAACTAGTTTTTTTTAAACATTATTGTCGAAACACCATTGACATAACGGACAGTTTTTCTTGCATCTGGATGTGAGGCATTATGACGTTGAACCTCTTCATTCAACCTTTTGTATAAGTCTCGCTGGGCTCTTGAATGGTCCGCTGAAACTTGAATACCACCAGGCAGAAGGCACCAGTTTTTCAAAACTCTTCCAACCTCGTCACAGGACGAAAATCTAACTATGATAGGCGGTGGAACATTTACCTTGGTGGGCTTTGTGAATCTTCGAACCGTTATAAACTGCAAATTCAGGTGCTCTATGCGACTAAGAACTTCACGTACTCTGTCAAGATCAGATTGCTCTGTATCAGCTGGCAAGTTGTATAGAATAATATTATTTGCTCGAACAAGACGATCTTGAAGCTCTGCTACAAGATTATCTACGGACACTGAGCTTGCAGTTTGTACATTTTGTGTGTTAGAAGATGTTGAAGCTGCCATCTGGTTTGACAGCGCATAAATTTTGCCATTGATGTGAAGAATATCATTGGTGTTCCCATCAATCCGGGTTTCTAGAGAAGAAATGTCACTTTGAAGGGCTCGAAGATTATCATTAGTTGAAAGAAGATTGCTGTTCGTCCTCTTTAAATTATCGTTGGTCACTCCCGATTGCTGTTTCATCCATTCTGCTAATTTATGGAACTCAGTTACAATTGAGCTTCGACCGCTTGATGTTGGTGTGGAAGATCTAGACGAGTGGCCTGAATCTTGTTGCTGAGATGAACTTTCACTGTGCTCCGTAGCTTGCAACTTTTCTTGCGTTAGATTTAGAACCACTAGATGATATTGAGGTATTTCTAGAGCAACACTTGAATCGCCCCAGGGAGTCGATCTCGACTCCACCGGCACAAGATGTATGATACAACTTCGTGCAACCTGTACAAAATATACCCTTCGTCACTGTTTTTTTACAGTAAGAGCAGGATTTAGGTGGTTCACCCATGACGTAGCAACAGCAACAACTAAACGGGACAACACAACAACAATTTAATACTGAACATACACGTGTTCACCGTTTACAGTGGACACTATTTTCTTCAAAAAATCAAGGTAACTCGATAGGGCAAATTCACCAAACACTGTTAGGATGCTCATTTATATAAGTAAATAAAGCTAAACAACGTAGTACGTAAGAGTCTTCAAGTTAGAGATAACGGAGCACAGCGAGTTTGTAGGTTATGGAGTTCATTACTTCACAGAAAAAGACAGAATAAAAGATAATATCTTTCAGAATTTTTTATTTAGATTTAATAAGCTTGATAATGTCCAAAAATTTAAACAGTGCTGTACAGTAGACTGTTTAAACTAATAATCAATCGAGAATATCGATTGCACTCAACTGCGCAGCTAATAAGCACGAGGCGTAAGCAGCGAGAAATTTAATCCGAGAATATACACGGAATCTTCTACCAGCCAACTATAATTTTTATGTACACTGCATCTGTATAACTTTTACTAGCACGTTTAAATGTTATTTCCGTAAAATTCATGTGTAACAATAATAAAACGATAATAAATTACCAGAGCAACTTTCGGAACAACCTGGTAGTGGCGTCACCAAGCGGCAAATTATTATTTACAATGTTTTCTTTGTAATTGCATTATTTTAATTATTATTAATATGTATGAATTTAGGGTTAACAAAAGTTCTTGGTGTAATTATAAAATAAAATAAGATGTAAGTAAACATAAAAAAGTACTGTAATACAGTTGTGGTGTGTAATAAAGAATATTTCTTAATGGACACAATACACTTAAGAGTATTCGACCAACACTCATTCCAAGCATGAAAATAAGACCCTACTGAAAAAATCCAGATGGTTCATAAATGAAATTAATATGGATCACATTCAAAATTCACGTAATTTTTACGAGATTTACATGTGAAAACTATGTGGGAACTGTATCGAAACCATAAGGTGTTTTGACCTGGTCTCATAATATGATTCCATATGTTTCTCATATGATTCCCAGTTGCAAAATGCTGAAATTTGTCCCTTATATTTGTATATAAATACATGGAACGCAGGTTTTTGGTAGTTTTTAAAATACAACGCAGGTTTCTGGTCTTTCTGTAGGTTTCTGGGGTTGACCAGAAAACTTCTGTAATTTAACGCAGATTTCTGGTCCAGATATCATTTCCTTCACCAAGAGTATGATTGCTTTAGCCTGTAATGCAATGATACATCACGTGTAATTCGCCATTTATACGCGCAAATATTCAAATAAAATAATACGCATTTATTTAAAAAATATTCAAAAATATATAAGCATTCGATTCTCGAACAGACTTAGACACAAAATATTCAATTTTATAAACTGTGTCTGAAAGGCAAAGAAAACACGCTCACTAAAAAACAAAGAACCTCGGTATTACACGATATTGGGGGTCCGAGTTCAAGAGCTTTGCCGGGAAGAAAAGCGTGTCGCTTGCTCGACAACAATATGTGGCTGGCAACAGCCTCTAAAATGCATATACAAGAAAGGGACCGGAGGAGAAGAGTAGCTCAACAGGGCTACAACGAATTTGTAGACCACGAGTAAAGTCAGTCAGAGTCTAGGCGTGCTAAAGGACACACGGGTTTTCTCGCGATATTCGTCTATTTTATTCTCCTCGTTATTTCTCGGTTTAAATACTTTTAATGCGGCCGTAGCCGGTCTCAAGCCCGGATTAGACGCAGAGAGAAAGTGTCGTGCTCCATTAAAATATTCTTGTTTCAATCCGGATTTATTACCTTTTGATTATATTTTATTTCATTTGTTTATTTATGATTTATTATATATACTTAACCTAACCCCAGTTGGGTCATCACAAGCCACAGGATTTTCATAGACTCTAGGTACCAGAAACCTGCGGTAAACCAATATATAGATACAATAGATATATAGATACAAATTGAAAATACGGGAATAATTCATAGTGATACGTGTTTATTTAAACATTTACGCAAATTAGAGATATTAAAATAATGTTAGAATGTAATCAAATTGGAAAACATTTTAAACGTTTATGCTTGAAAATAGACAATACCTACTATACATTATTATAGAATTTGAAAACATTTAAAAGTTTAACTCTTAATAATACTGTATACATATTTTACATACTAAAGTCTCTGGTAACTTAAATGTAATCGATTACTTTAAGCTGCTTCATACATAGTATGAACCTTTTAGTGGTCCTTCTATATTTCTTTTCTGCAAGAAGTCTTCATAAAGTTCTAAAAAAAATACACATAATATTGTGATTATCAGATGTAACTAAGTATTTTATACGTATATACTACTTACAACTTACCTAAGATTAGATTAAAATTTTTTGGAGTGAAGCATTTGCGTGGTGACCTGTTTTCAAGTTGAATGAAACATCTTTTTAATTTGAAGCATCGATTAACGAGTTTAGGCTTTCCCTCAATTATCTGAGCTAATTCTCTGATAAAAATCCCATCACTTTTGGATCGTAATATGTCCCAATAATCTCTATGAATGCATCTTCCTCTTCCTAAGTAAACCTGGAAACATGTTTTTATATTTAGTTTTACAATTTCATAGGTATAAAATACTCAACTCTCCAAGTTCCAGTTTGATAGCTATTCTTGTAAACAAATTGTCATTGGAGCCACAAAAATAAGTTAAAAATAAGAAAGTCTACACATGCTTATCTCTAATGACACTTTGTTTACAAGAATAGCTATTAAACTGGATCTTGGAGAGTTAAGTGGAACGTTTTGGTCGCTCAGGTCTGTACAGGTTAAAATATACCTTCTTGTGTGGTGATTGTCCAAAACCTTCGAACTTGTTTTTATTTCTACTATTCACAATAGTCATCTGGCGTTTGATAAGCAGGATATAGTTTCCTCATTCCTCTGCATTATCAGCATTAATAACTGTAAATAAACAAATAGTGACTAATAATAAAATTATACTGCCTGTTACAGAAAAATGTATAAAATTGTTGTTACCTTCGTTACGCAGTCCGTAAGTTACATAATTAGCATGCAATCTATTCAAATTAGCACATTGTATAACATTATTATTGTTGTTACGAACTGGGTTTAGTGGCACTTGTTCAGGTACGAGCAAATTTTCTCGTTCATTGTTACGATCACTCGGTGGAATTATCTCATTGCCTGTATTATCCTGCTGACGCGTACCACTGGTTAATTCTTCATTCCTAGGATTATTTAGGGGACTGAAATCATTATTATTCCCATTGTTCTCGTCATCTGTACCACTGGTTAATCCTTAATCAATTAAAATAAAGATTAAAAATATTGATTGAACATTTGAATGATATATTTATATTTTTCATTGCCTACTAGTATCTTCGTCTTCAGATTCAATGATTCGGCTTCTAGCTGTAGTACGTTGATTAGATTTACTCAGAGGTGAAGGAGATTCTACAGATATTTTGAGAGCATCCACAAGATTATTTTGATCATTTTCCTCACCCTCGCTATCAATGATAGGTGTCGTTGTATTAACAAACTCTTGTAATTCGAATGTAGTTAAGGCTTCGTCGCCACTTTTATCTTTTGCCAATTTTTCTAATTTTTTCTTAGTTTTTGATTTTGTGGGGCATTTAGTTTGCGACTTATGTTTATCCTGAAACAAAATGATTATACGAATATATAAAAAACAGAGATTCTAAAATATCGCACATTGTTAACAAAATTTTGTGCTTATTTTGTATTAACAACAAACTCAAATCTATACGTGAATTTTGGTCGAGATTTTCTAACACGCGAAAAAGGAAAATAAGGGAGACGGTAAAATAAACGACTCGAAATTTGAGTCACAAAAGGAAGAATTTATTAGGCTCTGAGAGAAGAAAGCCTTGCGGCATAAAACCCCTCTCGATGTCGATGTACAAGCTACGAAGAAAATGCGATATAGATCTTCGTATGTATGTGTATGTGAGTATGTATTTGCGTGCACGCGTGTATGGCAAGGCGTACACACCTCCTACGGATCTTTTGATCGCGGTTTGTGGCGAGGGCCACACGAATTCACCTTGTGAATTGCATCAGTAGTGGCAGGGCTACACAGATCCACACTGGTCACGGATCGTGTCGATGGTGTTCAGAACACCTATATTATGATCGACCGCGCGCTGCTATCCCGCTTACCGTGTACCGAACAAAATGTGACCCAATGATTTTATTTCTCCTTAACCAAATAATAGAAACGAATACTACGATGCAAACCCGACAAGATGCTGAAGTTAATTAATACGGACGGACGAGAAAATCTGTGCACTATATGTAGACAAACCGAAAGAAGATGCCGGACTCTTGTACAAAAAACACGTAGTGACTTGATTGCTCAAGAGCGACTGCCTGGAATTCGCGCGTTCGCGCCTGTCCTTCGCTCTCTCGCGAACCCCCACCGCGCTCGCTTTTTTCGGTCGCCGAAAATGTGGCTCGCTGTTCGTGCCACTTGCATCGCGTCTGCGAGAAAAGGTGGCGCCACGTACCACTGACGTTTGCGATGGAACATACTCCCTTGTTTCGAGATAATGGAGCAAGAGATTTGTTTGTGCTGTATGAGTATAATTGTTGTTTTCAATGTATGTCTTCATATCGTTGCTGTTAGGGAGCACAGCTGTGTGGTGTTGCGTTCGAGCTGGCCTCGCGTTGTTTTCAAAGTTGCGACTCTGGATATCCCATCGCCACCAGGATGCACCTTCACGATGACTCCCAGCTGCCACTGCGTGCAAGGTTGGTTTTTGTCGATGATGATTATGACCATCCCTGGGCTTAACTCGTCAGTTAGATGATGCCATTTCTGGCGTCTTTGCAGCTTGTTTAAATATTCCAAGTGCCATCGTTTCCAGAAATCCTAGCGAGCTTTAGAGATGAACCTCCACGACGATAGACGATTGGCTGAAACAGGTGTTAAATCAGTCTCGGGTAACATTGTAAGAGGACGATCTACTAAAATGTGCGCTGGTGTCAACATGATTGGATCATTCGGATCAGTAGATATAGAACACAGGGGTCGAGAGTTTAGTATCGCTTCAATTTCGATGGCGAGTGTGTTTATTTCCTCAAAGGTAAGAAGTTGACCGCGCGCGACGCGTACTCCCAGATACCACCGAAATGAGGTAATAGGGGAGGGTTGAAATGCCACTCTACGTTTCGTTGAACCACAACTGAATCAACCTTGTCTTTGGATTCGTCCGAATTAAACAACGCGTATAGTTCGCGAAGTTGATTGTTCGCACCAACGAAGTTTGTACTGTTGTCCGAGTAGACATGTGTAGGAACTCCCCGTCGCCCTATGAAACGTCGGAAAGCCGCGAGAAAACCTTCCGTGGTTAGATCAGATTAGATTCGATTAGATTAGATGTTTATTCTGTGCAAGACAAAAACAATAAAACTACATTCAATAATAATATATATTTACAGAGATCATTAGTATATTTAATCAGATCACAGCTCGACATTGCTCGTCATTAACTTACATATATTGGACAATATTATATCTGTCGTACATAAATCACGTCATTACACTTATCACATATTCTTATCATTACGAATAATAAATTTTTTTGTTACTATAAAACTTCAATTTAGATGTACATGGTCCATATCCCTGGACTTACATAGCAAATAGTCGCGAATTGTCGCTTTAAATCTGCGTAGTGAGGGCAAGTGCTTAATACGTCGAGGGATCGTATTCCATAGGCGCGCACCTTGAGATTGAAAAGATTTCAACCCTGTACCGGTACGTGACGATGGAATCGAGAGCTCCCTAGAATCAGTCCTACTAGAGGTCCGAGCCTGGTTTTTTTGAAAAAGGGCTGGAAGATACGTGGGTTGACATATTAATAACTTTGTATAGTTGTACCGCCGCAAAATACGCCCTTCTTCCGTCAAGATCAAGCCAGCCAAGTTTACTCCTGTAGGGACTGATATGCTCATACCTTCTAACACCACATATGTACCTCACGCATGAATTCTGCAATCTTTGCAGTCTCATCCGGAGCTCACCTGACACATCAAGATACACTAAAGAGCAATAATCTAATTGAGACAGGACAAGCGCACTTGCAAGCCGTTTGCGTAACGCCTCGGTCGTGCTGGATTGAAATGATTTAAGTCCATGTAGGGCCTTATTCACCTTTCGGCTAACTGCATCCGCTTGCGGTTTCCAGATCGCTAACTATCTCGAGATGAACGGCCTACCATGGAAACGAAAACGCACCCGTATGATTTTAATGTAGTCCGATTGCGATGCTTCTTTTCTTTCGTTAAAATCGGCCCGAAATAATCAACTCTGACGTGTGAAAACGCGGCAGCCTCCGTAACGCGCGCGTGGGGCAGATCTCCCATACGACTATGCGGCAGCGCTGGTTTGTGTCTAATACAAGTGACACACTTGCGTACGATTTTACGTACTTGGTTTTTCCTATCCATCAACCAAAAACGCTGTCGCAAAGTATAGATAGTCGTTTGAAGCCCGGCGTGGTAATTTGGCTCGTGTAACTTCCGAATTATGAGATCCGTGACGTGATGACGTATCGACCATTTTTTATAGATCCTTTGACGATGCGTCTATCAAACGAGGAAATTCGAAAATGGCATCGAGGTGTTTTGATACGAGGATTCGTTTTCTCTCGTACGCGTCCGTTAACAGCGTCCAGGCGTTTTTGTAGTTCGCTTCGCTCACGTCGTATACGGCGATTTTGCTCGCGGCCTTGCCGATGAAGCAGTTCTTCAAATACATGAACTTGACAAGATTGTTGATATCAGACCGTGACTCTACCATCACCTTGAAGGTGTTCTTGAAAGAAAGCCACTGTTCGTTATCCCCGTCGAATTTTGGCAACTCTGCAACCGGAAGTTTGAGCTGACGCTGCTTCTCGATGAATGTCGAGTTGCCCATTGTAACGACAGCCGCTGCAACGTTTGCGTTCGAGCGATCGGCCTTGTTTGCGGATTCGATTTTCGTGGCGACGTCGTAGAACGCGTTGTTGATTTCGTTCATTTGCCTGACGCCGTCCTCATCAACTTCCAAAAGTGTCAGCTCGTCGTGCATGTCTTTATACGCTGGGAATAACGTACGGATGCGATCCAGATGCAAACATGACCGTGGTTGTCAGCGTTTCGAGCAGTTTGCAGAACGCATAACGCTTTTGTATGATGACTGCGATTCGATTCACCATCGCTTCACCTAACTTCGACCCGTGATGCTAACCTTTATGGATTAGCACAAAAAATTATAAATTTACTACGCGCGAGAAATCGTAAATATACTAAGCGCGAGAAATCGTGACACGACCGCGCGAGTTCGTTGCTGCTACGCGTATGCACGCTGCTAAGAATCGAGCGGCGGCTCTAAGAATTGAGCGGCGGCGCTAAGAATCGAGCGGCGGTGCGCCTCGATACGCTAATCACTGACGCGTGTCAAATCAAAAAGCAGAAAACTTAGCTTTCGAGGTGGAGACGTTCCAACGATGCACGTGGCAGCTGAGAGTAAGTCTTCCTGGTATGCGGCGATTTTCTCATCGACTCTTCGTCCTTGGACTGCAAGTTCGTCGGCGATGAAATTGGTGGACTCTTGCACGAGGGTCTTTTGTACACGAGAATTAACCTTGAGATTCACACCTCACAGGAGGCACACCATGAATTTTGGTCGAGATTTTCTAACACGCGAGAAAATCCCGATGTTTGTTTTTATATGAAAAAGGAAAAAAATGGAGAGGGTAAAACAAACGACTCGAAATTTGGCTCTGAGAGGGGAAAGCCTTGCGGCATAAAACCCCTCTCGATGTCGATGTACAAGCTGCGAAGAAAATGCGGTACGGATCTTCATATGTGTGTGTATGTGAGTATGTATTTATATGCACGCGTGTATGGCAAGGAGTGCGCAGCTCCTGCGGATCTTTCGATCGCGGTTTGTGGCAAGATGCTGAAGTTAATTAATACGACAGACGGACGAGAAAATCTTTACATTTTATGTAGACAAAGCGAAAGAAGATGCCGGACTCTTGCACAAAAAACACGTAGTGACTTGATTGCTCAAGAGCGACTGCCTGGAATTCGCGCGTTCGCGCCTGTCCTTCGCGCTCTCACGCCACCGCACTCGCTTCTATCGGTCGCCGAAAACGTGGTTCGCTGTTCGCGTTGCTCGCATCGCGTCTGCGAGAAAAGGTGGCGCCACGTACCACTAACATCTGCGACGGAACAATTCGTGTAAGGATAATGATTATCAGAACTCTCCAAAAAATTACTGTTTGGCAGTCTGAATCTGACCACTTTGCTTTTCTTCTTTACTTCTTCCTCTGAATCTGAAAAGAATAAATATAATTAATTATATTCAATAATTAAAGAATGTATAATATAAACTATCACAATCAATAGAATAGTCTTTTAAATAATTATAAAAACATCTTACCACCGAGGCATTGGATGAACGCTTTGAAATAAGCACATTCCCCAGATTGATTGCTACATTTTGCAGTATCACATATGCAATATAACAGGCGATATTTTATTTGGGATTCGAAATCTGCAGCATTTTCGGGATGAATATGGTGCTCATGTTTAGCTTTTTTTTTTATCAAATTGATGGGCACACAAATGTCTTTTATAAATATCGTCTTCATACGAGGGTAGTTCAATAAGTCTTTAGAATGACCAACAGATGGCGCGCGAATCGCTCCAAATCATCTGTTTTCAGTCAGCACCACTCCCGACTAGATATATGGTGCAGTCACAGTCCACATCTTCTGAGTTTACGTGTTTTTATAACCAATTGAAAAAAAAAAAATTGCTTGTTAAAAAAAATGGAAAAAAACGAGTTCAGAGCGGTAATTAAACATTTTCATTTAAAGGGTTTAACTCCATATGAGATAAAAAATGAATTGGACTCAGTTCATGGCACATCTGTCCCTGCCTTAGCAACGGTTTATAACTGGGTAAATGAATTTAAGCGTGGTCGTACATCAATAAGTGACGAACCACGTTCAAGAAGGCCCGTAGAAGCAACTACTCCCGAAATCATCAATAAAATCCACGATATGGTGTTGAAGGATAGAAGATTAAAAGTGCGTGAGTTAGCTGAGGCCACAAGGATATCTATAGGTGCAGTTGTTTCAATTCTACATGAAAAATTAGGCATGAAAAAGCTATCGGCAAGATGGGTGCCGCGTTTGCTCTCAGCTGAGAATAAACGCAATAGAGTGGTCGCCTCTGAGGCTCTTTCGGCGCGCATAAGTCGGAATCCTGAGGAATTTTTTCGTCGATTTGTGACTGTGGATGAAACATGGATACACCACTACACTCCTGAGACAAAGGAACAATCCAAACAGTGGATTTCCACAGGCGAACCAGCTCCAAAGAAGGCAAAGACCGTAAAGTTAGCTGTTAAGGTTATGGCTACAGTTTTTTGGGATGCACGTGGAATTATACTTATTGACTACTTGGAAAAGGGTAAAACAATTACTGGTGAGTATTATGCATCATTATTAGAGCAGCTGAAAGAAGAAATTAAAAGAAAACGACCACATTTGGCGAGAAAAAAATTCTCTTTCATCACGACAACGCCCGAGTTCACACATGCTTCGTTTCAATGGCTAAAATTGAAGAACTAAAATTCGAATTGGTCGAACACCCACCGTATTCACCAGATTTAGCCCCCAGTGACTTTTTCTTATTTCCAAACTTGAAAAAATGGCTCGGTGGACAGAGATTTACGGACAACGAAGACGTCATTGCCTCTGTAAGTGCTTATTTTGAGGAACTTCCGAAAACGCACTTTTCTGAAGGATTAAAAAAACTTAAAAAGCGATTGACCAAGTGTATAGAGCTCCAAGGAGATTATGTTGAAAAATAAAAAAAAATTTACCCAAAAAAAATTGTTTTTATACTTTATTCTAAAGACTTATTGAACTAACCTCGTATCTAATACAACCGTATTTAAGGGGTTATATCTCCCCTGTGCTCTAAAAAACAAGGCTTTGTTAATTATTTTTTTTAAAGGACATTTGAGATTAAAGGTATACAAATAATATAACAGTGGATTAAGCAACTCTTGAAGAAGAAAAAAAAAATTTTATTGATACATTTTTTACAAAATGGCGGCTGTGCAGTGATTACCGTGATCTGCTTTTTCAAAAAGGTCTTCCGCGGCGAGCAGTACAAGTCTCGTCCAACTCCACCTATAACAAAAAAATTTTTTTTCTATTATCTACATGAGTTTTGCTAGTGAAGTACCCATGGTTATATTTTTAGATTTTTTTTCGCGAAATGGCGATTTTTTTAACAAAAAATTGTGTTTTCGACGAAAAAAATCGACTTAAATTGTTTATAACTTTTTTCTTGTTAATTAATCGCTAAAATCGTGCGTACTTCACTATATAATCAAACAATGAAGCTACTGTGAAAATTTTAAGTCAATCGGATGTAAACTTTTTGAGTTCTACTGGTTGCCGATTTTGAAAACATGGTTTCGAGAAAAACGCGTTTGAAGTTTCAAAATGCTATAAATCTTAAGAATCGCAAAAATATAGTCCATAATAATTTTTTTACCTTCAGTCTGCTATCCCTGCACCATATAATTGTCCTTCCAGGGCGTTCATTTCCTCTTCTTCTTTTTTTTTGCCTCATGTAATGATGCTGCGCCTGGCCTCTTTCGCGATATCGGACATACGATGCTTAGTGGTTTTGACGCGATTGGCGTCCGTTTCCACGCAAAACTCGTACATGTTTGGTCCAACAGTCAACCCAAGAGCATCGTAAACGGCAAACAGACCCGAGAAGCCGTCATTGAAGATAATAACGGCTACGTCAGTCGCAATGTCAAATATAGTCTTACCGCTTGACACCGTCTTTGGAGCAATTGACCACACTACAGCATTAAACGACTCGTTATTATTCTGAGTATACGCACCCAAGCAGCATGACAGAAGGTTGTCGGAGCTGAGTTCATTATAAATGGGTTTTATTGCGTTAAAAACATCCTCATGCATTGGACTCTTGTGCTCGTACGTTGCAAGTGTACCAAGCACTGTACTGCGCTGCCAAGAACACCAAGAGTCTACTCCGACGGGACACTTCTCGTTCTGTGTATTCTCCTTCGTCGACATTTTATGAAGTAACGTTGCCCAAATTTCATTCCACATTTTTTCGACTGAATCGTAGTTTCTCCTAATAGCAAGTCCGTAATAAATAGAAAGTTCATCAATTAACTTTCCGGTCTACTTTCCTTGGTCGCCAAGACCTTTCGTTGTTTTTTTCAAATTGCTCAGATGCGCTCCCATGCGCTTCTGAAAGTGTCCGACACATTCTTTTTTTTCGACGATGAAATCTTTATAAGGTTTTGAGTCGACTATACCTTTACATGTTTTTGAATCGCCGTCGCCGATATATTTAAAATATTTGATATTATGAAGTTTTTCTGAGCCTTTGAACATTTCTATAACTGCGTCGATCTCCATTTTTCCGGCACTACTTGCATGGTTGGCATCACAGTTCTGTTTGTGTGAAGGGTATACCTCTTCGTATTCAGCAGTACCTTCTTATTTTTGCCAATATTCACACACTTTACAGTACTCAGATTTTACACACACACATCCAATACCTTGCCAGTGTACCAACCAATCAAAGTCACCAATCCGAACAAAGACGTAAACCTTCTCTTTCGCCAAGATCCATCGCCTGACACCGTGAAACTTTCTTTTTCACCTCGTTCGATAAAAATTTCTTTTTCTTTAATCGCTGATTTTTTCATAGATATAATTCGAACAGATGAAGTAGCAGTGGCGATATTAGATATGATCTTACTGTAAGTTGTTTGAAAAACAGGCTTTGCAAGATCCATCATAGAGCAGAACTTTTGTATACCGTTGATGCCTATGCCTATGATGCGCATAGCTAAAATAATTCGGCAGTTGATCTCATATGCACGACCATTTATTACAGGAAAGCTGTTAATATCAGCATCACCACAGTTCGAACAAGACACAATAATTTTGAAGCTTAGTCCACGCTTGTTCGACTCTAAAAACCGCACGTCACCATTACATTTTTTGCATACTACTAATTCAGAAAGAGCAGTAAATACAGCGAAAAAATTGATGAAACAGTAGCCGAAATTATTATCAACATCGCGGTCACGGTCTAAATCAGTAGTTTTCAATTTCTTAGCCGACGTACTAACGTGCTCCGAATCGCCTTCGAACGAATGGCGGTTAGGCGGGCGTCGATTACTAATTTTACTCCGTTTTGTACTTGTACTTTTTGTTTTACTACCTTTGCGGCCACTGTACACCTTTTTACTCATAATTAAGTACTTGTAAATATAATTCACAGTTAAAAGGTAAAGCAAAACTCAAAATAACAACGTAAACAACGAGAACGGCTGATCGACTAAACACAGGGCAAGTGTGAGTAAACACGTGCTGTAAAGACGCTGTAACCGTCGTAATGTCATGTAGCGACTTCTATAATTCAAATTTAAAACACGATATCGATCGTAGGTAACTTCTACTAATTTCCAAAGCCGTGAAATTCAAAAAAGCGAGCATTGCTAAAATAAGCGAAAATTGTGATTTTGGAGCATCAAAGCTGTTTGGAAAAAATTGATTTAAAAAAATGTTGAGTTTAAATCGGTACTTGAGCATTGTAGATTTTGATTCGAGGATTGTTTTGACAAGATTTAAGCCAATAAAAAAAATGGACAAAAACTAAAAAATTGGGGGATATAACCCCTTAATTGCACTAGACATTTTCACATTCACTTAGGAATTTTTAATCATACAAATAAATGAAGTACTATGTTCAGATACGCGCACGATCTTCTTATGCCATGGCCATAGCTATGAAGGTGCGATTATCACTTTCACTAGGGAACGCTAGAAAATTTCGACTCGAAATGTTATTAAGTCGAAATAGAGACTCGGGTTCAAATTTTCAGTTGTTTCTTATTTTTCAAGTACGGTATATATATATATATATATATATATATATATATATATATATATATATATATATATATATATATATATATATATATATATATATATATATATGGTATAGTTGAAACCATTTCATGCGAAATGAGAAACGACTGAAAATTCGATCCTCGGTACTGCGGTCGAACGGTGAACACCAGGACTATGAATCATGCTTTGTATTCTATTATACTCTTCTACTAGCGATATAAGTCCCATATATATAAATATTCAAGTCCATGTATTCTAATTAATAGGCGGCCATGACAGTACGATTTTAGTATATATAGATATATGTGGTGTTAGAAGGTATGAGCATATCAGTCCCTACAGGAGTAAACTTGGATGGCTTGATCTTGAGGGAAGAAGGGCGTATTTTGCGGCGGTACAACTATACAAAGTTATTAACATGGGTCAACCCACGTATCTTCCAGCCCTTTTTCAAAAAAACCAGGCTCGTACCTCTAGTAGGACTGATTCTAGGGAGCTCTCGATTCCATCGTCACGTACCGATACAGGGTTGAAATCTTTTCAATCTCAAGGTGCGCGCCTATGGAATACGATCCCTCGACGTATTAAGCACTTGCCCTCAGTACGCAGATTTAAAGCGACAATTCGCGACTATTTGCTATGTAAGTCCAGGGACATGGACCATATATATCTAATGTAGAATGACGCTAATCATATGAATGTTGACTATAATAGAAATTGAAGTTTGATAGTCACAGAAAAATGTATTATTCGTAATGCTAAGAATATGTGATAAGTGTAATGACGTGATTGATGTACGACAGATATAATATTGTGCAATATATGTAAGTTAATGACGAGCAATGACGAGCTGTGATATGATTGACTATACTAATGATCTCTGTAAATATGTATTATTATTGAATGTAGTTCTATTGTTTTTGTTTTGCACAAAATAAACATCTAATCAAAGATATACAATCCTGTGTATTCTTACACACCCGGCCGGCATGACATTATATTACCAATATATGTATATCTATAAATACGTGCATCTTACTTCATATCATAGACTGTTTAAAAAGTCTAACCTTACAATCAAGTAACTAAGATCGTGTGTTGAGGCCGAGGTTTAAATCCTCACGTCAAACGACTCTTGGAGCGCGCCTCTGGTCACTCGTTCTATGCGTGACCAGTTCGTGACAACTCTGCGGGAAGCCTAGCCGCAGGGTGAATTGCGACGAGCACGACTTCTCCCTTCCGCATAATACTTTCCTCCCCTTTCAGGCGGAGCAAGGAGAACAAAACTCCTTGGCCGCCGCAATTTCGCTCTCTCCCGCTCTACCCGCGGCTCTACCTTGAGCACGTCTACGACCGCGTAAGCAACGCTAAAATTGCCACTGCGTGTCGCCTAGAGGACAATCAACACCACACTTTTACACACATACATCGAGTCATTGTTAAGTTTTTTTTGTTAAATTTATAATTAAGATAAGCAATAAATGCTATTTAATTGTTTTGTATATAAAATCAGTGCATTCTACACATTCACTCGCCTCACTCTCCCGCTTCCTTACGTACGCAAATTTACCAGCGGAAATTGGTGTCTCGCTGCACCCGCTCAACGCTAATACCGCGCCTGATAGTTTTAAATAAAGTTCAGCCGGTTAGCGCGCGATAATCGTGTAAAACCTTCTTAATTTATTTATTATCGGTGTATTTTAAGTTAAGAAAAATATTAAAGGAATGTAATTAGTTACAAACTGGCAGAAGGAAATCGTGTACTATATAAAAAATGGTTAGAAACAGGAAGTGATCTGGATATTAGTATTGGTACTGCATACCGTATTAAATGAGCTAAAATTAAAAAAGTTAGTATGAATTGTTTGTTTGTTTATAAATTATTTTCTTTTACAAAAAAATATTTATTTAATCTTAATAAAGTTAATATGCACGAAACTCTGAAAGTATAGAAACTTTAATTTATAACTACTTTGTTTAAATTAAATTTTATTTTTATAAAAAAATTATCTTTAATGTGTATTATCGGCATTTTGCTGATAGTATAACCTTTGTTTGTTTACGTATACTTTTTTAAAAGATTTCATAGTTATAGGGTATTAGCATGTCAACTTTGTAAATATATATGCTATAAAACTAAATTCTGTGAAACAAAATAATTTGTATAAGTAACTTGGACATTTTAAAAATAACGTACGTAGAATTTTTTTGTATATTATATATTTTTAAAGTTTCATACTTATCAATTAAGTTAATATTATTTTGAACAAATTAAAGCTTATGGATACATTTCTATTTATAATTCAAGTAAATGATAGAATCATAATTCATGATTTGTTGTAGAGCACAGAAACTAATTAGAATCAACTGCAAAACAATAGCGACGCTGTTGCTACTGTTCCACAAGAGTCAACCAACAATGACTATTTATTACAAGACAATCAAGATTAGTCTAGTGATTCAGAAGTATCAGAAAATAATATCCAACCTGATTCTAATGTTAAATTATTGATCTCTGAACATAACCAAGAAAAAGTCATAAATGACCAGCATAGAGCGTCAAACCCAGATGAATCTTCAAGAGATAATGAACAATTTATCGAAGATGAGGTAATCTGCCTATTATAATATTAGTTATGTTTCTTATTTCCAGGTATAAATAATTTATGTACTTAAGGGGACAGCCCTGGGTTAAAATCTAAAAAAAGAAAATTGCAGTTTTATTTATACAAAACTTTTTGGATGTGATTTAGAATATGGGAAGTTTTTTTACCAAAAGTAGGTAAAAAGACAAAGATTATCACCGCTTAAAAACTTAAATATCTTGAATCTGTGGCTCGTATCAAGTGACTCCTTTCAATACTCTGTTTCTTTACTTTCAACCACTCCTCGTAGACTTTCTCAGCATCCACCCACCGATATAGTCTGAAAATTTTAGAGAATTTTTCTGATATGTTTCCTCACAATATGAGCGCAGCAGATTATTAAAATAGTCTATGTAGTAATAATTAAAAATATAAACCCTTAAATAATTAAATATTTTAATTAATTTTGAGATTATATATTTTTAATTATTACTATATAGAAACATCCTCTAAAAGTTTTAGCTTATATCGATTGCTGGATGTTGAGAAAGTCTACGAGGCTGACCTAAAAATAATAAAAAACATTGTTTTGAGATAATTGCATTTAAAGTTTGAAAACACAATAAACACATACAAACAATGCTCACCTAAAGAAAAAAGTAGGAATGCTTTGTATTTTCTTGTTATATATTTCATTAATATATTTCACACTATTGCTTAGAAAAACATGTGTGATACGTCAACGATAATCTCTCATGATAGTGCTGAAACAAAGAAAAGAACGCTGAAAAATTTCCACAATATCGTCTACCTCCATTTTCCAGCGTTGCCTTGATGATTTGACGTACACTAACTTAGATGCGTTTCAATTCATTTTTCATAAGCTGGTGTGTCTTCTTTTCCTTCCCATAAAGAGCAACTCTTACAAAAACTATTTTTTTTAAGCATCAAGCACTTTTTTGGAAGAATTGCCTATTACACTAGAAACACCTTGAAGTGAGGAAAAACCTCTTTTTCTCCAAGAACCATTTCTGGACACAAGAAGTCCAACACTATCTGAAAGCAAGATACTCATTTCTTCTATAGCACCATTACTCTTAGAGCCTTCAGCAATCACTTCACAAGCTTCACTCAATTGATCGCTGATATTGTCAAAATTGCTGTGCAATATTGTCTGTGGCAAATTCATAATTCCACAAAATGTTGAAAATCCAGCATGTCCATGATCAAGAGCACGCATAATCAAAACAGATCTTCTATTAACTTCATATGGGTTAAATTCATATTTTATTCTATATATTAATATTGTATTTTATTCTAAAGTAATGTGTGTTCGTATGAAAAGTGTGTTCGTTTGTAAGTATGAATGTGAGTAATAGTCAGAGTTCGGTTGGCAATGCGAAGTGAGAGCGTGCGGGATCGCACGAACAAAGTAGAACCGTTCGAGAGATCGCGAAGGGCAGTCGTTCCCAAAAGAGAGCGTTTGAATTGACGAGTGCGTCGGCGCATTTGTGCCGTTAGTTAAATTCATTAACAAAGGACTACGTGCCGTAACAAAGACAAAGCTCGCAACCAAAGACTTTAATATTACTGTGTGCGTGTAAGTGGTAAGAATAGTTTTGTAATTAATTTAAATTGACTATATATATTTTAAATAAATATTAATATCTTTCTTATAAACATTTTGACTTTTTTTCCAATAATATATTTCTTGTATTTTTAATTAATTTAATGATAAGGTAAGAACGCTTGTAATAATTCAGAAGTGGGATAGGAATAAGATTGTTAGGGATTAAATAAGAACTATTAAATATAGTCTAAAAACACTCAGTGCTGTGGCAAAGTGCCAATCGTAACATTATAAGAAAACAGTATTAATTTAGCAATACTAAATAATTAAGTGACTGTCGTTATATAAGTAAGAACAATTTCATTCGGTAGGATAAAAGAAATCCAACAATTTCTGGTTCGCTGTGACAAAGGACAAAGAGAATCCGCGAATTCAAAATGGTGTCGCGCGCCATTGAACAAAAAGCTGTATGTTAATTTTTTGTTATCACTTGACGGTCACTACACGGACACATTTCTTTTGTTCGCTCGTAAAATCGAATTGTGCTTTATACATTAATTCTTTTAGATTTCTATGTTTTGAGTAAAAATGGCTATATCGATAAAATGTTCAATGGAAATAAACTAAAACATGATCATTTTAGTATTTTTAAACGATCTAAATTTGCGGTGAAACGGTTCAAATGGCTTGATGAGGCGCGTTATTCTCATCGTTATCGAAAACAAGTGAAACAAAGAAGACAACGGTGTGCATATCGACAGAAAAGTGATTTTCAAGATTGTTCCATGGCAGAAATGAACGAAAATCAGGTAGCTAATGTGCTGCTACAAATGCGCACAGGCCAAGGCCAGGATCTGATGGGAACAGGCGCGATCCCGCAACAGCAAGGTTTCGGCGGAGGACGACAGAACGTGCTTACCATAGGGAAAAAAAATCGTTACCGGCGGAGAAGGTCATGGAATCGGCACAGTAGGTCATGGCACCGTCGCAGTAGATCATGGCGCTAACATCGGCGGCGGAACGTTCAGTGGCAGTGTAGGCAGCGGCGGCGCTGGCGATAGCAGAGCATTCAACGGCGGTACAGCTAGCGACAGAGCGATCGGACGTGGACCGACCGGCAATGGATCGCTCAGCAGTGTGCCAATTCGTGGAATTGGAGTGAATCATCCCCCAGCCGCACAGCCGCAACAGGACAGTATGACGCAACTCATTGCTGCGTTGATGAATCAAAACGCACAAATTTTGAGTAATGCGAGTAAAATGCAAGACCAAGGTATGGATAAGGTTCAGTATAATATACTTCCTGATTTGTCGCATAACATTGAAAATTTTGACGGACTTTCGGAAGCGATACACGTGCGCTTATGGCTCAAACAGCTGGAGTCAACAGTAACACTCCATCGTTGGACAGAAGCTGTAGCTTTTGAGACTGCACGAAGTCACTTAACTAAAGTAGCGAAAAATTGGTACTTATCCAATTTTGACACGATAACTGATTGGGAAACTTTTAGGAAGTCCTTCTCCAATACTTTCCTGATCCAGAAGGCGTTGACCGAGAGATTCCAAGAAATGCAGCGACGTAGCTAAAATCCGGGCGAGCACACGACGGAATACTTTTTTGACTAAGTTCGGCTGTGTAAACAATTGAATTTCGGTCTACAAGAGACCAAAACACAGGTCGCTGTTAAACTTTGGTCGAGGTTGACGAGCGCAGCGATCATGAGTCGAAGTCACTTAGACATGGACGAGTTACTGCGTAATATTCGTGAGTTCGAGGATTTGGAGACTACTAGGAAGCAGCGCATCAACGGCCAGCCAGAAAATGCACAGCAGAATTACGAGCTACCGCCCAGCAACGGAGCGCAGCGAAACAGCGAAGGTGGCTCAAGACTTTATAAAGCGACCGGGTCGAAAGTAGAATGTTATCGGTGTCATCAAAGCGGACATATCGCGGAAAATTGTAACTCGAAGCGTGTAATTAAATGTTTTAATTGTCAAGAAAATGGACATTTTTCAAAAGATTGTACGAAACCTAAAAAGTTGCCAAACGCGACGAATATGTTTATCGCACCGGATTTTGAAAGTAGTGCTGTTAAATATTGCAAAATTATTAAAATTGGCGAAATCAATGTAAGTAGTTTGGTAAATCCGGAAAGTCCGGACAATTAAGGCATTCTTAGTATTAGAGCATAATTTTGATTTTATTCGCGTTCAAAGCACACTTAACGGATTTGGAAAAGCGGGTAATGAAGTTAAGTCAAACGGTATAATTAAAGAAAAATTAACTGTTGATGATTGCTCAGCCGAGAGCGTTACTTTTAGAGTTGTACCTGATGACGTTCAATAGTATGACGTTATAGTTGGACGTAATTTTACTGAATTACCTCATGTAGCATATTATAAAGTAGATAATAAATTAATTTTCAGTAATCGCGAAAACTTTGTATTTAGCGTTAATCTGGTAATAGAAATGCCAAAAACCGCTCAACTAGAATTAAACGTTAAGTAATCAATTAGTATTCCGCGTGCGAGTATTAATTTTGTTACTGTTAAAGTAGGAAACAACGAGCTCTCCTTACCAAATGAGAATGTGAGCGATCACGAAGTAACCGTGACTAAAAATAATGCGCTTGGTAAGTATATGTTAGCTATAAAAGGAAACATTCCTGAAATGCGACCGTGTACAGATTCGGTTACTGAGAAAGGTGTATGATTGTCCTCGTCAATGAATGATGAGCAGAAAAATACATTGACATTTATATTAAATAAGTATCGTGTAAGTTTAGCAATGAATGAGTATGAAATCGGTTATTCAGAAAAGCAGTTTATGGATATTGAGGAAATACCAGGCAGTGAGCCAATTTATTGTAAGCCATATAAGGCGAGTGCCACACAGTGCGCGATTATGAAAAAAATTGTCGATGATTGGAAGCAGACGGGTATTGTAAAAGATACGAATTCGGCGTATGCAAGTCCGTGTCTCTTAGTACAAAAATCGGATGGTTCACATAGGTTAGTTGTAGATTACCGTAGATTAAATAAACAAACCGTGCGTATGAATTTTCCTCTCTCAAGTATGGATGACGGATTAAAAGAATTGCATGAAAGTAAGATTTTTGTAGTTTTAAATTTAGCTCATGGCTACTTACAAATGCCATTAACGGGCCAAAGAAAAAACCGCTTTTATAACGCCTGATGATACGGGTCAGTTGGAGCGCGCAATGCTAGGTCTGATGAACGCACCTTTTTATTTTGCAAAACTTTTAAAAAAAGTTTTCGGTAATTATGGGAATAAATTAATGCTTAGATTTGTTGATGATTTTTTGTTAAGTGCGAAAATCTAGGAAGAGTTAGTTTTACGTCTTTTAAAAGATGCAGGTCTTACTTTAAACTTAAAAAAGTGTAAGTTTGGACTTGAAGAAGTAATCTTTCTAGGGCTTATTATTGGTAAAAATGGCATCGTCCTGGCGAATAAAAGTCAAAGCCATGTTAGATTTTCCTGCTCTACGTAATATATCTACGAATGGCTAGTTTTTTTAGACGTTTCATTCTAGGATTCGCGAAAATAATGTCTCCTATTATTGATCTGTTAAAGAAAGATTTAAAATTTGAGTGGGGTTAAAAACAGGAGATAGCTTTCCGTGAAATAAAAGAAAAATTAACGAGTACACCTGTTTTAGCTCATTTCAATCCTAGAGCCGATCGTACAGAATTACATGCAGATGCGTCATCAGATGGTCTTCTGAAGTAGAGCAAAATTATCATTCCAGTAAATTAGAGTTTTTAGCAGTTGTATGGGCCATGGAGAGCTTGAGACCGTGGTTACCAGAGATTCCGTTTAAGGTATATACAGATTGTCAAGCTTTAGTATATGTTATTGTATTTAGTATATGTTTAGTATATGATTAATTGAGGAATATGATTATGAAACTCATCACCGTAAGGGCGTGCTAATGCAGCATGTAGATGCACTTTCTCGAGCCGGTAGAACAAACCGATGCATTTTCTACTTTTGCGACTATGTTCAATTTGTCAGTACACGAAGATATTAGTTTGGAAAATTGATATTTTGGAAAAATCCGATCGTGAACGATCTCTTAGAGAGAAGGGGGAGGTATATGATTATATTCTGAGAAACGGTGTTTTATATAAACGCGATCAAACAGGCAAATAATTGTATGTCGTACCACGTGCAATGAGGGACGCAGTAGTGATAAAAAATCATGATATATGTAGCCATTTTGGAATCGATCGTACTATAGCGAGGGTTCGTAATTTTTACTAATTTCCAGGAATGCGTCGATATGTTAGGCAACACATCGCATCATGTATTGAATGTTTGTTAGCTAAAAACAAAGTAGGAAAACAGAGCAGAAAATTACATCCGATTCCAGTTGGAAAACGACCTTTCGAGATAGTACATTTAGATCATCTTGGTCCATTTGTCACTTCAACAAAAAAAATAAATATGTACTTGCAGCGATCTGCAATCTTACAAAGTTTGCTCAAATATATGCTGTAAAAGATGTCAAGGCATCGACAACTGTGCGTAATGTAGAAAAATTAGTTGAAAGGTTTGGTGCATCCGAACGATTTGTAGCTGATCGTGGAACAGCATTTACATCGGCGAAATTTAAAGATTTTTGTAACGAAAACGATATTAAACATACTCTAATTCGAGTCGACATGCGCAAGCGAACGAACAGGTAGAAAACTTAATCAAACAATTTTACCTGCATTGCAATGTAACTTAAGGGGGGTAGGGTTAATTTGTGCAAAAAAAGGCACATTTTTGTGATTTTTATTTCACGACTCAGTTAAAATTTTTTTATTAAAACCAATGTTACATTATTGTAGTCTATTTAAATAATATTGTGGAATATTCTCATGAAAAAATATTGAAAAATACGGCAATGGCATTAATTATTCAGAAGCGTCTCAGAAAAAAGTTGAATTGCGGTGCCACTCATAACTCGGTGCTGGATCATCTGAAATCAAAAAACCAAAGTTCGTTCGTCAGATAATTGCTTTTCCCAGGTAATACTGGGAGGGATTTTCGAAATTTCTATTTTTCACTTTGCGGGAACACTTTACATGAAAAAACGCGATTTTTACCAAAAAAACGGCTAATTTGTTATTGTAAAATGAAAAATATAAACGAATTTGGAATAAAAGTTCCAGCGTTACCTCATAAATTATGTAAAGAAATAGTGTTTAAAATTTCGAAAGGATCAGTGCAATAGTTTTGAAGTTATGATGGGCACCGACTTTGAAAACTTGAGTTTTGGGAAAAACGTTTTAAAGTTTTGAACACTAAATAATTTGGAATAAAACGTTCATAAGCGAGATTTATCGGTTTACCTCACACTGAATCATCGATGCCAGGTCCATAGAGGATGTTGCTGTCATCTATGATGTCTAAAGCATCTTTTTGCTCCTGTCTACGACGAATCCTGCCATCTCTAGTTTGATTTTCAGCTTCCTGCTCTGCTCGGTTTATACGAATGTGATCAGTTGATCGCGCCCATTCATGAGCACTTGATCCACTACTGATTCCCATGTCTTGCATGAAGGATAGTAGAGCAAAAGAACCTTCATTGAAGACACAGGCTGCCACATAACAACTTTTTTTGGCATTGTAGCAATAATTTTCCACAAAACTTCACAAAAATGATGCGAAAAATTGGAGCGCACGTGTACGTCTGTTCGATAGAAAGTTTACTGCTAAACTAAATTATATTCTCTACACTGACTTAATATACGGTTCAGGTATGAGCATGTTTATACTTGTCTTCAAATTTCTATAAAAGAAAGTAGGAGGAACGGTTCGGTATAATATAGGGAGCGTAGCAGCTGCCAGGTAACAATAGCGCGCTCGAACCGAGCAGGTATGGAAATCCAACAGGTAGGAAAATATTCATAACACCTGCAATTTTGTTCCGATCGACTTGAAATTACTTATTTACACAATATGCTTGAGATACAACGCATTAGGTTTCAAAAATAAAAAAAAATACGAAAAAATAAATTTAAATACCTAACCCCCGTCCCTTAATTAACGGTGAAGAAAGTACTTGGGATAAGCAGTTAGATAAGTTGGAGCGCGATCTTAACAGTTCGATTAGTAAGATTACAGGTCGCATTCCATTTGAAATGCTTTACGGTTAAAGAAGGGTTTAGTCGAGAACTTACGATAAACGCGGAGAAGTATCAATTACCAGAGGATGTTAGGCGCAATGCATTGTATAAAATTGAGGTAGAATAGCTAGCAGCCAAAAAGAGATACGATCAAGCGAGAGTTAAAAACGTTAAATATGCAGTGGGAAATATTGTTTTTATGAAGTCAAACCCGATTGCGACAGGGGAGTATACGAAACTTCAACCTAGATATAAGGGACCACGTAATTACGAAAGTATTACCGTCAGACACCTACTGCGTTCAACACCTAAGCGCGAAAGGTGACTCAAAGGTAGCTACAACACCACATATTAGTTAACATAAATTGTGGCGTGGTTTTGTGGATGAAGATATCAGCGACCGCGAAAATGACAATAGCTCAGAGATCGACTTATGCGACACTCTACCTTTAGCATGCCTTGGTCTGGCACTCGAAGACATTACACTTACACTGCATATTGATTTGACACAAGAAATTTATAAATATTTATACACAACCCACCACAAACAACTTTACTTACACTTTTTATAAAAAAAACACTTATGCACTTTAACACTTATACATACTTATATAATTATTCACTTACATACTTATATACTTGTACAGTATTACAAAATAATTTTAAAGCCTTGAAAGAGGCTGGTGAATATAGGTTTTAATTGAAAAATAATGTACAATATTTTTATACAAAAATAGCACAGATATTTTGAAAGGTCAATTTCAAAGTAAACAACATTAAAGAGCGTTCACAACGTTCATACAGAAGTTGCGGATAGAGCATATCGGCATTCTGGTCAGTGATTGATCGAAAGACAGTTCCAGAGGATCATTCCGGAGTATCTTAGTGCATTGGCATCAAAACGAAACCGAAGCGTCAAAAATCTTAGTCAATTTCGCTATTTATAGGTATACTGTAGACTCTTTGAATTTTTAATTATTTAAACTTATTTAAATAGCATTCTTTACATAAAATTCACTAAATTAAAAAAAAAAGCTACTTTGAAATTTTAGCTATAATTCTGTAACAAAACTTAATATCGTAAAATGGGTTGCAGGAGCTTATTGTACAAGAAATTTGCTATCAAAATATGCAATGAAATGAATGATTTTTTTGACTTTTTAACCCAGGCCTGCCCCCTAAACCCTTTGCGGCCCAGCGGGAAGTATACTTCCCACATTTGTATTTTTATATTTTTTAGCTCTAAAATCTTACTCCCTGGATATATTGATACGGAATAGCTCATGGTATGATCCTTAGATGATACTCTAACAATGTATATGTTTCGCATGTGCTCTCCTGTTCATTTATTATTGTTATAAACAAATTAATCATGGAAAAATGGCAGTTGCTCAAAATAAGTCGTGCCGCAAAGGGTTAAATGGGCAAATTTCCATAATATTTAGATTAATAAGGAGAGCTTATACAAAGTATTTTATATTTTACGGTTTCATATCACCGAAGATAAAAGTACTGAATTCGATGCAGAGTTATATGCCGAAACGCTTTCCGATAATGAGAAGGATGATAGTGACAATAGTGATGATGACCGTGATAGAATACGAAAACTGAAAAATCTTACAGACTTTTTGAACTGTACAGAACTTTTGTCAACTATTTCTATGCCAATTAATAAATCGTACGCAGAAACATTTTTGATGGCTATAAAGTATAGTTTAGCTTTCAAGCTACCATTAAATCAAATAAATATGTCATTACATGTAATTAATGCTATGTTTAGTTCTCCGATATTGCCAGAAAGTTGCTATTTTTTGGATAAGCTGTTAAATTCAAAGAGTAAAATAGAATTTCATTGCGTATGTCTAAAGTGTAGCTGGTACTTAGGAAAAGTAAATGAATTTAAATCAGAAGTTGTCAGTGATTTATGTTCTAATTGTATGAACTTAATATAGAAGTGACAATATGTAAAATCGTGAAAATTGGTGAAAAGCTTTGTGGACCAATTCATAAAATTGATGGTATAGAAGACGAATTAGTCTTGATAAATACTCAAGAAGTAGAGATAGTTTACGTAATGACAAAATTTAAAGATAATAGTTATAGTTGCCAATTGCGTAATTTATTGCACTATTAAATTAAATATAATTGCGTCAATATTAGTAGTCTAGTACGATAACATTGTATATATTAATTGTCAACACAATTCTGTAAAAATGTATTAAAAAAAAAAAATATCTTTTCAAATTGACAAAAGATTATTTTTTATATTTACTGTATTAGTATGTCTGTTATTCTACATTTATGAATGTACATACGTAAATTCTTTTTCAAGTTTACATTGATTTTTTTACATTGCTTTAAAATTGAAACCTGATAATAAAAATATATTGACTTCAATATTCGTATTTTTTATTTATACCTAACATATGATTTTACAAGTTCAAACACTTTTTGTTTCCATATTAAAAAGTTATGACTTCTAAGAACAAACAATAAAAAAATTATTTCAGCATTTTGCAACTGGGAATCATATGATAAACATATGGAATCATATTATGAGACCAGGTCAAAACACCTTATGGTTTCCATACAGTTCTCCCATAATTTTCACATGTAACTCTCGTAAAAATTACGTAAATTAAGAATGTGATCTATGTTAATTTCATTTATGAACCATGTGGATTTTTTCAGTAGGAGAGTTACAAGAGATTTTAACTTTCTTAGAAAGATATTTTGAAAAATAGTGGTTTATGTAGTAGTGCATAGTTCTGGGCGAGGGTAAATTTTAGTAGTCTAGTACGATAACATTGTACATACTAAAGGTCAAGACAATTCTGTAAAAATGTATTAAAGAAAAAAAAAGACCTTTCAAATTGACAGTGGATTGTTTTTTATATTTACTGTATTAGTATGTCTGTTATTCTACATTTATGAATGAACATACGTAAATTCTTTTTCAAGTTTACATTGATTTTTTTACATTGCTTTAAAATTGAAACCTGATAATAAAAATATATTGACTTCAATATTCGTATTTTTTATTTATACCTAATATATGATTTTACAAGTTCAAACACTTTTTGTTTCCATATTAAAAAGTTATAACTTCTAAGAACAAACAATAAAAAAATTATTTCAGCATTTTGCAACTGGGAATCATATGATAAACATATGGAATTATATTATGAGACGAGGTTAAAACACCTTATGGTTTCCATACAGTTCTCCCATAGTTTTTACATGTAACTCTCGTAAAAATTACGTAAATTAAGAATGTGATCTATATTAATTTCATTTATGAACCATCTGGATTTTTTCAGTAGGATAGTTACAAGAGATTTTAACTTTCTTAGAAAGATATTTTGAAAAATAGTGGTTTATGTAGTAGTGCATAGTTCTGGGCGAGGGTAAATTTTAGTAGTCTAGTACGATAACATTGTACATACTAAAGGTCAAGACAATTCTGTAAAAATGTAATAAAGAAAAAAAAAGATCTTTTCAAATTGACAGTGGATTGTTTTTTATATTTACTGTATTAGTATGTCTGTTATTCTACATTTATGAATGAACATACGTAAATTCTTTTTCAAGTTTACATTGATTTTTTTACATTGCTTTAAAATTGAAACCTGATAATAAAAATATATTGACTTCAATATTCGTATTTTTTATTTATACCTAACATATGATTTTACAAGCTCAAACACTTTTAGTTTCCATATTAAAAAGTTATGACTTCTAAGAACAAACAATAAAAAAATTATTTCAGCATTTTGCAACTGGGAATCATATGATAAACATATGGAATCATATTATGAGACCAGGTCAAAACACCTTATGGTTTCCATACAGTTCTCCCATAATTTTCACATGTAACTCTCGTAAAAATTACGTAAATTAAGAATGTGATCTATATTAATTTAATTTATGAACCATCTGGATTTTTGCAGTAGGAGAGTTACAAGAGATTTTAACTTTCTTAGAAAGATATTTTGAAAAATAGTGGTTTATGTAGTAGTGCGTAGTTCTGGGCGAGGGTAAATTTTAGTAGTCTAGTACGATAACATTGTACATACTAAAGGTCAAAACAATTCTGTAAAAATGTATTAAAGAAAAAAAAAAGATCTTTTCAAATTGACAGTGGATTGTATTTTATATTTACTGTATTAGTATGTCTGTTATTCTACATTTATGAATGAACATACGTAACTTCTTTTTCAAGTTTACATTGATTTTTTTACATTGCTTTAAAATTGAAACCTGATAATAAAAATATATTGACTTCAATATTCGTATTTTTTATTTATACCTAATATATGATTTTACAAGTTCAAACACTTTTTGTTTCCATATTAAAAAGATATAACTTCTAAGAACAAACAATAAAAAAATTATTTCAGCATTTTGCAACTGGGAATCATATGATAAACATATGGAATTATATTATGAGACGAGGTTAAAACACCTTATGGTTTCCATACAGTTCTCCCATAGTTTTTACATGTAACTCTCGTAAAAATTACGTAAATTAAGAATGTGATCTATATTAATTTCATTTATGAACCATCTGGATTTTTTCAGTAGGATAGTTACAAGAGATTTTAACTTTCTTAGAAAGATATTTTGAAAAATAGTGGTTTATGTAGTAGTGCATAGTTCTGGGCGAGGGTAAATTTTAGTAGTCTAGTACGATAACATTGTACATACTAAAGGTCAAGACAATTCTGTAAAAATGTATTAAAGAAAAAAAAAGATCTTTTCAAATTGACAGTGGATTGGTTTTTATATTTACTGTATTAGTATGTCTGTTATTCTACATTTATGAATGAACATACGTAAATTCTTTTTCAAGTTTACATTGATTTTTTTACATTGCTTTAAAATTGAAACCTGATAATAAAAATATATTGACTTCAATATTCGTATTTTTTATTTATACCTAACATATGATTTTACAAGCTCAAACACTTTTAGTTTCCATATTAAAAAGTTATGACTTCTAAGAACAAACAATAAAAAAATTATTTCAGCATTTTGCAACTGGGAATCATATGTTAAACATATGGAATCATATTATGAGACCAGGTCAAAACACCTATGGTTTCCATACAGTTCTCCCATAATTTTCACATGTAACTCTCGTAAAAATTACGTAAATTAAGAATGTGATCTATATTAATTTCATTTATGAACCATCTGGATTTTTTGAGTAGGAGAGTTACAAGAGATTTTAACTTTCTTAGAAAGATATTTTGAAAAATAGTGGTTTATGTAGTAGTGCGTAGTTCTGGGCGAGGGTAAATTTTAGTAGTCTAGTACGATAACATTGTACATACTAAAGGTCAAAACAATTCTGTAAAAATGTATTAAAGAAAAAAAAAAGATCTTTTCAAATTGACAGTGGATTGTTTTTTATATTTACTGTATTAGTATGTCTGTTATTCTACATTTATGAATGAACATACGTAACTTCTTTTTCAAGTTTACATTGATTTTTTTACATTGCTTTAAAATTGAAACCTGATAATAAAAATATATTGACTTCACTATTCGTATTTTTTATTTATACCTAACATATGATTTTACAAGTTCAAACACTTTTTGTTTCCATATTAAAAAGTTATGACTTCTAAGAACAAACAATAAAAAAATTATTTCAGCATTTTGCAACTGGGAATCATATGATAAACATATGGAATCATATTATGAGACCAGGTCAAAACACCTTATGGTTTCCATACAGTTCTCCCATAATTTTCACATGTAACTCTCGTAAAAATTACGTAAATTAAGAATGTGATCTATATTAATTTCATTTATGAACCATCTGGATTTTTTCAGTAGGAGAGTTACAAGAGATTTTAACTTTCTTAGAAAGATATTTTGAAAAATAGTGGTTTATGTAGTAGTGCGTAGTTCTGGGCGAGGGTAAATTTTAGTAGTCTAGTACGATAACATTGTACATACTAAAGGTCAAAACAATTCTGTAAAAATGTATTAAAGAAAAAAAAAAGATCTTTTCAAATTGACAGTGGATTGTATTTTATATTTACTGTATTAGTATGTCTGTTATTCTACATTTATGAATGAACATACGTAACTTCTTTTTCAAGTTTACATTGATTTTTTTACATTGCTTTAAAATTGAAACCTGATAATAAAAATATATTGACTTCAATATTCGTATTTTTTATTTATACCTAATATATGATTTTACAAGTTCAAACACTTTTTGTTTCCATATTAAAAAGATATAACTTCTAAGAACAAACAATAAAAAAATTATTTCAGCATTTTGCAACTGGGAATCATATGATAAACATATGGAATTATATTATGAGACGAGGTTAAAACACCTTATGGTTTCCATACAGTTCTCCCATAGTTTTTACATGTAACTCTCGTAAAAATTACGTAAATTAAGAATGTGATCTATATTAATTTCATTTATGAACCATCTGGATTTTTTCAGTAGGATAGTTACAAGAGATTTTAACTTTCTTAGAAAGATATTTTGAAGAATAGTGGATTATGTAGTAATGCGTAGTTCTGGGCGAGGGTAAATTTTAGTAGTCTAGTACGATAACATTGTACATACTAAAGGTCAACACAATTCTGTAAAAATGTATTAAAGAAAAAAAAAGATCTTTTCAAATTGACAGTGGATTGTTTTTTATATTTACTGTATTAGTATGTCTGTTATTCTACATTTATGAATGAACATACGTAAATTCTTTTTCAAGTTTACATTGATTTTTTTACATTGCTTTAAAATTGAAACATGATAATAAAAATATATTGACTTCAATATTCGTATTTTTTATTTATACCTAACATATGATTTTACAAGTTCAAACACTTTTTGTTTCCATATTAAAAAATTATGACTTCTAAGAACAAACAATAAAAAAATTATTTCAGCATTTTGCAACTGGGAATCATATGATAAACATATGGAATTATATTATGAGACCAGGTCAAAACACCTTATGGTTTCCATACAGTTCTCCCATAGTTTTTACATGTAACTCTCGTAAAAATTACGTAAATTAAGAATGTGATCTATATTAATTTCATTTATGAACCATCTGGATTTTTTCAGTAGGAGAGTTACAAGAGATTTTAATTTTCTTAGAAAAATATTTCGAAAAATAGTGGTTTATGTAGTAGTGCGTAGTTCTGGGCGAGGGTAATGTGACCTGAAAAGCTACGTGCGTATTGAGTAAGTAAAATCTGGCACGATACGCTCTCGCAGTTAGCAATCGTCCGGAGACGGGGTAAGCTGGTCTATGCTGCTGGCCTATACAGGTATCGCAGGAACCTAACTTTGGACTATCAAGCTCGGTGGCGTAGGACGCCCCTTGGCGTAGAAAGGAAGTGGCGCAGTACCCTCGTGGCGCGGAACCCGTCCAGCTTACGTACTAACATAATATTATGTTTCTAATATGCTTTTTATGTTGATTTATCATTTTGTATCTCTCGGTATTTCGGAAAATGGGAAAGATTCAACGTGAATTAAAGACATAACATAAACTTTTAATGTACTGTAGTTCTAGCACTATATATAGAAATGATAATAATAAATTTTGAAATTTTATGTTTAACATAATATTATGTTTCTAATGTGTTTTTCAGGTTGATTTATTATTTTGTATCTCTCGCAATTTCAAAAAATGGGACAGATTCTACGAAAATTAAATACAATAAATAAACTTTGAATATATTTTATTTCGTGCCCTATATATAGAAATGATAATAATAAATTATGAAATTTTATGTTTAACATAATATTATGTTTCTAATATGCTTTTTATGTTGATTTGTTATTTTGCATCTCTAGGTATTTCGGAAAATGTGATAGATTCAACGTTAATTAAAGACATAAAATAAACTTTACATGTATTGTTTATTGGATCAGGTTGATAAATAAAAAGGCGGACTGTATGTTCTTGGCAATAAATCAGGTATATTTATTGCCTTAAATATGAATTCACAGACGCGAGGTGGGGGAGCTCAACTGCTCAGTAGGCGATCCGTGGAGAGACTGCCGCCACGAGGTAAGATCGACGCGACCGACGCTTGCTCCAAAAATCACGCGATATGTAACAGGCCCGCGGATTGGCTCGTTTGAATAGTTCGTTTTACAAATAAGAATATTTTAGAAGCTATTACGTGAATACTAAACATTCCGCCCACCTCGTTTTCATAAACGACAAAAATAGTCGTGGTGTTAAACATAAACAACGCGTAATAATTCAATTGTCGTTTGAGTTTAAATAATTAAAAAAAAATCTTTATTAATAATACTAATAATTAATAATAAGTCTTGAATTAGTCTTTGGTTAAATCGCTGTCCACAATCTTCACGAGTTTGCTGATTGGACGTCTCAACGTCGTCGTGACAGTGCGAAGAGAGACCACTTGCACCAGGCCGTCAGTGCCCGGAAAAGTTTCGGAAATTCTGGCAAGGGGTCAGCCAGATGGGGCTGTGGTCTCATGCCTAATCAAGATAATATCGCTAACCTTGAACTACGGTTGGTGATCCTTCCATTTACACCCTTTCTGCAGCTGTTGTAGGTAGTCAGCTAACCAATAATCCCAAAAACGTTGAGTGAGCTGGGACATTCGACGCCATCTCTGCATACGAAGTATATTTTCCTCAGTGATCCGTGGTTCTGTAATCAAAAGTGATGATTCTCCAATCAGAAAATGAGCTGGAATCAGGACGAACAAATCGGAAGCGTCTTCCGTGAGAGGGATGAGAGGACGCGAATTTAAACAAGCTTCGACTTTGCAAAGGAGGGTAGAGAATTCCTCGAAAGTCTGGATTGTTTCGCCTACTACCCTTTTGAGATGATGCTTAACGGATTTCACGCCCGCTTCGCAGATTCCTCCAAAATAAGATGCCCCAGGAGGATTAAAGCACCAAGTTGTACCGAATTGTTGTAGCGTTTGTTCAACGAATTGGCGATGCTCAGAGCCTTCTGCGTGCATCCTTCGTAGCTCGGCATCCGCTCCCACGAAATTCGTACCTTGGTCACTCAGCAATGTGACGCAAGGACCGCGCCTAGATACAAAACGTTTAAAGGCTGCTATAAATGACTCAGTGTCATAACTAGAAACTACTTCGAGATGCACAGCTTTAGTGCATAAACATATGAAGATAACGAAATATCCTTTATAGGATTTATAGCCCCGGTGCCTAGACGTACGCAGCCAATATGGCCCTGGGTAGTCTACTCCACCACGTGAGAAAGGGCGAGCAGGTTGAGTGCGCTCTGCAGGCAAATCACCCATTTTTTTAATTGATTTATCAGCATTGAAACGCTTGCAAGTAACGCAATTTCTAATAAAAGTTTTGATTTTCAACTTGCACTTAGTTATCCAGAGCATACGCCTCACGCAGGCTAACGTGAGTTGCGCGCCTCCGTGCATGGTCAAATGATGATAATAACACACTGCTAGTTTCGTGAGAATACTATCTGCAGGGAGAATGATCGGGTATTTTTCATCCACACTGAGAGCTTAATGCTTAAGGCGACCGCCCACCCTGATCAATCCGTCGTTTAAAATCGGATTTAGGCTTTTTAGAAAGTGGTTTTTAGGAAGATCTTGTTCCTTTTTAAGAACCTCAAATTCATATACAAAATGATGAAGCTGAATGGATTGACTCAAGACTAACTTAGCTTGCCGAACTTCGACTCCCATGATATCTGAATGCGTAGGCAATGGAAAATCGCGCAAAACTGGAGAGATTTTCTCGATGAAAGAAGCATTTTTCGATATGTTACGGATAAACCGCATAATATACGAGGTCTGTCCCAAAAATATCCGACCTACCTCGATTTCTCGGCGCTGGATTTATTCTTCGTCATCCGGGGGGTGGCATCCTTCAAAGTAGTCCCCATTTGATTGAACAAGACGCTCATATCGATGTTTCCACTTATTAAAGCACTCTTGAAAGTCAGACTTCGGAATCGCCTTTAGTGCATTCGTCGCATTAGTTTCAACAGTCTGTTTATTGTCGAATCGATGTCCTTTAAGCGGCATTTTCAATCGAGGAAACAGCCAAAAGTCGCAGGGAACTATATCAGGTCTGTATGGAGGCTGGCGGAGCTGTGCAACACTGTGTTTCAATAAATACTGCTGCACAAGGTTTGATGCGTGCGCTGGAGCATTGTCGTGATGAAGAAGCCAGTCTCCGGTTTCCCAAATTCTCGGTTAAAATTCGCCAAACAGTACTTTTTGGTATTTCAAGTTCATCCTCCAGTTCTCTCACAGTCAAACGACGATCTTGTTCAACAGCGACACGCACACGCTCGACATTATCCGACGATGTTCCCGTCGAAGGTCGACCAGAACGAGGATCACTGTCAACAGATGTGCGGCTACTTTTGAACCGCCTATACCACTCTTTTATTTGTGTTTTGCACATACACTCATCTTTAAAGGCCTTTTACAACATTTCAATAGTTTCCGCACAACTTTTACCGAGATTAAAGCAAAATTTTATGCAAATTCGCTGTTCGGTTCGTTCTGCCATTTTTAGCAATAAGCAAATTGTGACGAACGCAAAAAAGTCGTTGTAAATAAATACACGCTGCGCGGGAACTAAGGCGTTTCATCGGTATCTCAGGCTACTGACGAGAAGGTTAGGAGTTGCTGGTGACGTTCGTACCCTCCAGAGGTCGCCTGAGTCTCTCCGCGCGAAGATATGAACGTAGGTCGGTTACTTTTGGAACAGACCTCGTATACAGTGATACGCACGAGCTTACTCAAAGATGAGTATGATTCGAATAAAGACCATAATTCCTGATTAAAACTCTGGCAGTGGCTGCTGCTAAAACAGAAGATTCTACTATTTCTTTACTTTTTAGCTTTTTCGAATCTAAATCATTAGCTCGTGTCCAATCAACATTGCCCTCACGTAGCCGCTTTGCACCTTGCCACCACAAATCATTCCGAATAAGTTCCTCAGCTAAAGCACCGCGTGACGCTATATCAACTTGGTTGTCAGCGGAATTTATATGATGCCAATATGCATCCGGCAACAATGTGCCGATATCCGAACACCTGTGAGCTATAAACGAGGACAATCTTGCTGAAATATCCTGTAGCCAATAAAGAACATCTTTTGAATCTGGCCATAAATGAACTTTACTTGAGGGTAAATGTAGATTCTCTGCGAAGTGATGAGTAAACTTAGTTACTAATTGAGCTGCGCACAACTCTAATCGAGGAATGGACAGAGTTTTATATCAGCGAAACCATGCAGCTCGTGTGGCTGCTCCGGCTGATGTGAACCTATCCAGCGTGGAATACGAATTTTGGAAATGTGTTCTAAAGACGAATAACAATTTTTGAAATATTCTTCCTTCGTCCTGTGTCAATTGCCTAAGAGGTCTGCTAGCTAAAAACGAAGAAGAAACGAAACCAAACGTAACCGTGGTAAGAAGATACGTCTTTAACTCCTGGGACTCCTCCTCTCTCCAAACGATGGCCTGCAAATGTTGATCTGCCTCGTGCCTTTGTATCGAAAGATACATGCTAGCGATATCAGCTGCAAAAACGAACCTATGTAATCTCCACCTAGTAAGCAAAATTATCATATCTGGAAGAAGGTTTGCACCTGTGTAGAGAAAATCGTTGAGTGAAAACCCGCTTTTCGTCTTGACTGACGCATTGAATACTGTGCGTAGCTTCGTCGTGGTGCTGTTCTCCTTAATCACTCCATTATGAAGTAGAAAGAAGCAAGACTCTAACTCGAAATCCTTGGGAATAAAACGACGCATATAACCTGCAGATTCATACTCCCTCATGGACTCGATGTAAGCCTCACGCAATTTAGGATTTCTCTGGAGCCGTTTTTCTAAATTATACATTCTCCTAACTGCTACAGAATAGGAATCTTCCCAAGTGGATGGAATGTTAGATTTTAAAGTTAACCTTACCAAATATCTGTCATCAGGATTACGACTTACTGTAGCTTGGTAAAAATCCTCGCATTGTTTCCCACTCCCGTAATTGGTACTCTAACAAACTTTGTCTCGAGCCTTAAACTTTGACAAAGTTCCTCGGAAGTAAAGCAGGTATTTCCTCAAGCAGCTTAGCAGCCTCGCCTTTCAACGATGTCCTAAGATAATGCATTTTAAGTACATTGGCTAGATTAGTCCTTTTGACTATCATTTCATGGAATCTGTCCCTAAATCTAACCCAATCCTTTATATCTCCAGAAAAAGAAGGTATTTCAACTGTAGGCAATTTAGTCTGATTAATATCCAAAGAGCGTGCCGGAATATCTTGATTCACCTGCAAGCTAACACTCGTCTCTGCTTCAGCGTACTCAAGCAACGAGTCCTGAAAAAGCCCTATATTCAATAGATAGGATTCCTCTACCATAGTATACACATCGTCAATGAAGTAGCTTTCCTTGGTGTCGACCTCATCATCCTCCAGCAACTCATTGTGATTAGAATCAAATTCATCCCACAGTTTCTTTAACTGGTCCCTACGAGAAATACATGTACCCCGTGTTCTTTTCTCAGTAACCAGATTTTTATAATTTATATGCGCTTTTTATAATCTAGTGCGCAATCGCTCTTGTTTACCTATGGATGCCATCGTAATAAACTTACTTCCAACCTAACCAAACAAAGAATTAATCCTACAAATTCTGTGAATGTATCTCACTACCTTCAAGAGAAACTAAGATACCTAACGTTAAACTACTACGTTTCTGTAGCTTATTCTAGGTTAGGATTTAGTTCGTTAGCTCAGGTTCGCCTGACCATCTTGCCCGTCATACTCTCAAACTAATCTCAGGTGAATGTTATCAATGAGTTCGATTGGCGTGTACGACAGCTTTAAGCTTGCTGTTTTAAGTAAAAAGAGGAAAGACAAAAAAAGAAATCGAAAGAAAGAAAAAAAACAATCAATCCAAACCATGAATTCAGAAAATAAAAGAGAATTGTGCAAGCTTTAAACAAAAACTGAAATCATAAGAATTCACCAAAAATATTGAAGCATAAAGGGCACCATAACTTGAGAATAATACCATATAAAAAGAGAAAAAAAAGCGAATAACGTTCACCAAGCATCTATTTACAAGGCTTGTTTGCGTCTCAAGTTGCTAAAATACTGCAATACAAGAGCAAAATCAGTATAATACTAACAGCTGATTGCCCATTTACAGAAAGCAGGTGCTGCAGGTTTCCATCTGTGGTTGCTAAATGAAAAGATACGCACACTAGACTCAAACACGCAGTCACTTACTTTTATTTGCGTTCACCATTTAGAATCAACGCCTGCACCGCCCCAACAGCCAACCTTTTACAGTAAAAAACAAGAAAACCAATCAAAAAGTGACGAGAAGCTTACATAAGCACCACACAGCTGAACCATCCACCTTGAACAAGCCTAAAAGCGATAAAGCAGTTTATATAGGGCAGTATGCTCCTATTACTAGCAAAATAGTATAATCTTTGACGGAGATAACAGTGTTCAGCCTCAATACGGTGACCACGATTCACTGGAACGCTCCTCCTAGCCCTATAGTATATAGAACTAAAAGTCAATACAAATTCAAATGAACTATTCAGCGTAAAAACGCGAATGACGTAATCTCACCTTATTAAAATCACCAAAATATTTCATATATATGACTCGTTCAACTGGTTCAGCGACTCAAGTTTACTGTTACAAGCTGTATAAGTAATTAAAAATAATAATTGGCGTAATGCCTCAATTACAATTATAAACTCAAACTTAAGCTATATTCTTAAGTAATAAAGCATAGATATAGGTAGAGGGTAAGGAAGGTGTAGACAAGAGAGTATCATTTATTTACAATCCAACTCACTTAAAAAAAAGAAAATAAAGCAAGTATAAGCAATGTTTGATAGAGAGATAGCAGAAGTAACAGCATAGATATTTATACAATATAGCAGCAGATGAAGCAAAGAGCTAGCACTGCAACTAATGCTAGCTGAAATCAAATGAGCAAAAAATTCTTTTCAAGATAAAGCCACAGAAGCAGAAGTAGATAAATACAAAGAACAAATACACCTTATTTCATTTCCTGATGTATGATGTTGAAGATCCCACTCAAGCCTTTCTAACCTCTCCGTCTGGCTTGTCGAGATATCGTCGTTTTGCTGCAGCTCCTTCTCTGCTCGCAGCTTGCTTGTGTACGCCGATTGATTCCGCTCAGCGTCGCTCCACCCCTGTGTGCTGTCTGCTATTTGAGAGGTGTGAGATTGTGTGGCCTTGCTGCTGAAGCTGTGTATATCCGTAGATTCGCTGCTGCCTCTTGTTCTGCCGCGATGTCGCCAGCTGCTCCTGGAGCCCGCCTGCCTAGTGCCGCGCTGATGCTCGCTGTATCACGAGCCGCCTTTCGCGTGCCGTTGTCTGCGCTGCTGCTGCCCGTGCGCTTCCTATCGGCGCCGCTGCTCGTGGCTCCGACTGCGAGGCTAGTGCTCGCTCTCCCTTGCGCGGTTGCTTGCCCCGGTGTTCCGTGCACTTCGGTTGGACGCACTCGACGAGCCTGTGCCTCGACTCGCACCACTTCTTGTGATGGTGCTCGCTTTTTCCAATCTTGCCCTGGCCCCGCGCCTCCGCCTTCGACCTGCTCCGGTCACGTTTACTGCAGCGTGCTGCCCGAGCTGCTTGCGCGTCGGGTTACGTGGCGCCACCTGTCGACCGGTCCTCTAATCGAGCTTCACCGTCGCGGCTCTTCTTGCGGATTTTAAACCGCTTGCGTTCGATTTTTCGAAAATTTTCTCTCTCTCTCTCTCTCTCTCTCTTTCTCTTTCTCACGTTGACGATTGACTTCTCGTCAACGTGCTACAGAGATTGAGTTACCTGGGAAACTCTTTCGCCTTCGACCTTATAATCCCGCTGCGCGAAGTCCTCCTTACTGCTCCCTCTCCTCGTCGCCTCCAAATGGACTCGTCTGCCGCCGATCGAGGATCTTTTTTTCCCCGCTGCTGCCAACATGGACTCGTCCAACAAATTTGCAAAGCCCTCTCTGCTGATGGTGTCTCTCCCTCTTGACGCGGATCGCCGACGTCTAGGTGGTGGACGAAATGTCTGGTCCCCTTTCCTGTGAGTGTAGTAGCTATAGCAGAATCTCGACACTGATCTCCGCTAGCACGATGCCACTCGAAACTTGTAGAGTTGCTTTTCACAAGAAACTCAATCGAGTTATCACTCCCCACACACAAAAAAAAACGAACAACGAAACAAACAAAGCAGAACACTTTGTCGTTTCGTCTACTCGCGCACATATGCTGAAAATCTTTCAGCACGTACGGTGCAGAAGCGCATGAAACTTGTTGCGCGAGCTCGTATTGCCGGTCGGAGTCGCGAGATTGCGTTTTGCTCCAAATTGACTCACCGTACTTTTTCGCGTCTTCTGCTTCTGATCCGGCTCGATTGGACTAAATCTTTATTGGATCAGGTCGATAAATAAAAAGGCGGACTGTTTGTTCTTGGCAATAAATCAGGTATATTTATTGCCTTAAATATAAATTGACAGACGCGAGGTGGGGGAGCTCAACTGCTCAGTAGGCGATCCGCGGAAAGACTGCCGCCGCGAGGCAAAAATCACGCGATATGTAACAGGCCCGCGGATTGGCTCGTTTGAATAGTTCGTTTAACAAATAAGAATATTGTATTGTAGAAGATACTAAACATGTATTCTATTTCATGCACTACATATAAAAATGATTATAATAATTTATGAAATTTTATGTTTAACATAATATTATGTTTCTAATATGCTTTTTATGTTGATTTATCATTTTGTATCTCTGGATGTTTTCGAAAATGTGAAAGATTCAACGTGAATTAAAGACAAAATAAACTTCAAATGTATTTTATTTCGTTCACTATGATATAATTAATAATCTGCATTGTATTAAAATGGAAAAGCAAGCATAAAATTCAGGTTTTTATCAATTTTTCAACGCTTTCATAATTATTTTACCGTTTTTGTGTTGCAGATTATTTTCTTTTAATATTGTTGTATTAATTTATTCCAAATAGAAGTGTGGAACTAACATATTAATTACGCGTTTATAGATTTAAACACTTTTTGTCACTTGGATTGTGGTTTTTCCCCCGATTTATTTAATTATTTTGAAAAGGTTATACATAATCTTTTATTGTTTCTGGTTTTAGTTTGTTCTTTTTTCTAGACATTTTTTTCCTACATAAAAAAGAATATTCAGATAGCTTGTTTTTATGTTTTTGATACGGCTTAATTATTGTCCTTTTGTGGTTTTTCCACTTGTTGCCTCCATTCTGTGGTTTCCCCTGATTATTCTTCCATTTTTTTTTCATTATTTTAACCAGGTTATACGTGTATAACCATTTTATTTTTTTGTGTTTCAATTTGTTCTCTTTTATAGTCGACTACATAAACAAAAATATTCAGCTTGCGTATATTTAATGTTTTAGATACCGTTTTTTGTGGTCTTTTTGTGGTTTGTCTCCTTTTTTCCTCCATTTTTTTAAAATTTATATTAATGAATTACAAGTGGTCATAATCTTTTACTGTTTTCTGTCTTTCATGTTGTTCGTTAATTACAATATGAATTGTGTAACTAACATATTCATTACGTTTTTTATGTTTTCAAACTCTAAAAAGGTTTTAATTTTTCTTTATTTTTACTTTAGATTGATATTTTAATTAAATTTTATTAAAATTTTATATTTTACTACCAAGCATTAGCATAAACACAATTTGAAAATAAAAGAGACTTAAATTATATAAACAAACGGCTTATTTATTTAATCGACTTTTATAGTAACCAATATAACATAAACCATCGACATTCTACAAAACCGATGACACCCCTGGTAACAAGAGCATCGCAATTTCGCCAAAATTCTGCTGCAATCGTGCGTGCAATCATAAAAATGGCAATAGCCAACGTGCGGTCTGCTTCACAATTCGACAAGGTTTATGCTGCACGACAATTGAGGCAGATGCATGCAGAAGGATTGCAGCAGCCGTGCAACCGACAAGTGCGACTAAGGGGGATGAAATACTGCACTCGTGAGTGCAGCAGAAATCCACCCGATTTGTGTACGACAATTGCAGCAGACGAGTGCGACAGGATTGCAGCAGACGTGCAGCCGACAAATGCTCTAAGGGAGATGAAATAATGCACTCGCACGTGCAGCCGCATTGCACCCGAATTACATACGACGATGTCGGCAGACGAGTGCGTCAGGATTGCAGCAGACGTACAGCCGACAAGTGCGACTAAGGGGGGTAAAATAATGCACTCGCGAGTACAGCAGAATTGCACTCGAATTGCGTACGATAATTGCGGCAGGATTGCAGCCGACGTGCAGCCGACAAGTGCAACTAAGAGGGATGTAATAATGCACTCGCGAGTGCAGTAGAATTGCACCCGAATTGCGTATGACGATTGCGGTAGACGAGTGCGGCAGGATTGCAGCAGACGACCAGTCCACAGAGCCGGTGGAAGCAAAGCGTATAGTTCATATGTCGCCACCGCTAGCCAGTGAGCGCATCAGTTTTGGGCTCATTCTGCTAATTTGGCGTGGTAGATACTATAAGAGACCGCGCACAAGCCGTCTGTGAGATCAAACTCGTTGGAGCTCTTTATTTTGTGTTACCAGGAACTGTGCTACTACGTACTCCCAAGAAACACGTGTAACTCATATTGTATCTCGATTTATTTATGAGTTAAAAAAATTTAAGTGGCATTTTTCCATTAACAATAATCTTTTTTATCTTTTTGCTACTGTTGGCTAGGTATATATACTTATAGTATTTATAGATGTCTGGTGATCAGTCAAGCTCGGGATATCTGAGAATAATACTGATTTTTATTTAATTCAGTTATCTAAGAAAAAAATACCAAAAAAGTTCGAAAATAGGCTGTATTGACCACCAGGATTCTAAAAGAAAGTGTAGAATATATTTAATAATTATATGTATATATATTAGAGGAAACCGGATGTGTGGGAAAGAGTAACATATGCATGATAAAATAATAATAATTTAGGATTCAATTTACTTAATAATTGTTTATTATAAAAATATATCATACACTGCGCGATATCTGCTCAATACGCCAGCGTTATATGAGGGGTGCACGAATAATCCTCGACCCATAAATCCGTATCATAATCACGGTGCTTGTGCGACTGGTTAACACACGAGTTTCAGGAAACAAGATTTATAAAAATAAATTAAATAAAACATTCCCGCCCTTTAATAAAAGGATTAATAATTTTGCGTAACAAAATTTAGTTAGGATAAATCTAATCCCGGGGCCTTATACCATAAACTTATTATTACCGCAAATTTCGTCGAACATAGGCGTCCTGACTCTAAATCTGCAAAAAAAAGAAGCTGAAATAGTACAAAGGCGAGGTCCACTCGCTTTTAGACCGCGTGGTTGCACGAGATCCAAAATGTCGGTCGCGGCTGCATGAGTCGTAGCGTCCCGTGCTCTTGTGTAACAAGAAAAGATGTCGCAGTTCCTTGACGTCTGCAGAATAGTTATTCTTGTCCGTTCCTGCGTTCCTCGACGGAGCCTTGGCAAATTGGCGGCGATTACGCAAAGACCGAATTTATGGGGACATAATCATATTTTACACAATTTTAAATTTTGATTAACAGATGAGATTGACCGTAATGTAGATGAGGACAGTATGACGGAATATATGAATTTCATAAATGTTTATAAACAAACATGATCATATTGTTTATATATGTTTTGAATGATTTTAAATGATTTTATATTTATACCTATTTTCGAAAATCAGCGACTATATCATATAAAGTTAATTAACAAAACCTAAGCAACTTTACATTAATGTTTTAAGTTAATTTTCTGTTGGAATCTATCATTTTAATCAATGCATATTAAATCCCGTTGTGAGGCCAAAAGGAGACGCCAAAATATATAACAAAAACCCATAACTTTAGCTATAAATAGTTAATTAATAAAAAGCTAGTAGTGTATAATTATATACTCGGTATGTGTCGGGTTGCTGCTCTGACGAACAAAAAGAACATTTTATAATTTTATTCTAAAATTATTCATTCAAAATTGAATAACAATACACGGCTGATATATCATGGTTTTCAAGTATAACTATTTTATTCATTTTTGTACACATTTAAATAATTATTAAATTAATATGCGATGTATTATAAGTACTTTTTAACGATTCTATAAATAATTGTTTATTAATATACAATACATTAACAAATCAAATATTGAATAATTATTAATTACTTTATATTCCCACATGGCACGTAATGTTACCGAAAAGTATGCGCTCATTGGTAATGATTCAGTAATATTTCAGGTATCATTCAATCGAATTGTTTTAACTGATATCTTTCAGAAACCTTTCAAAAAGATTTAATATGAATTTCGTCAATAGAAACACTGCAGTAACGTTACAGAAATATACTAATTGTTATGTATCAATCATGTTGCACTCAAACTGTTTCCGCAACATTTCCGATGTAATGTTGGAGGTGTTATATGTCAGAAATGTTTCAGAAAGGTTTCACGAGTAATAGAAAAATGAGCTTTCATCCCTAACATTTCTGTAATATCTCACGTGAGATCTTACGTTTGTAAGGTTTCCATTGCGTTGTACGTGAAATGTTGCTGAACAATTACCAACAAATTATTGCATGTGTTAGAAATCAGAAATATTTCAGAAAGGTTTCATGAATAATAGAAAATGAGCTTGCACCACTAACATTTCTGCGATATACCACATGGGAGGTTACGATAGCAAGGTTTCAGAAATATTTCCCTGCCGTACCAGTTATAACGTTTCAATCCCATTGCACGTAATATGATTCCGCAACATTCTTTACATAATGTTGCAAGTGTTATATGTCAGAAATATTTCAGACAGGTTTCATAAATAATAGAAAAATGAACTTTCACCCCTAACATTTCTGTGATATCCCACATGGGATGTTACGATAGCAAGGTTTCAGAAATATATTCCTGACGTACCAGTTATAACATTTCAATTCCCTACGTAATCTTGCAAGTGCTATATGTCAGAAATGTTTCAGAAAGGTTTCACGAATAGTAGAAAAATGATCAGCTAAATATAGTAAAGAAATCTGTTTTACCGGCACTCTACTTTGAATTCTAATGTAAAAATATTTTATCGATTTTGGGAGAATGTAATTTTCAGCCATCTTTGTGGATGTTTATTTTTACGAAATATAAAAATATTTTCATGACCAGTAATTGTAGATTATAAGTCAGATTTTTTTTATCGATTTCAAAGTTCTTGTTTAGCAGAACGGTTAGAGCGTTGTAGTTTAACGCAAAGGTCTTCGGATCGATTCCCAGCCCCATCAACATTGTTTAATTGATTTATTCTTTCAGACACATCTATTAAATAAGTTTAAGCAAAATATTTGTTTCAGATTAATAAATACCTAGGTATATAAAAAATATATAAAAATTTTAAATTCTAAAATTTTCGTAAAAATTCATAAATAAATGTCAATAAATGAGTAGATTGGATTAAAACCGATTAAATATCTAATAAGTAGAACGATAATCAAGATTAAAGATTAAGATTAGCACCAAAAGAAAAATACTTTTTTTTATCGATTTTAATATCATATTTTTAACAGGATTGTAAAGTAATATTCCTGAGGTGTTATTGAAACCTTTCAGTAATGTTAAAGTAACATTACTAAAATGTTACTGAAAGCTTTCGATAACATTGCAGTAACATACCTGATATGTTGCTGATACATTTCGGTATTATTACATTAAAGTAATCAGGATATCTAAAAATTACAGAAAGATTACAGAAATGTCACAGTAATGTTTCTATAATCTATCTGAAATGTTACATTTGACATGTTAGCGGACATTTAATATTTCTGAAACATTACAGAAATGTCAATGAAACATTGTATAAATATTTCTGAAACGTGTAATGTTTCAAGTGAAATATTACCGAAAGCTTTTAGAAACATTACGTGCCGTATGGGTTGTGTTATAATGTAACTTCTATAAATGTATAAAATGAATTTGTTTTTTTAATAATACTATTTAAACTAAAATACAAATATACAACTTTCTGATAACGAGCGAGCGTGATTGAGCGAGTATTTTGGCAAGTTATAAGTTAATTTAAGACACATAAACATTCTAAAATGTGTTGAAACTGTTTACAATAAATAATTATTTTTATTATTATTATGATAATCCACATTGGACGTCTGTTTCACTCGAAATCCACTGGAATCATTTTTTATCGTTCATTTTTAAGCTTTCAGCATAATTATAGATCAAAAGCTATGCGGGTGTGAATTTAAAGTTACACAAAGATATACAGGAAGTGATTTTTATAGACGTTGAAATTACCTAACTTAAATCAATGTATGTATGTTTTACTCGTAATCTGCGGGGATCATTTTTTATCGTTCATTTTCAAGCTTACAGCATAAGATGGAAGATAATTTATCATGTTTAACATAACAATCGACGAAAAGATATGCGAATGTCGACTGAAAGTATCTAAAAAATAAACTGGAAGTTAGTTTTTTACACTTGGAAATTAGATAGATTGAATTATTGGATGTGGGTTTCACTTGGAATCCTAGGGAAACATTCTTTATCGCTCATTCTTAAGCTTACAGTATCAGATGGAAGATAACACAGGCCGACAAAATTTTCCTGAACCAATAACCCAGAGACCAGACCATACTTTTCCGAAGGTTTTTGGCACGCTGAATCCAAATCCGGCCTCAGAATTGCTCTATCACCTCAGGTTTTCGAGATATCCTAACCTAAAAGTGCAAAAATCACCGTTTTTGGCTGTTTTTGAGGTTATGTTATGCCGCTAACTGATTTTTTAATACAAAACGATCAGCGGCATCTGAAAGTACTAGTCTTTCCCTTCAAAATTCATTTTTGCTTGTTTCGATTCGACTTTTCCTTCTCGAGATATATCGCTATCAATCTGTAATGTATCAGTGTTTCTTATCTACTAGACATCCTATCCCATAGTTCCGTTTATACTCGGATAAACAAACTCTTCCTGATATTGCTGTCAAACCGCTTGCAAATGCATACCTGGTAGTTTTTGGGGTCACTGATCACAAATCTGGAGTCAGAATCTCCGAATTCAAAATGGCGGATCCAATATGGCGGCTATGATTACCACGATCCGTAGTAAGTCACAAAAAATCCCGGAAAAGCTCTGGAGATCGGTTACTCGGGGGTTTTCAGGGTCGCTGATCTCAAATCTGGAGTCAGAATTTCCGAATTCAAAATGCCGAATCCAAAATGGCGGTTATGATTACCACGATCCATAGTAAGTCACCAAAAACACTGGAAAAACTCTGGAGATCGGTTACGCGGGGGTATACGGGGTCGCTGATCTCAAATCTGGAGTCAGAATTTCCGAATTCAAAATGGCGGATCCAAAATGGCGGTTATGATTACCACGATCCATAGTAAGTCACCAAAAACACTGGAAAAGCTCTGGAGATCGGTTGCGCGCGGGTTTTCGGGGTCGCTGATCTCAAATCTGGAGTCAGAATTTCCAAATTCAAAATGGAGGATCAAATATCGCGACTATCGTTGCCAAGGGCCATAGCCATAGTTGACCAAAATCTTGGAAATGGTCTTTTAAGTCGTCACTTGGAAGTTTCCCGATTCTCCGAGCTCGAATCTGCAGTCAAATATTCCAAGTACAGAATACCTACTGACCCACCCAATATGTTACAAAATGACGGATGTAATATAGCAGCTAGTCTTACATAAAGAACCTCACTTTGACTTCTTATGAAAACGTTGTCGCTGCTCCTGAAACGATCGTTTATATGACTTGCGCCTATAGACAGTCGATACGTTATGTCTATGCAGAGACCAGCAGTAGTCCGCCATCATCCGCTCATCCCACCTACCTTGAAAATGCCGCTCCTTTTGTTTGAAATCCTGATGAAAGCGTTCACCCATTTCTTCGCTGAATGCGCCATTATTCTCAGGAAAGTAGTCTAAATGAGAAAACAAAAAGTGCAATTTCATACTCATCAGGCACCCTAATTTTTGGAAATTCGTTAGCATCGTAGATACAATAGATTTGTACTTTGGATCTCGATAGTTTCCTAAAAAATTGTCTGTGACACTTTTGAAGCTCATCCAAGCATCTTTTTGTACGGTTGTCATGGTTTTTACAAAATCATCGTCTTTCATAAGTTTTCTAATATCAGGCCCAACAAATATGCCTTCTTTAAGTTTAGCATCCGACAAATGCTTAAACTTGGATGCAATGTACTGGAAACATGCGCCTTCTTTGTCTAAAGCTTTAGTAAATTGCTTCATAAAGCCAAGCTTGAGATGCAATGGATGCAATAGGATTCGACGGGTGTCGACAAGACTCTCATGAATGACATTGTGTTCACCAACCTTCATCTGGATTCTTTGAGCCAATTTTTCTTTACCCAGTGCTCCTGTCGGGAACGACTGTTCCAAAGGCAGAGAAAACACGGATGTCTCGTGAAACCTACTAAAATATTTATCATTTTGAAGTCACCACAAATCAACCATTTGTGCTCATTATAATAATTGACTTTTTCAAGAAGAAATTGAAAGCTTTCGTACGATTCTTTCAATACGGTGGAATGGCCAATGGGAATTGCCGCATATTTATTTCCATTATGAAGCAGTACTGCTTTAAGACTATCTGTTGAAGAATCTATAAAGAGTCGCCAGTTCTCCGGCTTATAAACTTCTTCTATCTCATATAAACTAATCAAACCTTTAATATCGTTGCAATATACAAGGGAATTCTCTTTAGTAAAATACTTCACGAACTTATTATCTCTTTTCCTGTAGACGGAAATTTTTGTCCCAGGGGATAGAAGATTTCTTTCTTTGAGTCTGGAAGCGCATAGCTCTGCCAAATCTTTACTCAAATTCAATTCCCGCACAAAATCATCCAGAGCATTTTGATCAAAAAGTTGCGGTTTTCCGTCGTCAAAAGAAAATTCATCGTCACTGCTTTCGGCCTCGTCACTTTCAATCGTTTGCCTTTCTTGCTCCGCTTGTGGCTGAGGAACAGTATTTGTATTCCGTTCTATTTTTCCAATTTTTGGTGGTGTTACACTAAGCACCTTAGGATATACAAGCAAATGTTTATTTGTATGGTTTCTACCAGTTATATCACATCCACAAAAGTAGCAGTCATCATCATGATTTCTAGGTTCACGCCACACTACTGTTTCAATTACAACATCCTTTTTTATACTATTCCAGTTTTTCAAAGTTCGGCGACAATCTTGACAAATAGAATTAGGAACCCAGGGTTTATTTAGATTTCTCATAGGCGTTTGATAACATTCTTCGAACTGTGCTCTTATTGTATCACTGATGTTTCTACGGTAAGTTTCTGCCTCAAACTTTCCGCAAACATTGCAAAATTTATTAACTTTATTTGCGCACGGGATTCTCGACATTGTAGATGACTAATCCGTTAGCCTGTCGCTCAAACACGATCTCTAACACGGAAAGTCTTATGTTTCTTGAAAGCACTGAGTGATCTACACTGGATGTACATCAGATCCATACATGCACACTACGACGTTAATGTATCTAATACCGTATTGATTTATTTATGGGTTGATGACTAATCCGTTAGCCTGTCGCTCAAACGCGATCTCTAACACGGAAAGTCTTGTTTTTCTTGAAAGCACTGGCTGATCTACACTGGGTGTACATCAGATTCATACATGCACACTACGACGTTAATGTATCTAATACCGTATTGATTTATTTATGGGTTGATGACTAATCCGTTAGCCTGTCGCTCAAACGCGATCTCTAACACGGAAAGTCTTGTTTTTCTTGAAAGCACTGGCTGATCTACACTGGATGTACATCAGATTCATACATGCACACTACGACGTTAATGTATCTAATACCGTATTGATTTATTTATGGGTTGATGACTAATCCGTTAGCCTGTCGCTCAAACGCGATCTCTAACACGGAAAGTCTTGTTTTTCTTGAAAGCACTGGCTGATCTACACTGGATGTACATCAGATTCATACATGCACACTACGACGTTAATGTATCTAATACCGTATTAATTTATTTATGGGTTGATGACTAATCCGGTAGCCTGTCGCTCAAACGCGATCTCTAACACGGAAAGTCTTGTTTTTCTTGAAAGCACTGGCTGATCTACACTGGCTGTACATCAGATTCATACATACACACTACGACGATCATGTATCTAATACCGTATTGATTCAGATTTCAAACAAAAGGAGCGGCATTTTCAAGGTAGGTGGGATGAGCGGATGATGGCGGACTATTGCTGGTCTCTGCATAGACATAACGTATCGACTGTCTATAGGCGCAAGTCATATAAACGATCTTTTCAGAAGCAGCGACAACGTTTTCATAAGAAGTCAAAGTGAGGTTCTTTATGTAAGACTAGCTGCTATATTACATCCGTCATTTTGTAACATATTGGGTGGGTCAGTAGGTATTCTGTACTTGGAATATTTGACTGCAGATTCGAGCTCGGAGAATCGGGAAACTTCCAAGTGACGACTTAAAAGACCATTTCCAAGATTTTGGTCAACTATGGCTATGGCCCTTGGCAACGATAGTCGCGATATTTGATCCTCCATTTTGAATTTGGAAATTCTGGCTCCAGATTTGAGATCAGCGACCCCGAAAACCCCCGCGTAACCGATCTCCAGAGCTTTTCCAGAGTTTTTGGTGACTTACTATGGATCGTGGTAATCATAACCGCCATTTTAGATCCGCCATTTTGAATTCGGAAATTCTGACTCCAGATTTGAGATCAGCGACCCCGAAAACCCCCGAGTAACCGATCTCCAGAGCTTTTCCGGGATTTTTTGTGACTTACTACGGATCGTGGTAATCATAGCCGCCATATTGGATCCGCAATTTTGAATTCGGAGATTCTAACTCCAGATTTGTGATCAGTGACCCCAAAAACTACCTGGTATGCATTTGCAAGCGGTTTGACAGCAATATCAGGAAGAGTTTGTTTATCCGAGTATAAACGGGGCTATGGGATAGGATGTCTAGTAGATAAGAAACACTGATACATTACAGATTGAAATCGATATATCTCGAGAAGGAAAAGTCGAATCGAAACAAGCGAAAATGAATTTTGAAGGGCAAGACTAGTACTTTCAGTTGCCGCTGGTCGTTTTGTATTAAAAAATCAGTTGGCGGCATAACATAACCTCAAAAACAGCCAAAAACGGTGATTTTTGAACTTTTAGGTTAGGATATCTCGAAAACCTGAGGTGATAGAGCAATTCTGAGGCCGGATTTGGATTCAGCGTGCCAAAAACCTTCGGAAAAGTATGGTCTGGTCTCTGGGTTAAAAATCTTGTCGGCCTGTGTAATTGTTGATGCGTGACATACTAATGGACCAAAAGCTATGTGGTAGTGAACCTGAAATATCTAAAAAAAAACCGGAAGTTAGTTTATTACACGTTGAAATTACCTAACTTAAATCAATGAATGTATGATTCACTCGAAATCTGAGGGAATCGTTTTTATTGTTCATTATGTGTGACCTTTAAAATTAATTTCAAACATTTAAACATTCTAGAATGTGTTCAAAATGCTTATAAAAAATAATTATTATTAATATTAGAATAATCCGCATTAGATATCTGTTTCACACAAAATTTGGCGGTAACCTTTTTTTATTGTTCTTTTTAAGCTTACAGTATAAGATGGGGAATAAATAAGCATATGTGACATAATAATCGACCAAAAACTGTGCGAGAGTGAACCAAAAGTATCTCGAAAATAAACCGGAAGTAATTTTTTACACTACGAAATTAGCTAACTTGAATTATTTGATGATATTTCCCTCAAAATCAGCGAGAACCATTTTTTATTGTTCATTCTTAAGCGTACAGTATAGGATGGAAGATAATTGACAATGTGTGACATAATAATGGTCCAAAAGCTATGCGGATGTGTATCTAAAGTACGAGTATCTAAAAAATAAACTGGAAGTGATTTTCTACACGTGGAAATTAGCTAATTCGAATTATTTGATGTCTGTTTCACTAGAAATCCACTGGAACCATTTTTTATCTTTCTTTTTTAAACTTACAACATAAGATGGAAGACAATTGATCATGTGTGACATAATAATTGATCAAAAGCTATTCGGGTGAGAATCTAAAATTTTTAAAAAATAAACAGGAAGTGTCTTTTTTAGATGTTGATATTACCTAACTTAAATCAATGAATGTCTATTTCACTCGAGATCTGCGGAAACTGTTCGTCATCGTTCATCACGTGAGACATCATAAATTAATTTCAAACATTTAAGCATTATAGAATGTGTTTAAATTGCTTACAAAAGAGTAATTATTATTAATATGATAATGATCCGCATTGCATGTCTGATTCGTAAAAAATTTGGCGAGAACCTTTTTTTATAGTTTATTTTTAATTTTAGACGCAGATACCAACACAACCAAATTAATTTGTAAAATACGCACCAGATTTTTTATTGGTAAAATTTACAAGTGGACTAGGTAAATAAAATTTTTTTAAATTTACTTAGTTTTTCGTTATACCTATAGCTCCTACGGAACGTAATGTTTCTAAAAGCTTTCGATAATATTTCACTTGAAACATTACACCTTTCAGAAATATTTATACAATGTTTCATGGACCTTTCTGTAATGTTTCAGAAACATTAAATGTCCGCTAACATGTCAAATGCAACATTTCAGATAGATTATAGAAACATTACTGTGACAATTTTTGTAATCTTTCTGTAATTTTTAGATATCCTGATTACTTTAATGTAATAATACCGAAATGTATCAGCAACATATCAGGTACGTTACTGTAATGTTATCGAAAGCTTTCAGTAACATTTTAGTAATGTTACTGTAACATTACTGAAAGGTTTTAAGTAATGTTACTGTAACAATACTGAAATGTTTCAATAACACCTCAGTAATATTGCTTTACAATCCTGTTAAAAATAAGATATTAAAACCGATAAAAAAATGCATTTTTCTTTTCGTGCTAAGCTTAATCTTTAATCTTGATTATCGTTCTACTTGTTAGATATTTAATCGGTATTAATCCAATCTACTCATTTATTGACATTTATTTAAGAATTTCTACGAAAATTTCAGAATTTAAAATTTTTATATATTATTTATATACCTAGGTATTTATTAATCTGAAACAAATATTTTGCTTAAAATTATTTAATAGATGTGTCTGAAAGAATAAATCAATTAAAAAATGTTGACGGGGTTGGGAAAGGATCCGAAGACCTCTGCGTGAAACTCTAACGCTCTAACCGTTCCGCTACAGAAGAACCTTGAAATCGATAAAAAAAATCTGACTTATAATCTTCAATTATTGGTCATGAAAACATTTTTATATTTCGTAAAAATAAACATCCACAAATATGGCTGAAAATTACATTTTCCTAAAATGGATAAAATATTTTTACATTAGAATTCAAAGTAGAGTGCCGGTAAAACAGATTTCTTTACTATATTTAGCTGATCATTTTTCTACTATTCGTGAAACCTTTCTGACACATTTCTGACATATAACACTTGAAACATTACGTAGGGAGTGTTGCGGAAACATATTACGTGGAATGGAATTGAAATGTTATGACTGGTACGTCAGGGAACTATTTCTGAAACCTTGCTACTGTAACATTCCATGTGGGATATCACAGAAATGTTAGGGGTGAAAGCTCAATTTTTGTATTATTTATGAAACCTTTTTGAAATATTTCTGACATATAACACTTGCAACATTACGTAGGGAGTGTTGCAGAAACATATTACGTGCAATGGAATTGAAATGTTATAACTGGTACGTCAGGGAAATATTTCTGAAAACCTTGCTACTGTAACATCCCATGTGAGATATTACAGAAATGTTAGGGATGAAAGCTCATTTTTCAATTATTTAGGAAACCTTTTTGAAATATTTCTGACATATGACACTTGCAACATTACGTAGAGAATGTTTCGGAAACATTTTACGTGCAATGGAATTGAAACGTTATAACTGGTACGGGATGGAAATATTTCTGAACCCTTGCTATTGTAACCTCCCATGTGATATATCACAGAAATGTTAGTGGTGAAAGCTCTTTTTTCTATTATTCATGTAAACTTTCTGAAATATTTCTGATATCTAACGCATGCAATATTTTATTCGTAATTTTTCCGAAACATTTCACGTACAACGGGATGGAAACATTATAACAGATACGTCAGGGAAACATTTCTGAAACCGTGCAAACGTAAGGTCTCATGTGAGATATTACAGAAATGTTAGGGATGAAAGCTCATTTTTCTGTTACTCGTGAAACCTTTCTGAAACATTTCTGACATATAACACATCCAACATTACATCGGAAATATTGCGGAAATATTTTGCGTGCAACATGGTTGATACGTAACAATTAGTATATTTCTGTAACGTTACTGCAATGTTTCTATGGATGAAATTGATATTAAATCTTTTTGAAAGGTTTCGGATAGATATCAGTTGAAACAATTCGATTGAACGATATCTGAAACATTACTTAAACATTACCAATGTGCGCATACCTTTCGGTAACATTACGTGCCGTGTGTGTTGGAATTCATAACTGTAGCCTCATTTTTTTCTATATATGAACAATTATTGTCAAAAATTATTGGTTAACAGTATAAATAAAATTTGACATCAATAACGAATCTGTAATGTTATCACAATCAATTAATTTGTATGAGGATAAATATTTCTCGGTAATATTATGCGGTTTCTTGGTCAATTTTATTTAACTCATAAAATTAACAAATAATTTTCATACCTCTCACCATCATGCATATTTACTTTTAAAATTTCATGGAGTGTTTATAATAATGTTAGTTACTTAATAGTATAGATTTTAATTGTTACTTCAAGTATTGCAATTTTTATATTATGAAATTTATAAACTAAATAGAACATTGAAATTAGTAAGTATTCAGAAGCATATTTATAGAAAGTCCCAAGTGTTTTTAACTGGGTAATGAAATTGTTTTATGAATACTATTATACATACAGTTACGATTACAAGGAAATGTTTATAAATTATATAATGCTTAAGGTGTAAAAAAAATCTTTATTATACGCATGCACGAGTACGTTTGTTAAATGTTCTAATTGCAATCATTGTAATAAGAAAAGTTTTGATTTCTTAAAATATGTTATTTACACTCAGCACAAATACAATCTGTAATATTTACCAAGGTATTTGTAGGTATAACTAATGTTATTTACAATATTTATCAAGTAATTTGTACGCATACGAAATGTAATTTTTTTATTTTAAATGATTTATGATGTTTCATGAAAGGAGATTATTAATTAATATTACATTGAAGAGATATTATTTCATTAAATATAAAATACAATATCATTTTTTATTTATAAAAAAACGCTATAAATTATAATATATTTTATATTAAATTATTTATATTAAAGTATGAACTAAAAACAAATAACTAAATAAATAAATTAATAAATTAAAATTTTTTGGATTAAGCGGGGATTTGAACTGGCGTCCTCCAAGTTCCAATGCTGATGCCATAACGACTTGATCACGCGAACCTGTTATTTGTGTAACTTCAAAACATACATTAATATTACACGTTAAGGTTTATATTTATATTTTTGTTGTTATTTGATATACTTTTAATATAGTTTAAATAACATTATTTTCACGAAAAGGTTTTTATAATTAAAATTCGGAATAGCCTCTATCGAGATATTGAAAAAATATCTTAAAAATTTTATGCGCAAATTCCCTGTGTGATTATGGAGGGCATAAAAAGTGTTTTTTTTTCGGAAATATTCTTTAATACACAAGAAAAAGTAATAGAGTTGAAATGCCAGTAAGGTACAAATCGTGTCGATATTTCGCATTTCTTTAATTTTTATTTTCTAATCATCATTTTTATATTTTAATAATAATAATAATTTTATAAAAATCAGTAGAGATCCACCTTAAGGGGATGTTGGAGCTAGATACAGATTCCTCTATTGAATTTTTCGTTATTTCAACTCAACTTTTTATTTCCATTAATGATCGCGGTCATCCTATGTTTGTTATACCTTGAGGAACACACGAAGGCTAAGATAATCAATAAAATAAAAAATTTAACAAGAATAATGGTAAATATGAAACTGTCGGTAAGTACGGAATCTCACGCAAGCGCTGACATCCCCCAGTAGGGATCTACGATAGTACGATCTGACTACGGCCTATTAGTAACACGACTTGTTCCATGTGAGAAAAAACAAACATACAAGCTTGTTGAAGCTACGTTGCTATTAACTGTAAAGCTTTGTTCATCAATACGTTCTTGTTTTTTTTTTTCGTGGCTAGACTTATTATGATGGGGTGTATATTTACATTAGCACCAGTACTCGCTCGCGATGGTAATTTTGTTCGATAGTAAAAATAAATAAAATAAACCAAATGACTTTAAATTTAGTCCAAAATCATCTGAAATATAAAAATGTATATTATAAATTATTTTTATATCGCAATATCAGAAACAGATAATATAAAAGAATATTTCAATCAACGAAAAAAAATTTTTTTCAACAAAATATTTATATTGTGATAAAAATATAGACATCGTTAACTAAAGAAAGATTCTAAAAAATACTGGAGAATTTTTTAATTGATATCCAATTTTAATTCTAATGATCTTATATTGTTCCCTAAATGATTTTAGGAAACCTTATGGATACAAAAGTTGAAAACATACGATAAACTAGCAAAGTTTAAGCCAATTGTTTATAAGTCGGTAGTCGTGTATTAATTCGGACGCGTACTACAAGTATAAACATATTGACACATAAACCATTTTAAGGAGATATGTACCTTTTCTAATTTTTTTCTCTGCAATGAATAAATATTCAGAAAAAGCGCCATTCTATGCTCTCCGTATGTATACTATGAATCTTGAGTTAAGTTTTTAAAAGGTTCCATTATTAATTCTCGGAGAAAAATACGTTGAAAAATATACAGCTATAATGAAATAATTTAACATTGTTCGACACATTTTTCTGTTACAGTTAATAATGAAATCTTTTAATATTTATAGATATTGTTAACTATGTTTATAAGGTTTATACAAATACGAAGAGCATATTAAGGTTTTGTTTCAAAAATCAATAACTTTTTTACAGGGATACTTTCGAATTTATTTAAACAATATCTGGTTTAATTTTCGAGAGATTTTGTTTTTATCTGGATTCAAAAAAATGGTTTCAAAAGTACTGTTTTACCTACCATTAATTAAAAACAATCATTTTAAAATTCTTTTTCGTGGAATCACTTGATAATACTTTCATAATAAGCCATATAAAATATGAAAATCTTGAATGTAAGCCGAGGGTTAAATACATGACCGATATATAAGTTAATTAAATACTAATTATTTCATATATGATATGATTTAAATTAAAATAGATTTAAATGACATTATATTTTATAACTTTTACCTGTCTTTGAATCACAAGGTGATACTACTGAGAGACATTTTTAAAAAAACTGAAAAGCCTAATTTTTTGTTATTAATTAATACTTAACTTAGATTATTAATTTTTACCAAAATTACTTTTCTACGTCCTAAAGGTCCATTCATACAACTAATTCCCTTTTGAAATTTTCATTTTCACCTTAGTACACAAAAGTTACAGTTATGGGTGCTCATACTGGGTACTCCCCCTACAAAATATTTTTTTATAAATTACTATAATTTCAAACGCCTGTAAAGTTTTAAGGTAAATTTAAGTTAATCTTATGTATTGGGAGTTTAAATTTACCATGCGATCTCTGGTGGGTACACAGTCGCCGGCCATATTTCATACATATAGATATAGCTTACATATTAAAATACAAAACATGGCGCAAATGTGTATACCTTTACAGTAGCACACCGCAGCCACGGTAGTTTTCTTCCCCAATACAAAATTTTGCCAACGACTTGAGTACCTGGTGATTTGGTGATTAATAAACCCAACTACCCCAAATCCAGAAAATTTTAATTAATAGACGTTTAAATAAAGAAGTATAATTAGAATCCAAGCAGCCCATGGAGTTAAAGAGTTGTATTTGAACGATTTTATATTTAGAATTGCTGTGTCTGGGATAGTCAGGTTTAGAGTATATAGATCTTAAGATTTTGCGGTATCAGTTATCTAATTGCATACATATATGGCTTTACGTGGGCAATTATAAAGTGACTTTTTTGTTTGTTAGAAAATAGGCCCCTCACCGAAGAGGTAGCCCCGGGCCCTGCGTAAGATTAATCCGACTGTTAGTAAATAAAATGCTATACTTGTTTATACTAATCATATCAAGTATATAATAAATAATAATAAAATTGTTTCACCTTAATTATTAAATATAAATATTTGCAAGAAAATTTAATCAAAGAATTTATAAAATATCAAAAGTAGCTATGCTAGGCGGGCTACCTGGCCACGTACCCGCCTGTCTCCATCCCGCTTTGAAAAGATGGATGAGACCATTCGAGCTCACCTTATCCCGTCTCGCAGCGGCTTCGGACCCTACTGGATAACACGATAGTTAGCTACTACTAGTTTTTTATTTACTTTTGATATAATCTATAACTTAGGAATATCTTTTCTATCCGTTTTATTCGGGTAATGAATGTGTATTAGTAAATGTTTTTGTAGATATTTTTGAGTATATTGTTTCCATTGCGAAATAAATACATTATTTTTTTCTGCTTGCTTCTTATCCTTGGAAAGAGAAGTATAGCCTGTACTACTCTGGTTTTGACCCATCTTAATGAAAGTATGGTGCACAAATGAGTTGAGTAACGTTGTTCAATTGATATTTATACTGAAAATAAGTCAATACTGTTGCAATCCATTGCTATACATTTAATTTTCAAATAATCATTATAATACTTTGCATAAGTATGATGCTATTGAGTGCACATGTAGCTTTATATATACCATTATGGTGGGGACATAGCGGTACTAATTTTTCATTATGCATTTTGTCTTGAGGTGAGAATCCTATATCTATTATATCGTAATCATTGAAATTGAAACGGATTAACCATTCGTTGTTTGTTAAGCCTTTATGGTTCTTTAAATAATAAAGCCAGTGGTTCGGAAACATCTGTAACAGGAACTATTGCCAGTTTCTTGGGAATAAAATTATTGCCTGGCTGTTTAAAATCTTGCATATCCATGATGTTCACACAACAACAAAAGAATATACACGTTACTTTCCACCACCGGCGACGACTTTCAAGCCGAGACTTTTCAGAAATTGAATGTTTTGCCATGTTAGCACTTTGGTTGTTCGCTGACGTTTCCCGTTTTATGTGGTTTTAGAAAAAGACGTTTACCGACAGCTATATATCCTCAATTTTCTTGTTATACCTTCGACTTTCCTCCAACTGTAGTTTTCCTGCATTGGCACCGTTTACAGCTTTCACTCAAACCAGCAAATATAGGTACGAGGAATGGTAAGAATCCTCCTACTTTTGATGGGACAGGTAGGACACATGGAATAATTACATTACGATTACCGCCGGCTTTTTTGACAGCATGGCGAGCTCCTATTAGAGCAGAAAGATTGATCTTACGAGCGCTCTTGCTTGGAACAATGGACTTAGAAGCAGCATTCATTCCTTTTTTTAATGTAATGGGTTGCCTCTTCTTTTTCCTTTTCAATAATACCTAACTTAAATTTCAATTTCATAGCGTTTGTTATAGCGTAAGCAGCTGCTTTGTCACCAATACCAGCGTCTTTTGATAAAACTCTGTGCCAAGCTTTATTAGCTAAAACTCTGTCTGCGACGTTTCTAACTCCTACGTTCTCACGATTCTGTGAATATGTCAAGAGGATTAATACCTGGACTTCCACGAGCAAATCGCTTTGCTAATTTAGTACCAGGACCACAGTACTGATATCCAGGCAAGTGAAATTCTACAGAAAGTTTGTTAATGAATCTATTTAGCAAACCACGTCCTCGTCGACGATGTTTGTGTACGATCATAATAGTACGAAGGTTAATTACACAACTAATGTTGAGAGTATATAAGCGCTCTATTTATAGTTAAATTGTTAGTCGTAATTAAAATCTCATACTGGATACATGAATTTCAAGGAGCAGTCTGTCAAGCTCCCGATAACAAAGTTTGACAATATCGTGGAGCAGGATAAAAAAAAATAAAGCGATATGGTGAGTTACTTCCAGACAGTATATGAGCCGTATTTTACGGTCTATCAAACTGTGGTAAAACAAGCAGTCCGCTAGCTCTTATAACACATCTTAATGGTCTAAGGTTTGAAAACGTATATGTCTACTCCAATTTACTAAATCAATCAAAGTACAAATTCCTTAAAGAACTTTTAGAACTTGTGGATGGTATGCAGTATTTTGCTTTCAGCGAACATGCTGAAGTGGTATCTCCTAATAATGCACTTTCAAACACTACCATGATATTTGATGACGTAGCCTATGAAAAACAAAATAACATTGGATCATATTTCTGTACGGGGAGGTACAAGAACGCTGACTGCTTTTATCTTTGTTAATCTTATGCCTACGTTCCGAAAAATCTCGTAAGTGACAATCTCAATATTTTAGTAATTTTTCGACAGGATGATGTAAATCTGAAACATTTGTACGAGGATGACAATTCCGACATGACCCTTGGACAATTCAAGAATTTATATTCAAAGTGTTGGAGAGATGATAAGTATGGGTTTCTAATGATCGATAAGGATAGTACAATTAATAATGGTATATACAGAAAAGGTTTCGACTGTTTTGCTATAAATATAGCAGAAGTATAACACCAATGAGAAGTCGGTTATTGCATGTTGAAGCGTGAACATGGGTGACTTTCAACGAAACAAAAATATACTTGTCAGCACGAAAAAAAATTAGCTTGTTAAAGCACGAAATGCTATTAAGCGCAAATATAATTTATTAAAGTATGGAAAGGAAACCTTTGAGAGAGCAATGGGAGAAACATTTAAAACCATTGTCGATCATCTTCTGGAACTTGTTACAAAAGAGAATCTTAATAAAAGTCTTGATGTAAATATGAATTCCGATGAGGATCTGGATGAGAGTTTCAATGCAGCTCTACAAAATACAGTGGAAGCTCATGAAACCTCGTTCGAAACAGCCGATGAAGAAGAAGTGGATTGAACTTCTAGTAACAAACATATTCTTATACTAAATCAAAAGAAAAAATTAGATAAAGTTTACGGAGTTCATAAAGAAGGTAATAGTTTCATGATTGGTAATTCGAAGATAAACTTCGAAAATGATAATATTAAAGTTAAGGATGTAAAATATCCGAACAGTACAGGATTGTTAGAATTACTAATTACAAAACATCGTAATCAAAAGCTTGTGAGTTCAAGTGATTTGCAGAACTATCGCAATATTCTCGAAACAACTAATGCTCACAAGAGACGTTACAGGAGTGATGAATCTATTTGCGGTCATAATAGTAATAAATATACTAATATTATCGCTCCACTATTCCTTAAAACACCTAAGAAAGTAGGTGAAGGATTACCTCGATACAAAATTGGTTGGAGAAATACAAGGATGGATTATGTATACTGGGACGATGCTAATGAGCTCATAGATCATCTTCGATTACTCATGGCTGAATAATCGGTTGGTAATCCTAATCATACCAACGAGATTTACTCTATCATAAAGGAACTTCGTGAAGCTGGATATATATATTAAGGTGTATACAAATACTTGCTTCATTATCAAAATGACTTTCGACGTGTTTGGACGTAATCTAAAACGAAGCGAGGGTAGTATTTAGATACTTTGCATCGCATAGTTCTAGAGCAAATTCAGAAAGTTTAAAAAACCATAGATTTATTGAGAGATGAGCTCAAGAATTTAGAGGAAATCATAGACGTACATATAGACGAACTCGATAATAAATTGAAAAGTCAATATTCTCAAATATTGGCTATAAAAGAGGTTATATTCCAAACTCTCAAAACATTCCCTCAATAGATGTCAGCTTGTTAATATCAAACGATGGAACATCAGAGAGTAGTTGAGGAACTTCATAAACCTGCTCGACGTAATTACCCACGACAAAAGTTTGATGTACGATATTTGGATGAAACTTGGCAAGTTGATTTGGTTGAAATGCAACCTTATGCTCGAGAGAACAAAGGTTATAGGTACATGCTTACAATCATAGATGTATTTTCTAAGTATGCTTGGGTCGTTTCAGTCAAACGAAAAACTGGAGAAGAAGTTGCAACAGCTATGAAATTCATACTGCGTCAAGGTCGAGTACCAAAAAATTTACATACCGATAGTGGTAAAGAGTTTTATAATACGACTTTTCAGAACCTAATAAAATGCTACAAAATAAATTTCAAAAACAAGATGAGGGTACAGTTTAGCCTTCAAGGAAACTACAAATGGCTTGCTTTTTTACCTGAGTTGTTAAGCTCTTATAATAATAGAAAACATCGAACTACTGCTATGAAGCCGAACGATATTACTGCGGCCAATCAAACTCAAATTTTGAAACGATTTAAACAAAATAATAAATTGTTAAAAAGTCTAAATTTAAAATTGGTAACGAAATACGAGTGAGTAAGGTTAAACAAGTCTTCGATAAGGGATCACATCCAACTGGTCCATGGAGATATTTGCGGTTAGTCGTATAGCTGGAACGAATCCTGTAACATACCATTTAAAAGACTATAAACATGAGTCCATCGCTAGTGGATTTTACGAACAGGAACTCTTGAAAGCTAAATATCCGGATGCATATCTAGTAGAAAAAGTTCTCAAGAAACGAGGGAACAAGTATATGTTAAGTGGCTAGGATTTGATAATTCACATAATAGTTGGATTGACAAGTTTTACCTCCTGTAAATAAAAAAAAATATTTTTTAGAATTGGCGAGGGCCGCTACCTTCGCCCTTATCCTGTAAGATACACCCGAAGGATCGTCACTTGTGAGCATCGTAATTTGAACGAATTAAAAATAAGATGTGCACTTATGACTCCCTATCTCTCCATAGGATAAGGACATGGATTTTTTATTTGTTTATTGATAAATTTACAATGTGAAACCTGTTTATATCTTCTTATTTATTAATAAATTAAATCATGTAGAAAATAAATTTTTATTCATTTTATATACTATTAAATTAAATTTTATTATATCCTAAATACTTGAGAACTAATTCATATTTATTGGCTTTGGACGCCATATTGTTGAACATATCTTCATCCTGCTCAAGTGCAGTTGATACAGGATTCGGCAGGAACACCTGCATTTCAGAATCGAGTTCTGCAACGTCTCGTAGATTAAATCGTGTTTTCACTTGGCTTGGCGACGTCACCACGTACTGTTTGTCTGTTTAAGATAAAATAAGTTAATATTATTATTATTTTTTAAATAGTAAGAGATGAATTATAAATAATGTTATAATGCGTACTATTGAATTCATAGCCTCTTACTCTGGAGTTCTTCAGTTAAACTGCTTTCTGACTGTAAGTCTGTTGGAATGACGTTAACTGCCTGAAACACTTTGTTATGTAGCCTGATTCCCTCCATTTTAGCTACCCTCTCCACTGGATTTATCTTCTCTACTATAGCTTGAGTCTGCGCAGCAGCTTCATCTTTAGTTGAACTGTTCTCTAACTGTAAGTCTGTTGGAATGACGTTAGCTGTCTGAAACACCTCGTTATGTACCCTATCCACTGGATCTTCCCTCCCCACTGCAGCTTCTTCTCCTACCTGGTTTCTTGCGGCTTCCTCTTCGATAAAGCTATAGTGTTCCCATGGTAAAGTATCCGTATGACCGGGAAATAATATCGCTTATCGTCCTCAGAATTAAGAGCTAATTTAATCTCTTTTTTTAGTTCGAATAATGTGAAGTCTTGCTCGGATGTTGTGCTGCTCACGCGATACTGTGACATTCTCTCGAAGACATCGAATATACCGAGGTCTTCACGCATTTTGCCTTTCTTATTGGTTTCTGACCAGGGACCTTCATGCTGTAAGCTTTACTACGGAGACCCACAAACTCCAGAATGATGTTATCATTGCATTCATCTTTCATCAGTCCAACAATCTTCTTATTGGCTTGAGGAATGTTGAACTGGTTATTCTCTGGATAGTCTGATGTATCAAACTCATCTCTCTTCATAATTTCATACATATTTACATCATGAACATCATAGATTAAACTGTCGGTGTCCGTATGCAATAACTTAGAGTTCACTCCCATGCAATGTGTCATATACTCATAGTGAAAACGATAAACATGTACCTTTCACAGATCCAAAACCGAGAGTCCTACGTAAATGGGTTTAGTTATACGAATCTCTGTAGGTGCAAGTTGCACAGCTATGCAATTTTTACGACAATAGCACAGCTATGAAAGTTTGGTTTAGCAATGTAAGCCTCAGAGCCAAAGCGTCCGAACCACTTACTCACAAGTTTAACATCTACTCGTTTGCGCTCATTCTCTATTGTTTTGCCATACACGGCGTTGTTAAACAATTTAAAGAGAAGTTTTTCAAACTCATTCTTTGTGTTCTTTCATTTTAAACTATTCAGATGAACGTAATCCTTAAGCCTTGACTTTTGATAAAATTATAGAGCCCTATAGATTTTCTTTAAACCTAAACCATATTTCAAAGCAGCCTGTTTAAGAGCACGATAATGTATAACATACCGCGTCTTGTTCTGTAGAGTAGTCATTAACTTATTCTGCTTTGTACTTGGAGGTTTCAGATGCTCAGGATACGTCGGTAGATCTTTGTGCACATCGTGAATCTCTTTAGGATATTCAAGATCCACCTCGAGAATATAATCTGTAGGACTATCATCGGATATGTTAAAAAATAAATGATTTATTTCGACGTTCTCGACCCACTTGAAACCAGAATATGGAAGATACTTTGTCATTACAAAGCCTTATAAATTATTAACGTCGTAGTACATAAGATAAGACATTCCTTCTTCCTCATTGAAGTCTTTCATATACTTGTCATTAGCCTTAGCATATCGATTGTAACATTGACTGATACCACCTCGGATTCCACGCTCGATAAACAGCAAAATATCTTTATCAGTCAACAACTCTAGTTCGATCCGTGCATATTTGAGCATTGCATCCCAAGAAAGACCAGTTATCGTAACGTAATGTGCAGGATCTAATTGGTAGACTTCTATGCAGCTGCCCCTGAAGTTCTCAAAGACGTCAGCCAAAAGAAGTATCTGTATTTAGATACAAGTCGGAATATTCTCCAAGTGTCTGGATATTAAAGATACTCCATACGTCCTTGGCATGTTCATAATCTTCGTCGGAGATGTGACTCTTACAGGCTTATATAGTACTGATCCTTATCTGGTAACTTTTGCACTTTTAATCGATCGTACGAAGAGATGTAGTCATACAGGAATATCCCCTTCCTCTGTAACAGTTTTATTGGATTGATAGTATATCCATCCTCTGCAAATCGTTGATTTGCAATGTTTAATCTATCAAGATATGTCAATAACTTGTCCAAAGAAGAAGGCATACAGCGAATGCAGTCGATAAATCGAAAATGTACAATGCTATCCTTAATGTATTTCGTAAATGATATATATCGTTCTTTTGTTTGTAGAATGAGCAAGACTCGACCAGCAAATCTAGAAGGTATCACCTTGATATAGAGGTGAAAATCTTAGCTACCCAACTTATGAAATATTACTGGAATCATTCTAAAATTTTTTATATTAATGTTACACTCATTGTCCGCGGGAGCCCGGTATATAAAAAAAATAGTTTTAGGATAAAAAATCATTTATTATTAAGAAGAAAATATAAATTTGTTATATTCACCGTCTAGTGAAGTGACAATGATCCTTAACTTTTGTAGAGTTAGAAGTAAATGGCTTCTGACAGATGTAGCTATAGTGAATTGATTGTTCTCTTGATGTGTTAGCGGAATCATGACTTTAGGTTGTTTATAAATATTTTCCAATTCCTTGGCGAGGTTCAAGAGACTCTCAGCGAACCATTCAGCAGGTCCTCGACACGTTTCATCTTCTTGTCTGTAACATTTGTATTCTGAACGATTCTCGTCATAACTGCACTTAACGTAGTAACCTATACAGAATGCTTATATGCTGTTGATATGCATGTTCATCATCTTCAATGGGTTGTAAAAAGCATTCAAAGTCGGCATATACAATAAACGGCACGAGTGCTTTAGGAAGTCCTACTTTACATTTATTCTGCTGCATACAATCAACCTCATGTGTATTTTATTGAACCTCCGTTTTAAGAAAGTGTATAATTTTCTCTTGCCGTTTGATAAACTTGAAGCTACTAGTCAAGGCAGACTCTTAACCCATACGTAGTGAAACTTAAATTCTATATTTTCAGCACCATCATTGGGACTTTCTGTTTCATCGTCATCTATGTAAGGGTCTTCAATAAAGAGAAGGTTAACATGTTTGCCTCTCTTCAACGCTGTGAGATAACTCGGTGATATACTGAAATTGATACCTTTCTTTTTTAGAGTATATAAATTGATTAAGATTTTATTCTGAATCTCAAACATAGCAATCTGCATTGGCATCATAGGGACCTCAATGTCTTTGAAATTCAACTCATTCTCAAATTGTTTATAATTTGAAAATCGATATGCATGTTGATGTTGTTGAGCAGGATGTAATGCAATAATACAGCCCTCTTGAAACATTTGTTATATTTATTCCACAAGTTGGTGCAGGCTTGTTTCTTTTTTATTGCGTCAGGGAGAGGAATATATGAGCTTCCTCTCCTTGCATTTAGTTAGTTGACCAACCAGAATATCCTTTAAATTAGTCATCTGGAAGATAGACTGTGCCTTCGTATTGAAATGCTTCGTTCAATGGTGGATTCCTTCTCCTTGTAAATCATATAGTCTGCTGTTAGCAATGAGTAAGTTTTTACTGATTGTAATATTTGAGAGCAAATTTACTGTTTGACTTGAAAAGAAATCTAGCATCTTCAAGAAAAGGTGAAATATTTAAATATTTTACTTGTCTGAAAGTTTCAAAGACTTTGAAAACCTTTTCCTCAGATTCAATCTAAATACTTTGAATCTCAACTTTCCTATCCCCATAATGCTTCAAATGGATTTATACATTATAATAATTGAAAAAAATTGAGTTTTCTACTCAGTTCTAACATTGTTGGAGCGAAACTCCTTTACCTCCTAAATAAACGGTTTCAATTATTGCCTACTCAGATTTCATAGCTTCCAATCGACGGAAATATCGATGACAGTGTATAAACGGTTGAAATATGAGATGATATTCAATTAGAAGATGACTCAGATGAGATTTATGAAAATGTTATACCTGAAAATATTAATTTACACGAACCTGGTCATATTCAATCTGGTATTGAAATAGTAGTTCCATGGTCTTAAGCTCCCGATGTAATTAACGAGTTCACTTGTGAAGGTTATGTCACAATGGCATTTCCAGCATTAATTCCTTTTGCTAAATCAGAGATGAATGATAATACTCGTTCAAACAATTGTAAACGAACAGTACTTGAATATTTTCAATATTTAATGCAGCATAAAGATAAACGATTCGCGCAAGAGCCTCGCTTTACGTATTTTGCTTTGAATATATGTCAATGGCAGATGCTATCAAATAGGGTACAATACTTGTTAAAAAATCACATTTCCATGGGTCTGCGCAGGATTTACGAAAAACAATGTCGGAAAATCCTAAGATTGTTAAGTCTAAATTACTGGTGTTCTAAAATTATAGGTTCAAATTCCTATTGGTTCCAAAGAAGGGGATAACTTGAAGCTATGGTTAATCAAATTAGGTTACCAACAGCACTTTTTACATTGAGTACAGCAGATTTATGGTGGCCCGACTTAGCTCGTCTTATGAGCTGTAATTTCGAGGAAGAAAATTCGCTTACCGTATCAGCAATTGCATTGCAGTGACAGAAATATATTGTTGAAAGCCCACGCATTATTGAAGACTATTTTACTTATCGCGCAACAAAGTTTATTACAGATGTTTTATGTGAACGATACAACGTCATTGACTATTGATTCCGATATGAATTTGAGCACCGGTGTTCATGTCATGTTCATGGAATGCTTTGGATCTTGGATGCTCCTAATCCGAGAACTCTTGTCCCGAAGAACAATTACTGAATGCGAAAAAATGTTTGATTAGTTAGTGAGCGCTTATATCCTGCACCATCCAGACCACCAGCAACAATATATCCGTCACGCATTCGTTCGACCGAAGTTGAACTCAAAAATGAACGTATCATTTCTGAATTATTAAATTTATTTCAACGCCATACTCAATGTTTCAAGACTGATTGTCTTCGCTGGAATGGAAATGAATTAATTTCTGGATTCAAATTTCCTAAAGAATCATATCAAGAATCAACATTGCAAAAAAATGAGAACGGTCACTGTGTTGTACACCAGCAAGAAATGATGATTAACTCAATCAATACAATCCATGCATTGCCGAAACTTGGAGAGCTAACACTAACTTTCAAATAATAATATCAAAATACGCTGTTATTAATTATATCGCTAAATATGCTTCTAAATCTGAACCTGCATCCAAAAGTTTAGATGACACGTTCAAAGAAATTGTACAATCTCGAGATTGTCGAGAACAAGTACGGCATGTATATACGAATTTAATGATGAAAATTATCGGCGAACGGGATATAGGTGCTTGTGAAACATGTCATATCCTTTTAGGAATTCTATTATTTCATGCTACTAGAACTTTCAAAATACTTATCATAATAATGGAAGATTATGTAACTATTCGTGAAACTGATGACGACGACGTTAGTTCTTCTTTCTTTGAATTTTACTGCATCAGATCAGAATAAATGGAAAATATAACATTGTTCGAATTCGCTAACAAACATTAGAAAGGTACAAATGGTAGCATTGCTCCAAGTTACAAAGAAAAAGTTGTTGAAGTTTATCCGAAGATTGATAAAAATCTTGGGTCAAATATGGAATTATTTTGTAAGCAACAACTTATGTTGCAGTCATCATCGCGTCCTGAATAGAATTTGAGGAATCCTAATGAAACTTGTAAAAAGGCATTCGATCGAAAACATATTCCCGATCCTGAAAACTTAAACATGTCCTTATTTTCAGAAAATGATGACACTGACGAGCATGTTAAACAAAAAATAATTTTCAACGAAAGAGATTAGATAGTTGTTGCTGCAGTTATACCGAATGCGTTACCAGCTGAAGTGTCGCTTGGTAATTGTGACATTGACTTGCTTTTAGATTGAACTGCAACATATCATAAATACCCTGATATAAAAACTAATATCAGTTTTATAGAAAAGAATCGAGGAAATGTGGGAAGTCGAAGTGCAATACTTGTTACTTCGGGCATCCATTATAATGATCAACAAAATGCGGTTCTATAATTTTTAAAACACCAGCTCTCCAATTATGATAGTTGTTCTGATAGACTTGTAATCATCCAAGGAAAAGCTGGCACAGGAAAGAGTTGTGGTATCAATCAAATGGTTAATGACATTGATTCACACGTTGAATGTTCCGCTACTCTTGTATTGGCTCATACAGGTATCGCAGCTAATAATATCAATGGGCAGACTCTTCATTCTGCTTTGAGGATATCTGTTTCGCAATGTTTTCGGGAGCTTAGTGGTGAAACCAAGATTACTTTCGAGGAGGAAATGAGATATATTAAGTTTGTCTTGATTGATGAATTCAGCATGTTAGGATTAAAATTATAAAGTAGACCGAAGACTTATTAAAGAAGCTAAACCTCAATCTGCAAATTTGTCTTTTGCTGGATTATGCGTTTTTCTGATCGGAGACTGGTCACAACTTCCACCAGATTGAGCTGGGTCTCTATACAATTGGAAAAAATGCTATAACTATTCAATCAAGTTTGTTATATCACCAGTTCAGAAAAGTTTTTTTTCGAACTAAAGTCAGGAGACAGATGGGAGAAGAACAACGTCGTTTTAGGGAGACTCTTGAAAGAATATCGAATAGAACTATAACTCAAGGGAATTATCACCTTCTATCTTCTTGTTTCTATATTAACAATACGAAGCTCAAGGATTACCTGCAGGATTGCATACTCCCTAGCTAAAACTTTAAGTGGATTATTATTAAAACCAGCATTCAATTTGGACCTTTTGATGAAAATTAATAATAGTTCAGTTATGACTGCACGTCTAGATCAATTACAGCGACTTTGGAATTTGGCTAATAATAACTGTAATATCGATTATATATCATTCTAAAAATATACGCCCTAGTTAATTACATACTACTTTGTTTTAAATTCTTTTTACACATTCATACAGAATTATTCATCCATAATCTTGCTCCATTAATTTAAATTTTGTTTATATACAGACATTCCCTTTCATTCTCAATCACATACACTACATCATTTCAAATTTTATTTACACATTCATACGCATTGATTAACATACATCTACAATCATACTCCTTTCATTTAAATTTCATTTTACTCATTTATACACGTGCATTATCTTTTATTCTCAGTGAAACTTGATTTATTCTTTTTTTACTCATTTATAAAGAAAAACTCTCTTTCATTCCATTCATTCTATAATAACAAACAAACAAACAAATAAATCAAACAAACAAACGAACGAACGAACGAACGAACGAACGAACGAACGAACGAAAGAACGAACGAACGAACGAACGAACGAACGAACGAACGAACGAACGAACGAACGAACGAACGAACGAACAAATGTGCTACCCTATGACTGGCAGTACCTTCGCAACTACACTCAGCGGGATATCATCTTCGCCTCTCGCTTGAGAGGAAAAGTGCGCGACCGCAAGCACGACATCCGCGGCGCTGACTGGATTGAATTTAAAACCATGATCACTCGCAGATGTAACCGGATTTTCGATCTCAACGGGATTTTCTTCGTGTGAAATGGATACTCCCCTGCTTACCCAGCAGTCTACTTTGATAATAAGCGATGCGAGGTTGTTCTGTTTTGGTTAAGGATTCACCTCGCAACTCTAGGAACTCTTTGTGGTACCGTGCATCCCCAGTCCTTTTGTACCGTCTGTAAGTTGCGTCACGTTTTTTGTTTAGCTGTTCAGTTTCAACATCGATCCAGGGTGGACTGCCGTTACGAGACTTAACTCGCTTTAATGGTGCCAGGGTGTTAATTGCATCTAGTAAGTTGGAGTTAAGGAAGTCCAGCGCTGTGTCAAGGTTGACGTGACATTCCTCCAGGGCAGACCAATTATATTCCGACAAAAGGGATTGTAATTCTGCCGGTTCTATGTTTTTAAAATCCCTATATGTGAATGAATCGTCAACACGGATGGGCGCCCGCACTTTTATGGCTACATCAAGGATGTTGTGTTTGCTGGGCCATGTAGGTTCGTAGTTGTCATGATCCGTTACGATGTCGTTACTGTCAACAATTATAGTGTCAATCCATGTGTGCGAAGTGTCAGTGTGATGGGTCGCTCCGTGCTGAACAATCTGAAGCGTCAGTTCAGCTGCAAGTTTGCGAACAAACTTCGCATCATCACTGTCTGTCAACAGATCCGCATTCAAATCTCCCATTATAATTTTGTGACTGTATAAGTCACAATATTCCCTCAACTTGTCGACAAGATCCGAATACTTGAGAAAAGCAATGGCGGGACGTCTGTAAACAACCGCGACAAATACAGGCTCCTGATCTCCATGCTGTATCTCACACATGATGTACTCGGGTTTTTTAGGTTTTTCAGATTTGCTAGGTTTGTTAGTTTTGCTGGGTTTTTTAGGTTTTTCAGATTTGCTAGGTTTGTTAGTTTTGCTGGGTTTTTTAGATATACTCGGTTTTCAGGTATGCTAGGATTTTCACGTTATGATAGCATTTGAGGCAAGTTTTGCATCGATGAAGGGTCGCTTCTCTGCGAGTTGTCTTTTTACATTTAGCACAAGATGTAGAAAGCATATTGTCGGAAAAACGTGATAGTGGAGAGAGAGAGAGAGAGAGAGCGAGGGAGAGAGAGAGAGAGAGAGAGAGCGAGGGAGAGAGAGAGAGAGAGCGAGGGAGAGAGAGAGAGAGAGAGAGAGAGAGAGAGAGAGAGAGGTTAGAGAGAGAGAGAGAGAGCGAGGGAGAGAGAGAGAGAGAGAGAGAGAGAGAGAGAGAGAGAGAGAGAGAGGTTAGAATGCCGCTTTGATCCACAGCCCACGCAATGGGTTGTCATACAGGTTTTTTTATTCTCGCATACCTCTTGCAATGGAGTATGTGACTCGTTGTCGAGAAGCGTCGCCATCCACACCCCCGCTGCCGCCACGTCGTCATCGACTTTCAATGATTTCAATTTTCATTCTAGTGGATTGTAAACTATTCGTTTGAAAACCTGTTTTTACATCTATAATATGTATGTGTGTACGTGTGTGTGGTCGTCTGTGTGTGTGTGTGTGTGTGTGTGTGTGTGTGTGTGTGTGTGTGAGTGTTTATGTGTGTGTCTGTGTGTATGTATATGTGTGTGTGTATGTGTGTGTGTGTGTGTACGTGCGTGTGTGTGTGTAGGTGGGTATGTGTGTGAGTGTGTGTGTGTGTGTGTGTGTTTGGGTAATTGTTTCATCACAACGAGGATGAGCTATGAGGACGAGCTATGAGGATGAACCGCGAGGATGAACCACGAATCAGCAGAGATTTACAGCCTCGTGTACGCGCGCCAAATCGGAGAGAGCTTAGAACGCCACTTTGATTCACAGCCCGCGAAATGGGTTGTAATATAGGTCTTTATTCTCGCATACCTCGTGCAACGGGGTATGCGAGTCGTCGTCGAAAAGCGTCGTCGTCATCGTCGTCGTCTTTCTACACCATCGCTGCCGCCGATGCGCACATCTTTTTATTCACGCTGTTTGAACAGCCAATATTTTGATTTTTATTATTTGTTTGAGTGTGTATGTATGTGCGTGTGTATCCATGTATATGAAATAAAATTTAAACTTTTTTAATCAGCTATTATCACAGTTTTTAATAATTCTAACGTTGTACGCGGACTCGAAACCAATCAGTTCAATTTACTAGTTCAGCGCGAACCCACTTAGAGACGAAGTCCGGTGAGCTCGAGTGGTCTCGTAATCATCTTCACTAGGCGGGTACGGAGCAACATATAATTTCAAAAGTAAAACAAACTAGTAGTAGCTAACTATCATATTATCCAATAGGGCACGAAGCCGCTGCGAGACGGGATAAGGTGAGCTCCGATGGTCTCGTCCATCTTGGCTAGGCGGAATGGATACAGGCGGGTATGGGGACAGGTGGACCTGTACCCTCCTAGCATAGCTACTATCAAAGAAAGTTGATATAATAAGTGCATTCCTATTTTACAGTATTTGGTCATGAAATAACCCTAATAAAGTAATATTTTAAAAATCATATCTGCAACGTTTACAAAGTCATTTGGTAAATAAACGATATTTGCGTTTGTTACATTGATTATCAAACAATAATAATATAATGATTAGTATTCGTATATGTTTCAGTCATCTTGTATGCTTAAAATATAATAATTTGTAAGTGAAATAAAAGTGAACGATTGAAACACGAAGAGGCAAATGTTAATGGTATCCAGCCATTTCGTAACCTCAATAAAGTAATATTGTAAGAACAATATTTTACAGAACAATGTTTACCAAGTCACTTGGTAAACCGCATGTCCTTGAGTTTGCTATCTTGATTATCAAACAATAATAATATAATGATTATGATTTGTACTATAGTATCAGTCGCCTTATTTGCTTGCAATATCATAGTTTGTAAACGAAACAATGGTGAATGATTGTAACGTAAATATACAAGTGCTAATGGTACTCAGTCATTTCAAAACCTCGACCACGTAATACTGTAAAAACGATATTTACGGTCCAACGGTTACCAAGTTACTTAGTAAGCTACGTAGTCATAAGTTATTCACATTAACTATAATAGCTTTTTACAATTACAATTGGCATTGCTTATATGATACTCAAGTTATGGTAGATTTAACGATTTTTATAATAAATCTCTTATAGTTCACAAGATTCGTTAATAAACGTATCTTTTATAATTGGTAAGAGTTACGTTATCTCAAAAATTAACTGGAAGTGATTTTTTACACTTGGAAATTATATTAAGATTCCGAGTCAATCATGGAATTTAAATTTTCATCACTTTCTTAATATTTCCATAATAATGTGAACATTTTGTGTTGAAATTTATTTTCTTTTATTATCTGTCTATTAATTTATTCTATAATGAAGTGTGCAACTCACATGCTTTTTATGTTTTTTGTGGTTTTAACACATTTTGACTCTTGATTAATTCAACGGGGTTATACTCATTCATTGTTTTTTTGTGTCTCATTTTGTTGCTTTTATTGCAAGATTTTATGCTACATAAAAAAAAATTTCAACTAACATAAGTTTTATAATTTTGATACGGTTTTATGTTGTCAATTTTGGTTTCTCCCCGTTTATCACCATTTTTATTGATTACTATTTCAACGAGGTTACAATCTTTTATTGGTTTTTGTATTCTATTTTGATGATTATTTTGGTTGCTTTCTTCAAAACATTATCATAATAATTATTAATAAACGTAATATTATGTTTCTAATATGCTTTTTATGTTCATTTATCATTTCGAAAATGTCGGTATTTTCGAAAATTGGAAAGATTCTACGTGAATTAAAGACATAAAATAAACTTTAAAAGTATTTTATTTCGTGCACTACATGTAGAAATGATAATAATAAATTATGATATTTTCTGATTAGCATAATATTATTTTTCTAATATGCTTTTTATGTTGATTTATTTGTTCGAGAATGGGAAAGATTCAACGTGAATTAAAGGCATAGTACATAATAATACATAACACAGTACATTATGTAACAAGGGCAAAATGTCGAATATATTTCCCGCGGGTGAGTTTACTGTCCGAGGGAGCGAAGTGAAATTGATCCTAAACTTTCATTACAAAATAACGATACCGCTCAAAAACCTAACATAGCAGAAACCTCTCCACTTTTTTCTACTCCAAGAATACACAGCAGACCTTATACAAACTCGACAAATAATTATTGTAGGCAACCACACAACACTCTACAATCATTTCAAAACACCACTCTCACACCAGTTCGTAATTTATCAATTAAGGCTGCAGTCTCAATCATTCCGAAATTTAACGGTTACAAAATTCCACTTAGAATATTCTTGGACGGATTTAGAGAAGCGCGAAGTATGATACCACCGTGTAACGAGCCAGATTTAACGAGAGTAATAAAAATGCGTTTGTCCGGACAAGCATTAGAAAGTTGTAAAGAACAGAAATTGTATTTATATAAATGTACAGCGCATGAGAGAGAATTCAGGAATCGTCGTCGGCAAGCTCGGCCGGTTACGTAACATGTCTCGCGATCGCACATCTGGCCAAGCTGTCTGGTGTAAGTGTGTCGGTGTGCGAGATAATCGCAATTCGGCGGTTCAAGCTGAGCGCGACTGCGCCCGTACGGTCAGACCATAGCGAGGAGGCCTGCGAAATAGAGGCTTCTTCGCTACCGAGCAAGACGCGTTTCACCTTGTACGCTTTCTCTTCCTTTTGACGTACAAAACCATTCCCGAAAGGAGTAAGTTATTTATCATTATCAGTGCGTGGATCTTGCTAAGAGGCGATATTTATTGTGCGGGGATTTTCTTGTGTAGTCGCGGATATGGGCGTAGGAAAATTCGAGGCAGTATAGGCGGAGTAGAACGAGGCGTGGACAGGCAAGACTACAAGATTTTATGGCGGGTCGCGACGCTCGTCACTTGCAGTCCATCAACAACTTATATCAGTGCAGGAGATGCTCACCTATCTCCGACCTACTCATTATCGAAAGATAAGTAGTGCGTCTCCGTGTTTTAAATAGAGAGAGAGAGATAGATAGATAGAGAGATAGATAGATAGATATATAGATATACGATTTATTTGTCAATTTTGGCAAAAATACATTACATAAAAATTGTTATTTTGTCATTACATTAAGTCTTTGATCACTATCACAGTTCGTCAGTGTATAAATATAAAAATTGTTGCACAAATTTGTCATTATCTAATATCACAGTTTGTTTATATCACAGTTCCATAACAATTTCTGAAGTCTACTCATTCTTGCATACACGTACATCCATCACGTCACAATTTAAAAACAATTACAATTCAGCCGATACATACACTCATCACACACGCAGATATATTTACTCTTTATTAAAATGTACTCTTTATATTTTGTACATTACAACATTTTTCACGACTAAGAATACAGAACACGGGAGAACGGATAAATTAAAATAAAAAAAATAAAAAGATACAATTAATAAATAAATAATTAAGTAAATAAATAAATAATTAAGTAAATAAATACATAATTAAGTAAATAAATAAATAAATAAATAAATAGATAAATAAATAAGTCAATAAATAAATAAATAACTACCCATATACGTGAATTCTCCGTTATCATGAAAAAATGTCAACTTACTCACCGTGCAGTTGTCTGAGGTGCCTGCCTAACGCCGTTTTAAATTTACATAAGGACGGCAGATACCTCACACTGCAGGGGAGGGTGTTCCAGAATCGCGAACCTTGGGCTCTAAACGAATAGAGACCCTTATCAGTCCGCGAACCCGGAAAGAGAGAGAGAGAGAGAGAAAGAGAAACATTCGTGTTAGAATCGAGCCGTGTCGCGTGATACATAAGCGTGCGAATTCGTAAATTCATTTGATTATCGCAGTGATTGGGAGATTTTGCGAATAATAAAGTATACTGTTATTAATAATTGGTGACCGCGGAATTTCGCGTGAATATATATTGTAAACATTTAGACTAAGAGCTATTCGGTCTGTGTAATAAAAGCTGCATGCGGATTTTAACGTTCGTGATGAATGAGTGCTTTTGTATGAATGGATATGCGTTGATTTTTATATATAATAAATTTATAAACGGCGACTAAGTGTAATATATATAATGAGTGTTTTCGATATGTGCGACAACGAACATTAGCAAATTATTCTTTTTTAGTTAGAATCAACAACTTAATATATATATATATATATATATATATATATATATATATATATATATATATATATATATATATATATATATATATATTGGTTTAAAATAAAATAATTGTTTTATTTTATCCATCTTAAATGATTAATATCTCAAAAAGTGCACTGTAAAAAACTTTCTACCATATGGAGGAAATTATAATGTAATGTATGAATTGCTGGGTGAACTAGCAGTCATGAAACAAAAATACGACGAAAACGTAATTTAATTTTCAATTAGAGTAAAATCAGCCACCCAAGAAGCATACGACGTCGCATTATGCGAAAAAAGGAATAGACCGGATCTTAAATCAGAATTAGAAAAGATAGTGTAGCATATTTTATTCGAGGCTTACAATAGGTCATAAAAAGGCGAATGGGCAAACCCGAGTTTCTGGATGCCGCGATCGACCAAGCAATTGATATATAGCGCGATTATTCATGCCGAAATAGAGACAAACGAATGAGAATACCACAGCCTCATACACAAACAAAAATTAACGAAAATTAATCTGCACAAATTAACTTACTATATTGCAAAATATCAGAAACCTGTTAAGTATGCCATAAATCGGATCACACATTGCCTAATCGCTGGTACCATACGAATGGCGACAACGCTTCGAAGGCGTCGGTCAATTCCCAAAAATGAACCTGGGCCACGCCCGACCGTGAAAAATTAATACCGACTAATTCAAAGCGGTGGTCGGAACGTGCCACGCAGCCATGGAAAATACCTGAAAACAAAAATCAATACTACAACTATGTTCCCTCTGGCAATGCACCTCAGCCAAATGAAAACCAAAATGGCGCTACTAAAGTATGTAATTATTGCAAAAAGGCCAATCATTGTAAGAGCGAATGTAGAAAGCTTGCATAACAACAACATATAACAACATATAATAACAGAATAAGAGAAATGCAGCGGGGAACCAAAAAGGGTTCCTGGAGAACGACAGAACCAGGGACAAACCCAGCGTTAAAATTATACGAGAAACAATCAGCAATATAATTAATAAAATAGATTGTTTTATTAAGCATTAATAATTGTTCACGAACTATTATGCTAAAAACAAATAGCTGTCCGCAACTGTTGTCGCTAATGCTAGATACCGGTGCTGATCCAGCACTTTCGAAAATTTCGAAAAAACCGCGTACTATTCGAGTCGATGCTAACGAAATTTTAGAACTAACCGGTATAACAAAAAGTAGCATAAACACTTATGGCAAAATTCCAATACAAATTCATGAGACAACATTCTATTTTCACTTATTGTTAGTACCACATGATTTTCCTATTGAGGAAGACGGACTGCTCGGTAGTGAAATCTTTATTAATTATGATACAGACATTAATTATAGAGAATAATATTTTATAATTGATAATTATAAATTACCTCGAAAATTACCATCAATTAAAAATAAAAAAGTTATTTTTATAGTATATAAAAAGTTATTATACATAAGTTATTAACCGCTATTTTTACCCAAAACGCAGAATAGCGCGTGCAGTCAAAGTCCGAACCTTTGCAAAATTCAAACTTAGACTATCGAATTTCGCAAAGTAAAAAATCATATACGCAAATCACTTCCAATTCGAAATCCGAAATCAGATATCCGAAGAACGATAATTCTACTCCTACAGCCCAGATTCGAAACCCCGAAAATTGTGAACCCCAGTTTGAAAATAGTAAATTAATCATGCAAACTCGAAATCATAATAATTTAAAATTCGAAAATCAATCGACTCCGAAATTCGAAAAACGAAATCGTGGCAGAAGCTGAAACCGGCCATTTCTAGCAGACTACTGCCAAAATGTACCAAAATTCGCATTCCAAAATTAGGAAATAAAAAAGCAAATAATAATATTTTTAGCTCTTGTTTCAGAAAAATTAATGATGATGTATTTTTGGAAGGAAGTAAATTTGGATATGACAAATTAAAAATTTCGATAAGAGTGAGCTGGAATATGATATTTTAGAGAAATTGAATCATTTATTGAAAGTTATTAAAGAAAGTCAACAAATAAATAAATTCTTACCTGAACAGTTTGAGAATATTCAAATAATTTGTAAGTATGTACTAGTAATACAAAATATGCTAAAATATAAGAAAGTTAATGAAACCCGACAATTAATTATGCAATTGAAAAATCTAGTTAAGTACACAGTACATGCAAAGTCTAAAAATAACACTGCGATTACTCATTTCTTCTTTTAAGCGATACAATTAATGCAGCGAAAAGTCACATAAAAGGAATGAAAATCATTAAAAATGCAAATTAAATTAAAATATGTAAGATAATGACTATTTCTGATATGAATACGAAAGGCAATGACACTCAGAGCACAGAAGGTGAAAGCGTTCTTGCGCCTCGATCATCCGACCGGCAAACACAAAGTTGCGGTCGAGCGGCTCATAGACCAATATGCGGATAGATTTTATCTAAGATAAGTTGCCAGTAACAACTCTACTTGACCATGAAATCCCTCTCGCTCGTAATGTACCCATTCGCATTAAACAATACCGTCACCCTCCGGTACTGAATACGAAATCAATAGGCAAGTATAGAAAATGCTAGATAACGGTATAATCGAGCCTTCGATTAGCTCTAACTCAGCACCGGTATTTTGCGTTGATAAAAAGTCCGATTCAAAAGGCAATAAACGTTATAGAATGATGGTACATTTTAGAAAGCTTAATGCAATTAAACCTGATTATAATCAAACTGTGCCCAATATAACTTATATTTTAGACATACTGGGACGCGCAAAGTTTTCTACGATATTCGATTTAGCTTTCGGTTACCAGCAAATTTTTATAAAAAAAGAATATAGACACAAAACAACTTTTCATTGTAATTTGGGCAAATTTCATTTTCACAGGAGCCCATTTGGACTTGAAACAAGTACATTCGTTTTTCTCGCTCTTCTCATGGCACTGATTGCAGGTATGTAAGGGGTAGTAGCATTTTTTATGATATTTGTATATTTTTCTCAACTATCCAAGAACATTGGAAAATAATAACTGAGCTGCTAAAAAGATTAATAAATGCTAACCTGACATTGCGACCTGATAAATGCGAATTTTTAAAGAAAGAAATTAACTACCTAGGGTACATTATAAGCAACAATGGCTTGAAGCTCAATCCGAAGATAATAAAAGCAGTAAATAGTATATAGTGTACCTAGGGCGTAACGTGGGCTGTATTAGAACGAGTGTGAAGATTGCAGTACGAGTCGAAGTCGAGCTAGCACGAGCCGAAGGCGATGCTTTTGAAAATTTGAGAGATCGATTATGTGAACCGCCAATTTTAATACATCTTAATTTTGATAAACAATTTACTGTTTCCACGGATGCTAGCGAATACGCGATTGGCGGAGTGATTTCGCAACAGGAACTCCCGATAGCTTTTGTATCACGAGGTCTCACTCTAGCTGAAGTAAATTATTGCACTTTTTCGAAAAAACCCTTAGCTATACTATTTTGTCAATTCAGGCCGTACTTATATGGAAGAAAATTCACACTTATTGCAGATCATAGACCATTAGTTTGGCTAAATTCACACAAAGATCCGGTACAGTTACTGATGCGTGGACGGCGAAGGATGAAGCGGTTCAAGTCACCATTGGTCTCCTAGTAGAAGACAGTCAGTTAAGGCTCATTAAATATTCAACAGCAGCAAAAGAGCAGTGGGAAAAACTAAACGAATATCAGCAGAAATCAACGCTATCAAGCAAAATATCTCTGTTAAAGCGTCTCTTTCATACGGTACTTCAGGAAGACGGTGATATGGCGGATCATGTTGCGACGTTATTATATTACGTTGATGGACTTGCCGGACTCTGACATGCCATAGCAGATGATGTGATCGTCGGAGTATTGTTAAGTAGTATCCCGGAGTCATACAGTACTCTTGTAATGGTATTAGAGAGTAGACCCAAAAAAGACATTATGGCGGACTTCATAAAAGTTAATTGTCGTATATACGCGACGTAAGGATATGAAGGACGTGAGAAACAATACGATCGACGATGTGGCCATAAAGACAGTGTACAGAGATACGGGAGGCCCGCATACTGAAAAAACAAAGTGTTTCTTCTGCAAAATGCCTGGACACGTGAAAAGCGAATGTGTTAAGTACAAGGCTTGGAAAGGAAAAAGGGAGAGAGCCAATAAAGTATCAGAAGAAAAAGATGATGAATATTGCTGTTATTTAGCGAGAGCCGAAGTCTGTCTCAGTACAAACGATGCACAGGACGAGGAAAACAAATTAGGCCGAACGGGGAGGCCTCGCGCTACGGTGCGACCTCGCAGTTGCGCGGAGTTGCATGCGCGCGCGTGTCAACGTTCAAAAGCGCGCGAAGACTGAAGGTGTTTAAACGGTGCGAACGTGCCGCCCGCCTCGTTGAAGGCAGTCGACGAAACGGCGATGAAGCCCAGGCGGAGAACAAAAAAAAGAAGAAAAAATCTGAAAAAGTAGCAACTGAGTAGCGTTAAGATAAGGTTGGAAAAGAATGATACTAACTTTAAACTAAATAGTGATATAAAATCGGTGCGAGATTGCTAGAGTGTAAAGAACAAATGTATTTTGTATGATTCGAAGTATAAGAGAGAGTGTAGATGTTGTTGTTGCTGCCATGCCGCCCGCCATGACACGTCCCAATTAGACACTGCGTTTCTCGATGCTGGAGTTGGCGCTCAAGGCCGAGATTTGCGATGCAGCTGCCCCGTTAAGGGGTAGTCGAATGACCTTTTTTAGAGGTCGTTGCAGCGTGGTTTTTGCAGTCCGGAGCGTGGCTACTGTAGTCAAGCTATCTGGGCCCGTGTGTAGGGCCTCAATTCGAGCTAGGCTCGATCCACTTCGAGCGCTGTTGCAAGTGATGCAGCACCTCCTTGTGCCATCTGGGCCAGAAGTGCTGGTCTATTTGCGTGACGATCTACCATCTCGGAATACCTGAAACATTCGAATCAGACGTAGGTGCTTCTGGCGCAGCTGTCAGAGCTGTGCCGATTAAAAAATGGCCGGGCGTCAGCGCAGCGATGTCGGTGGAGTCGGCGCTTAAGGGGCTGAGCGGCCTGGAATCTAAGCAGGCCTCGATGCTCGCAGCCAAGGTAGAAAATTCTTCGAACGTAAGTTTGGCATCTCCGATGACTCTCTTCAAGTGGTGCATGAAGGATTTGACGGCAGCTTCCCACAAGCCGCCAAAGTGTGGTGCTCTGGGTGAAATGAAGTTCCATGCTACCCCGTCGGATTGAATGGCCTTAGCGACTTCTCGGCTGAAGTCCGATGCTTCTCGAAAACATCGCTGCAGCTCGTTGTCTGCACCTTGAAAGATGGTGCCGTTGTCGCTAAAAATTTGGCGATACAAGCCTCTTCTCGCAACGAATCGCTTGAAAGCTAGTAAAAATGTCTTTGATGTGTAATCAGATACAACCTTAATGTGAACTGCTCTCGTGACGAAGCAAGTGAATATTGCTACGTAGCCTTTGAAGGAGCGCTGGCCGCGGCCCTTCGACGGGCGTATTGCGAATGGGCCGGCGTAGTCCAGTCCTGTAACCTCGAAGGGGCGTGCTGGAGTGATACGCACGGCTGGGAGTGGGGCCATCTGCTGCTCGACGGTGCGACCTTGAAAGCGGTAGCAGCGCACGCACTTGCAGAGCATCCGAATTTTATTGCGTGCTGGCGGGATCCAGAAGCTGCGAAACAAGTGGCACTGGATAAGCTGGGGACCACCATGTAGAGTGGCGAGGTGAGTGTCTCTGATAAGCAGCACGGCCAGGTGACTGCTCCTGGGGATGATTATCAACTATAACGTGGGATTTAGTTACTCTACTTATTTATTCAACTTTGCTCAGCACTTTACCAAATTTATCAAATATAATGGGCGCCAGGTAAAGCGCGGCTAGCCCTGCACGAGCCTCTTTTCCCAGAGGAAGTCCCGTGAAGTGGAAAATCAGGAATATATAATTACATAATAATTACACAATATCTCACTCTTTAAGTACCTAGGGTTTATTATTGATCACAGTATAAATAACGGTCGCCAATTTTACACATTTCGCCCAACTAACCGGTCGCTATACAATATGGCTACGTTAGCCCCCGCACGCATCTTCCGCGACGACCAAATCACCGCGTTTCCCGAGTTTTCCCGAATATCGCGTAACATTCCCCACCCTACTATTCGTAATCTTCAAGCTGGCCCGGCGCGCACTGATTCTAAAACTATGGTGTCACACCACTAACAAATTTAAGCCTTTGCCTCCGAGCACATGGCGACAATATACTATATATATTAAATTATAAACTCTCTCTATAAGTGCCGAGGGACGCTCAACAATTACAGCCCACTCACCGTCGCTAAACTGTGGTCGCCTCGCCGTACTCCTCGTACTCCTTTTCGCTATTACTATCGTCGATTATATCCTCGCGGTATTATAAAAAAACTTGAGAAGTGCTTGCAACATGCATCTATCAGCTCTAACGGGCGAGCAGGCAATCCCAAAATCGGAGAGGGCGGAAATCTTTTCCAAATTTTCATCTCTTCTTCTCGACTACCTTCAGCCTACGCACTTGTTGCTTCCGCCCCTTTCTTGTCGTTGATTGGCCTTGAATTTCCTTAAATGCGAAAATCAAGGCCAATTCGGCGATAATTTGAGTCGCTAATCGCTATTGGTTCGCCCCGCGATCGCCGCCCTGCCCGCGAAGCGCGGACAATATGAATCGCAAAATATACACACACGGTAACCCGGCGTGTATATCTATATGGGGCGCTTTCGGTTTTGTCGCCGCAGGACCATCACAGTTGGCAGCGGCGACGGTCGCGCGCCGATCTACACCATGGTAGACCGGCAGCTTCAGGCGGCTCGCAGCGCGGCGGCTGCTAACTCTCCCCATGCTGTCGATAGCCGTATCGGTATCTCTCTCTCTCTCTCTTTCTCTCTCTCTCTCTTTTTCTCTCTCTCTCTCTCTCTCTCTTTCTCTCTCTCTCTCTTTCTCTCTCTCTCTCTTTCTCTCTCTCTCTTTCTCTCTCTCTTTCTCTCTCTCTCTCTCTTTCTCTCTCTCTCTTTCTCTCTCTCTCTTTCTCTCTCTCTCTTTCTCTCTCTCTTTCTCTCTCTCTCTCTTTCTCTCTCTCTCTTTCTCTCTCTCTCTTTCTCTCTCTCTCTTTCTCACTCTCTCTCTCTCTCGTGGCTACAGCCGAGATGGTATGCCTCGAGGAAGCCGCCGCTACTGCTGTGAATCCTCTCTCCTCCCGCGTCTGCGTGCATCGGGAGAGAGGGCGGTACCGCGCGCGCGTGTGTGTGCGTGCGCGGGCAGTGGCTCATCATCCTCGAGAGGCGAGGGAGAAAGAGCAAGCGAGAGAGAGAGGGTCGCGCGTACATGTGTGATGGTGTTGGTGCCGTGCGTGTGTGTGAATGGGGCTCGTCGTCGATGCTCGCTCCGAGCAGTCTTCGATGCGGCACGATCAGCTGGAGCCGTTGTGTGGATGTGTGCGTTTGTGTGCAGCTCTGTGACTTTCCTCGGTCGCGACTCTCCTTATCCTCATTCCCTCAACAAATAAATAACAACCCCCCCCCCCTTATTAATAACAATAAACATTTAATATAAAATGCTCGGCTCTGGTGACGGGTGATTTGGTCGCGATTGACTGCCCGTGTTTTACTGCATTGGGACGCGAAATACACATCACTAGTCGTTCTCCGACTCTCAGTCGGTCATTGTCATCCAAGAAGGGCAACAGTCGACGGAGCGGGCTAGACCGCTGCAGGGCTCTCCCTGCACGGAGCAGTCCAATCTCTTGTTGAAAATGCTGGGCCTGGACAGCTAAGACGAGGCGAAGACGAGTCTGCTCCAGCTCCTCGGCTTGTAGTATCGACGAGGGACGTTTCGCCGCCGATAAGCGGAAGTTCGACAGCCACCTGTACATAAAGGACAAGACACGTACCAATTTCTTGTAGGTGGAAAATTTAACCATAAGTGCCTCCAGTGTCTCTTTAGCTGCAGCATGGAAGGTGGCTGTTGCAGTCCGTTTTTCCAGTACCATCACGTATTCGTGCTGTTTTGTCGACTTTCTGAAGTCCTTGAAGAGCTGCTGTGGTCCTGTCCACCAGAGTTCATTGGACTGAAGCTGGCTTGGGGTCAAACCACGTGTAGCGTGATCGGCTGGGTTGAGCGCTGAGCGCACGTGGCCCCAGCGAGCATTTGGCAGCAAAGTCAGGGCCTCACTGACTCGATTGGCGATGAATGTTTTCCAGAGCTTAGGCAGTCCTTGGAGCCAAGCCAATACAACCTGTGAGTCCGTCCAGCAAAAGACCAGTGACGTAATGTTCTCCAGGTCGTTCTGTATCCTGCGGACCAGCCTGCAGAGCAAAAGAGAGCCGCAGAGCTCCAGTCGTGAGAAGGATATGGCCTTGATTGGAACTACCTTGCTTTTTGCAGCAATCAACGTAGAGTGCAGCCCAGCTTTCTCGTCGTAGGTAACGAGGTAGACAGCGGCTGCGTATGCAATTTCAGAGGCATCGGCGAAGCCGTTGAGAGTCCAGCAGGTTTTGCTGGTTGTGCCCGTCCAGCGAGGCACTCGTAGCATCTCGAGAGTAGGCAGTTGTTCCCGGAAAACGGCCCATTGCTGGTAGGTGCTGTCATCTGCTGGAGCGTCCCAGTCTTTCCCAGAAATCCACATGAGCTGCATCAGGAGTTTAGGTCGAACTGTAACGGGGGCGAGCAAGCCCAGTGGGTCGTACATTCGGGCTATTTCTCCAAGGATGATGCGCTTGGTGACGCATGCAGTCGTAACGTGACGTTGCACCTTGTAGTGGAAGGAATCCGTGTGTGGCGACCAGCGCAGGCCCAGTGTGGACACGGTGTCGTTCAAATTGAAGCTGCGTACTTGTCAAGCTCCATGCCCGCAGTGTCTAAGATTCCACGCAGCTGACTCTTGGCGGGCTATGCTTGGTCCAATGTGTCGGCGCCAGCCAGGGCGTCGTCGACTTAGACATTGTTGTGCAAGATTTGAGCTCCGAGAGGGAACGTGTGGGCCTCATCCTCGGTCAGCTGATCGAGCACCCTTATGGCCAGATAAGGGGCATAGCCGGTGCCATAAGTGACGGTGAGCAGCTCGAACTCTTCGATCCGCAGCTCCGGTGACGTCCTCCAAAGTATGCGTTGGTGGTATCCATGGTGTGTCAGCCCGATTCACTTGAATCTGCCGAAACATTTTAATTATATCGGCTGTAAGTACGTACCGATACAAGCGCCAGCGAGTTAGCACTGTCGTTATTTCCCTTTGCAGCTTGGGGCCGGTATGTAGAAAATCATTCAGTGATGTTCCACTGCTCGTGCTCTGCGAGGCGTCGAAGATGACGCGCATCTTGCGGCTTCCATCGCTCTTGAACACAGCGTGATGAGGCAGAAAATTGACCGTAGAGTCAGTTGTAGTAGCAGGGACACGCTCCATGTGTCCTAAATCCTCGTACTCCTTCAAGAATTTGGAGTAGGACTGCAGCAAGTCAAGGTTCTTCGAGAGCTTGCGCTCCATCGAAAGCAGGCGGTTGACAGCAGCTGCTCGAGAGCCAGGCAATCGGCCAGAGCACAAACAGTTGTGACATAACCTCAACCTGTTAAGTCGCTCCAGCCTCTTGGAGTAGGTGGCTTGCTGCAACGAGTGGCAGTACCCAATGTAATGCTCACCTCTGCACACTGCACAGCCCTGCTGCTTCAACGGAGCCTTCTTGACAGCTGGAACGCTGGCAAGATGAGACGAGACACGCTTGATGGAGGAAGGTTGCTGCTTACTTGTAGGTGTGAAGCTTGTAGAGTGTCTCCTAGTCTGGCTGTGTAACTGCATGTCGCTGCAGTGAGCTGTATCCAGAGCCTTGCTGCGCTTTTCGAGGAACTTGGTTAGTGCGTCGTAGGTGGGGAACGTACTGATCTCTTTCAGCGACTTCTCCCAATCCTCACGTGCGTCTGGATCCAGGTTGAAGATGACAAGCTGGACAAACCAATCATCCCAGTGATCGACTAGTCTTCCAAGGCTGCGCTGCACTCTGATGCTCTCGTTCGTGGTGTCGAGAAGCCTCGTTATCTCTACCACTGACTTGCATGCAGTTGGGCGTATGCTCAGCAGCCTGCTGAGTTGCACTGAGAGGCGCAGTCTCTTGTTGTCGTACCTGGTTTCCAGGGCCTTCCAGGCAATCTCGAAATTGACCCCCACTACCTGCAAGTTGCAGAGGCGCCGGGCAGCCTCACCGTCGAGGCACGACAGAAGGTGCTGTAGCTTCAGTACTGGTGTCAGCGTGGGCGAGTCCTTGATTATTGAGCAGAAGAGCTCCTTGAAGGATTCCCACTCCTCCTGCCTGCCGCTGAACCTTGGCAGCTGGAGCTTGGGCAACGAGGAAGCTGTTGCTCTCACATGCGTCACTGGCCCCATAGGGTCGCTCGCTGCTAGGTGCACATTTTGCTGTAGAGCACCTACCTTCGCCGCTAGTCTGCTGGATAGATAAATTTTAGAATTGATGTAGTGGTCCTCAATTTCTCAAAAAAGTCATTCATTATGTATGTGTCATCTTTGATCTCCTCATAAAATTCATAAATCTGTTGGTGCTTGTCGTAGAAGTCCTTCCAGTTTTCTGCAACAATCTCTGCTGGAGGATTTCAACCGTAATATTAGGAGCACCTATTTTATCAACATTTACTATTACTTTAGCAATAGAGTTTGCGGTGGCCTTTTGGTTAGCTATCAAAGTCGCCACTGGCTTAGTCATTGTAAAGTAATAGAAGCAAGCGGCAAACCAAGCAAAAGCAAGAAGAGTAGGCAGCAAGCAGCAAGTTAGCGAAAGCAATATAAGGTGATACTTAGCGATGTCCAGGAAGTAGTGTCCAGCAGTAGACCCTTCTTCAGTAGCAACCAGCAGCAACAGGTGTCAACAGTGATTGAGGTTAGGGACGTCCTTCGTACACACTGGCTCGTGAAACTGCAGCAAAAACAGACGGCAGCGTCGTCGAGCGCAGGCGCGGCGACCGAGCAGGCAAGCGGGCGCAGGTACTGGAGCTCGGAGCGGTATGCGCCGTAAGTGGTTGAGCAACCGCTAGATGGCGCCGGTAGAGGCGCGAAGTTTGAATACTTGATCGGCGAGCTGCAACGGCCGAGTGACGTCACAGCCGAAATCGAGCGATTCCAGACACGTGTCAAGGTCAAGCTCGACCTTGAAACTTATACCCTTGGTCAAACCAAATCTTCCTTTTTTGCAGTATGCGTGCAATTAACAATTTGCAATTAATAGTTTGCAATTCGTTATTCACTTGTGCTAGCTGGAGCACCACACTTTATTTAATTTTCCGTTTTTTACTCGCGATATTGAAAGTCCCGAGGGCAAGCTTTTGCAAGTCTGTCGAAAAATCACTTAACACTTTTTTTAACACGCGTTATTAATTTAGTCTGTTTAAAGTTTATAATAGTTTATAAGTTCGTAAAGTTTTTAGAGTTTTGCACACGCGGTACACTTACACTTTTCTCCGATTTCCACTCTGAACAAAATTCGACTGCGAAGGACCAATTGTTAACACCGCGAATCTCAGTAAAAAATTAAGTATTCTAACTTTGATTATCGCTCGTTTAATAACTAACGAACTGCTGGCGTTCACGGCGAAAATGAGACGTAGTAAGTTGACACGTGGTTTTAGGTAACAAAAAATCAACCGAGATTTATTCTCTTTATAAAGGTAAAATTACAAGTGTACGTGTGACTAGTGATTTTAAACAATTATTAAATTAAATGCGTAGTGTGTAAAAGTGTGAGTGTGTGTGTAGTAATAATGTGTTCGCTACCGCGAGATAGAAACACGTAGTTAGTGTTACTTATCTCGAGGCAGCCGGAAGAAGAGAGCGAGCAACCCCGAGCGCTGGAGTTTTGTCCAGCGTCGGGGAGTTGCTGAGGTGAAACGGGGGAGACTTCTTTAACACGGAAAATACCGGCTTCACGTTCAAATTAGGCCGAACGGGGAGGCCTCGCGCTACGGTCCGACCTCGCAGTTGCGCGGAGTTGCATGCGCGCGCGTGTCAACGTTCAAAAGCGCGCGAAGACTGAAAGTGTTTAAACGGTCCGAACAATTTGTTATCATCGTTTTTTACAATACAATTTTTGGAGAAGAAATATTTGTTTATTACAAATTGTAAATATTGATGCAAGTGTATACGGTAAAAACATGTTTAACAAAGTTTCTCATAAGATACGTATCAAAAAACATTTTGTAAAAACAACAGAATAATTAGTTGTTTCCGCAAAGTATGTTATTTTGTGTATTTGACCAATGCTTTTGTTGCATATATAAACCTTTTGTTCGTGTACACGATTTGTATATACAAAGGGAAGAGTGGGGCTACTCCGCAAACTTTTTCTTATCAAGTTTATGTTTTTATCTAGCTAAAAAAATATTTGCGGTCTGTATGTTTGCAATTATAATTGTTTTACTTGAATTATTTAAATAATATTTTTTTACAAAGTTGTCCCAACCTCGGGGTAATTTCGTCAATTACTTATTTAAATGCAGAAGCTGAAATAAATTTAAGCCCCTTTAACTGAATTCCTATTTCCAATTGTTCGAAAACTTTAACAACTAATTTAACTCATTTAAGGTAATAGAAACAGTAATTTTGTACATAAAAAAGCCGTATATGTAGTGAATAAAAATAGTAAATGAGTTTTTACGAAGTAGCTTCAACCAACAAGAATTTGTTTAGAATAGATAACTAACTTATATGTTCACTAAGCAAGACGTTTGAGGCGTCAAATAAATCAGAACTTCCCTGAAATTAAAAACTTATTTGAAGTTTTCTTCGGTTAAAAGGTCCATTTTTATGACGGTTTCATTGCGCATATAAAAAAATACACAAGACATTGAGTTTAAAAGTCATTTCAATTTTACGAATTTGCCCGGTATATATGAAGTAGCCCCGGCCTCCTCTATATTATATATGATTACACAGCCCCACAAAAAAAAAATTGTAAGTCCCAAAAACTTGACCACGGTACTTATATATTTTTGGGATCGCTGAATCCGAATCCAGGGTTAGTTTAAACCCATCAGATCTTTCTGAAGGTCAGTTGAAGGTCAAATTATCAAAATACATGAAAAATACACTAAAACCATGGTATCTTGGGGTTTTTGGGGTCGCTGAATCCGAATCCGGGGTCAGTTTAACCCCATCAGAACTTTCTCAAGGTCAGTTGAAGGTCAAATTATCGAAATACATGAAAAATACACTAAAACTATGGTATCTTGGGGTTTTTGGGGTCGCTGAATCCGAATCCGGGGTCAGATTAAACAATCAGATATTTCTCAAGGTCAGTTGAAGGTCAAATTATCGAAATACATGAAAAATACACTAAAACCATGGTATCTTGGGTTTTTTTGGGGCGCTTTATCTGAATCCGGGCTTATTACAACCCTATCAGGTCATGGTCAAGGTCAGTTGAAGGTCAAATCAGAAAGATTCATAAAAAGTAGAGTCAAACCATGACATTTAGGGGTTTTTGGGGTCGCTGAATCCGAATCCAGGGTCAGTATAGTCCCATAAGGTTATATTTATGGTCAGTTCAAGGTTAGTTCAAAGTCATGGACGTAAAGAGAGTGAAAAAATTAGTTATAAACTGAAACAATGCAAAAGGTAATGTAAACCATAAAGCAAAGAACAATGTATATGCAAGTACAATCGTATCCTTTAAAACTATATCATAGTTTGCTGCTCCTTCATTTACTTTAAATTTGTTAGAAGTATATGCAATTCAATAAAATACCCGTAAAAATATTAAGCCCATTACTCTTTTTTATGGTAACGAACTATTTTATTGTCAAATGATCTACGAAGTGGATTAGGCTTCCGCTTCTCCGATGTTGATGGTAGATCTCTTTTTAACGACCAACAGTAATCTGCTAACATATTTACGTCCCATCTTGGTACCTGCGCTCCATTTCCTTGATATCTTGGTGAAATCTCTCTCCCTGCTCTTCGCTGTAATCACCTAGGTTTTCTGGAAATTCATCAACATGCGAATATAAAAAGTGTAATTTTAGATTCATTAGGCAGCCTTGATTTTTGTAACTATTTACTAAATTTAAAACTATTTGTTGGTAATTTGGGCTCTTATGATTTCCAAGAAAGTTTTTAATTACGTCCTTGAAACATAACCATGCTTAACTCTCTGTATGATTCATTTTCGTAACAAAAATTTCATCATTTATCATCTTACGAATCTGAGGGCCATCGAAAATTCCTTCATTTACTTTAGCATCACTTAATTTGGGAAACTGATTTCGCAGATACTTAAAGCAGCTACCATCTTTGTCTAAAGATTTTACCCATTGTTTCATAAGTCCCAATTTAATGTGCAGAGGTGGTATAAGAATTTTTGATGGATCAACAAGTGGCTTATCATTTATATTCTTAGAACCCGGTTCGAACTTTTGTCTAAGGGGCCAGACACTCTTTATGTAATGATTCTTTCTATCCCTACTATCCCATTCACATAAATAGCAAGGATATTTTGTGAATCCCGATTGTTGCCCCAGAAGTATTGTTATGATTTTAAGATCCCCACATATTTGCCATTTATAATCATTGTATTTTATTCGGTCTAATATTACTTTCATGTTACGGTACTCTTCATTCAGTATTACCGAATATCCTATGGGAATGGCTGCATAAACATTTGTATTTTGTAACAGAACGGCTTTTAAACTTCTCGTTGACGAATCGATGAACAATCTCCACTCGTTAGGGTTGCAACATCCATGTTTAAAGCAATTCATCAACCCAACTATATCTTTGCAGTAAACTAAGGAAAATTCTTCATCTTTAGCGAAATAATCACGATATTTCTTATCTCTGTCTCGGTAGTAAGAAACTTTAATTTTTCCAGCTTCATTAGTATTTTCTTTTAGCCATGAAGCCAAGGACTCCGCCCCATCCTTTGGTAGGCCCAAATCGCGTATGAGATCATTCACTTTTTCCTGTGTAAGTGGACCTTTCTCCTTCTTAGTATTGTAGGGGATGTATTCTTCGTCACTTGTATCACTTGTACTAGCAACGTCATTGTCTTCATCAGGCGCTATTTCTTCTTCCGCAATAATATCTCCTTCCTCCATTTCTTCTTCTAAGATTTCATCTTCAAGATCCATACTTCCACTTGCGTACATACCCAGTGGATCTTCTCTTTTATCAATTGACGATTCATATATAGGTTTCGTGACACTTTCAACGTTAGCGAAATTAATTTGCGACTTGTTTTTACTATTAACTCCATGCAAATTCGTATTACAAAAATAACAGTCTACTTTTCTTAAAGGTTCCTTCCATATCGTAGGCACTTTCATTTTTACTTCAATTTTACCATTTTTGTCTTTCTGTAGCATTTTCCTACATATTGCGCATATGATTTTAGGAACCCAATCAAATTCATCAATTTTCATATCAAGTTGGGTTGATGAATTCCAGGAAAACATGGATGTTACAACCCTAACGAGTGGAGATTGTTCATCGATTCGTCAACGAGAAGTTTAAAAGCCGTTCTGTTACAAAATACAAATGTTTATGCAGCCATTCCCATAGGATATTCGGTAATACTGAATGAAGAGTACCGTAACATGAAAGTAATATTAGACCGAATAAAATACAATGATTATAAATGGCAAATATGTGGGGATCTTAAAATCATAACAATACTTCTGGGGCAACAATCGGGATTCACAAAATATCCTTGCTATTTATGTGAATGGGATAGTAGGGATAGAAAGAATCATTACATAAAGAGTGTCTGGCCCCTTAGACAAAAGTTCGAACCGGGTTCTAAGAATATAAAAGATAAGCCACTTGTTGATCCATCAAAAATTCTTATACCACCTCTGCACATTAAATTGGGACTTATGAAACAATGGGTAAAATCTTTAGACAAAGATGGTAGCTGCTTTAAGTATCTGCGAAATCAGTTTCCCAAATTAAGTGATGCTAAAGTAAATGAAGGAATTTTCGATGGCCCTCAGATTCGTAAGATGAGAAATGATGAAATTTTTGTTACGAAAATGAATCATACAGAGAGTGAAGCATGGTTATGTTTCAAGGACGTAATTAAAAACTTTCTTGGAAATCATAAGAGCCCAAATTACCAACAAATAGTTTTAAATTTAGTAAATAGTTACAAAAATCAAGGCTGCCTAATGAATCTAAAATTACACTTTTTATATTCGCATGTTGATGAATTTCCAGAAAACCTAGGTGATTACAGCGAAGAGCAGGGAGAGAGATTTCACCAAGATATCAAGGAAATGGACGGCAGGTACCAAGATGGGACATAAATATGTTAGCAGATTACTGTTGGTCGTTAAAAAGAGATCTACCATCAACATCGGAGAAGCGGAAGCGTAATCTACTTCGTAGATCATTTGACAATAAAATAGTTCGTTACCATAAAAAAGAGTAATGGGCTTAATATTTTTACGGGTATTTTATTGAATTGCATATACTTCTAACAAATTTAAAGTAAATAAAGGAGCAGCAAACTATGATATAGTTTTAAAGGATACGATTGTACTTGCATATACATTGTTCTTTGCTTTATGGTTTACATTACCTTTTGCATTGTTTCAGTTTATAACTAATTTTTTCACTCTCTTTACGTCCATGACCTTGAACTAACCTTGAACTGACCATAAATATAACCTTATGGGACTATACTGACCCTGGATTCGGATTCAGCGACCCCAAAAACCCCTAAATGTCATGGTTTGACTCTACTTTTTATGAATCTTTCTGATTTGACCTTCAACTGACCTTGACCATGACCTGATAGGGTTGTAATAAGCCCGGATTCAGATACAGCGCCCCAAAAAAACCTAAGATACCACGGTTTTAGTGTATTTTTCATGTATTTCGATAATTTGACCTTCAACTGACCTTGAGAAAGATCTGATTGTTTAATCTGACCCCGGATTCGGATTCAGCGACCCCAAAAACCCCGAGATACCATGGTTTTAGTGTATTTTTCATGTATTTCGATAATTTGACCTTCAACTGACCTTGAGAAAGTTCTGATGGGGTTAAACTGACCCCGGATTCGGATTCAGCGACCCCAAAAACCCCAAGATACCATGGTTTTAGTGTATTTTTCATGTATTTCGATAATTTGACCTTCAACTGACCTTGAGAAAGATCTGATGGGGTTAAACTAACCCTGGATTCAGATTCAGCGATCCCAAAAACATATAAGTATCGTGGTCAAGTTTTTGGGACTTACAATTTTTTTTTGTGGGGCTTTGTTATTAATAGAATTACTATAAATAAGAAGATAAATTATGTTGATAATTATGTTTTTAATTATTAAGTTAATGAATTTATTCATAATCGTCTAAATTTTATTCACTTGCGCATATGTAATAATTTAATTCATTTATATTACGTATCTTTTAAAATAAGTGATAATTTGTAAATTAGTGACAAAATAACAAATATAATAATTAATGCTAACAAAGCATTGTCAAACGATACGTCAAAGATACAAACATTAATAATATTTAGAATAACATAAAATACAAGAAACGAAAACTCGCTCTTGGTTAATATTAGTTTGTACATTTATTAAACCATAAATTAAATTAAAAAATAATAATTTTAATTAATAAAAATTATGCAAACAAGCTTATATTATTCGATATTACCAATCGGGAAGGTGGCAGAGTTATCTTCCATCAGGAATGGGATATGATAACCGGGGAAAAGAGTATAGGAATGAAAGTGAATACACATAAATAATTTAAATTTCACGCAATTATTAAGTAACACTTATGCTGCTCTTATTAATGGGTTGATTGCAAAAAGTTGAAATGCTTTAAAAAAATAATGTGAAATTATAGAATGTAACAATAAAATTTGTTATGTAATTTAAATATAATGAAAAAAATTAATAAGAAATATTACAAATATTAATTAAATACATGTACATGAACAAAAGTGACTTTAAATCATATAAAAATGCGTTAGAAATCATTAAATGTTATGATCAAAATTTGTATAAAAAAAGATTTGCTCTTTAAGTGTATTTCAAAAATTACTAACGTTAATTTATAATTTATGTTACTATGTAGTTAACCTGCGAACAAAATAATAAATAATCCGATATCGAAAATCGCTAAGACAGCACAATAAGCGAATAAGTACTTTGATTCGATTCCAGATATAAAAGTTAATGAAAGAGAACTATACCATAATAAAATTAACAACTCTAATCAAAATTGTATGATATCGATATTTGAATTATATACAAGAAAATTACTTTTATATACTCGAAATGTTCTTATTCATGACTTAATTTCTGTGATTTGGCATTTGGCTTGTTACCAGCAAACGTACATTTTCTAGAGTTCTTAACAACTCGTATATCGCGGTTCATCCATTTTAAGTTATAAAAAATATGTACTCTCACAAAAAAACCTATTATACGTTGACGATGCGATTTACATGTTTCATCAATCGTAAGTACTCTGGATAAAATTTATTTATATTTAAAGTGATTTCTTGTATTAATTTTTCAGAAATTTTAGTCTCATGACAAATTTGCGAAAAATAGAATTGTAAAACATCATAAGCAATAGTAATAATATTATGAAAAAATCAGACGGAACACAAAGATTTCCTAATTTATTGTTACCTTCAAAGAATTTATATGCTTTAAAGAAAATGAATAAATCATTACTTTGTTCAAAATCTTTATTTTCTCTAGTCAAAACAGATAAACAATTAAAACATTTTAATTTTGAGAAGCATTTTGTAGCTATGTACCCTGCAACGTACTTAACTGAACAGTGATATAGAGATGAAGGTTGAATGATGTTACTTAAAATACTATTAACTTTATCTGAAGGGTTTTCCAAACTATATGTATTGCTATTAAGATTACTAAGATTATTAGCATTGTCTACTAAGTTTTTCACTACTTTAGCTAATATTTCACCATCTGGCAATTCAATTGAATCCTCTACTTCTGAAGATGATGCACAATCAGTATCCGATTCATTATCTTTATTTAATTGTACATTACCTTCAGTGGCTTCGGATAAATTGTTTGCTTCTGCACATGAAATATTATTGCTAGTTGAAGCTATAGCGTGCTCGGAGGCTCGCGCGCATCCCCCGCTTGTACGGAACTTAATATGTAATATACGTATGTTTTGTTAATAACTGAGTCTCTCCCCTTCATTTATTTATCCTTTCTGCCTATCACGTGATCCTTATTCTTACCCCCCGGTTTCGTGGGAAACGGCCCTGGAACCGGGCTAGCCGGCTGCACGTTGCCGTCGTATTAAAGGTACACACGGCTGAAGCGAGATACTCGCAGTTAGCAGGTAAGCTAATGGTCGAGCAGCGCGCCAAAGAGACGCGCGCTGCCTACATTGTTACTATTATAATTAACATTCGGCCCATTATATAATCCTCCTGTTATATGACGCCCATGAACGTGCAGGGTTTGATAAGGACCGCGAGCAGCATAAGAGAAAAATAAATTCTCCCCTCTCGTAAATTTTACTCGCGTCAAAAAGAAAATCACGCGATAAAATCACTCGTAGCCGAGCTCAATATTCAGCGCGAATATTTAGAGCTATTAGCAGCACAAGGAGCTCGCGCGCGGTGCTGTAAGCAAGGTAAGGTTACCCTTATTTACAGTAAGCTAAGTATAGTAATACACAGCAGAGCGAACTACAGCTAGCCGCTCAGCACGGGCAGACGAAACAAGAGTGAAAGACTCAATATTGCTGGCATTGCCGAATAGCGCGAGTATTATTTCGAAACCACGAAAAAATATTCGTAGCAGCCAGCAATATAAACAGCACACAACGAGCGAATCGAAGACGCAAAGCAAGCTGACGAAAAGCCCAGCAAATTGAACAAGCGCTTCGATTCGCATAGGAGAAAAACGCCGGGCGCAGTTGCCCGTGCCGATCGGCAATACACATAGATATATAAATATATATATAGATGTACTAGTACATATAATTCGAGCACAGACAGCTCGGCGGCTACAGAAAACTGCGCGCACTACAGCCGTGTTAGAGACGGAAGATGCCTAATAGCGCGGGGGAGCGAATTCCAGAGGCGAGCACCTTGGGCTCTGAAGGAGTACAGGCCAACATCAGTACGCGACCCTGCAAAATTTTACAGAGGTTAACCCATGACAACTGCTTTATAAAGCATTACCGCCGCAAAATACTCCCTTCGTATCTCCACAGTCAACCAGCCCAGTTTCCTCCTGTAGGGAGAGACATGCTCATCCTTTCCAACACCACATATATATCTCACACAGGAGTTTTGCTACCTTGAAGCCTGGTCTGTAGCTCATCTGATACGTCGAGGTATACAAGAGAGCAATAATCTAAGTGAGAGACAACAAGAGCACCTGCGAGCTGTTTGCGTAACACTTCGGTGGTGCAGGATCTAAAAGATCTGAGTCCATATAAGGCTCTGTTAATCTTGCGACTAACTGCATCCACTTGCGGTTTCCATATTAATTTAGAATCCATAACAACACCGTGGTTAGTTACAGTATCGGCAAGGGAATAGAAACGTTATTCTGCACCTCAATGCCAGGAAGGTGCAATTCTTGCAATTTATTAATATTGTAATCCGACCCAAAAATTATAGCTTTAGTTTTCCCCACATTAAGATGAAAGGCATTCTCAGAAGCCCAAGCGGACACTGCTCGCGCCACAGCTGACAGGCGATCAATGCCTATCTGAAGATCGTCTCTCGCAACCTACGATTTGTAAATCATCAGCATAAAGCAAATGCTCGACACCATCCGATAATTCACCCTGAGGATTTTTGATAGCAGTTAGTATGTCTCCAAGATCATTAATATAAAGGCTGAACAGAAGGGGCCCAAGAACCGAGCCCTGTGGATCGCCAAGATTGGTTGTGCACCAATCAGATTCCCCATTAGATTTTGTAACCAATCGCTGGTTACAACCTGTAATATATGACTTGATCCACAGGACTATGGACCTAGAAAACTCCATTCTGATCAGCTTACGAAGTAATTTAGAGGGCGAAATAGTGACGAACACCTTACTGAAATCAAACATTAGGAGTATGCTAAGCAGCTGTTTCTTGCTATTAATACCATCACGAATCTCCTCTGACAGACTCAGTAGTGCTGTTTGCGTACTATGTTTTTGTCGAAAGCCAGTTTGACGTTGATCAAGGATTTTCTTGGATGAAATGAACTCTAAAATCTGCTCGTGGACGATCTTTTCCAAGACCTTGGAGAGAAAACTCAACAGGGCTATTGGACGGAAGTCCGAGACGGCAGATGGAATTGCCGTCTTCTTTAGAGGCACCAGATGAGCCTTCTTCCAGGTCCCGGGAAAAACCCCTCTAGACAGAGAGTAGTTGAAAATCTTAGCCAAATGATGGCCCAAAACCGGAAGAGACTTTGTGATGACATTTTGGGGTATTCTGTCTTCGCCCTTTGCCTGTGACGAGAAATGAGCAACGACCAGAACAACGTCCGAGAAGGTAACTTCACGAAAAGTGAAGCCATCATCGCTGGCCGTCGATAAGATGTTATCTAGATTTTCGTCATGCTCCTTATGAGAGACAGAGACCCCAACAAAGTGGATGTTTAATTCATCCGGAGTGAAACCATGCAGCTCCTCTTTAGCCTTTGGTAACAGTCCAAGGTGCCGAAGTTCTTTCCAGAAATTTTTGTTATTATCCAGAGCATCAAAAATTCTGCTCTAAATAAAAGCCTCTCGTATTTCAATAGTGCACTGTTCTACTTGAGCTACGAGAGACTGGATCTCCTGTCACAACTTGTTGTCCCGAGTCCGTTTGTAGCGCCGTCAAACGGCATCACGCTGATTATAGAGATCTTTCAGCACGACATCCACCCAAGGAGGGAGACATTTCTTCTTCAGTGTAAACTGTTTCAGAGGGGCAAGTTCGTCGATGATCGCCAAGATGTTGTGGCTAAGATGTTCTAACTTACTATCAACATTCTTATCTGGGCAACTGATGGGCGACCAATCACAAGCAGTAAGGATGGATAGAAGTTCCCCCTGCTTAATAGACTTAAAATCCCTATATGAAAAGTTATTGAGAGTAGGGGACTTTGAAGTTTGGATATCGATTGTGACATCAATTATATTATGTTTACTCGGAAAGGTCGCCATCATGTGGTTCGCATCCAGCACCACATCATTGTCGTCAGTGAAGATCATATCAATCCGAGTGTGAGATTCTCCGACGTGGTGAGTCGCGCTATGATCGACGAATTTAAGGTTTAATTAAAAAATTAACTCTTTAACAAACGACGCTTCCTGAGATGTCGACAACATGTTCCCGTTCAGATCTCCGATTACAATCCGGTGATCGTACCCTACCGAAGAAGTCGTCTGGTTTTGTACTAAGTCAGAATCGTCAGTGAATGAAATCTCTGGAGGTCGATATATGAGGGCCACGAAAATTGGCGGATGGTTGCCTTGTTGCATTCGACACATCAAATATTCAGGGATAGCTGGTTTGCCTTTGTATAACGTAGTTTTTGAGGAGCACAGCACCGTTGCTTTATAAGAATTACGTACAAAAAGGACCGCCCCTCCTCCTTTATTATTCCAGTTCTGCCTTTTTGACGAGTACCCGTCGATCTGAACGCCAACATCGTCGCTCTCCCCGAAACGCGTCTCAGCCATGCCGAATATATGATAGAAAGGACGAGCAGTCACAAGGAATTGAGGGAACATACTCATATGCTTACTAAGCGATGTTGCATTGAGGAAGCCCTCCCTTAGTCCCCCAGTTTCAACCTCTCTTGTTACGTCCCCGCGTAGTCAAATTCCATCGCCACAGCAAGGCGCATCAAGAGGAAATGCGCATGAGATACTAACATCGCCGTCTGGAGAAAACTTCAGAATACCTACCGACGTCATGATGCTATTCCATGAAATTAAGAAAAGGCAGGACAATACGGACAATCAGATCGCAGAACTAACACGGTTAATTGAACATTCGACAGGAGTAAGCGCTCCATCGTACGCAATCGCATCTAGCACATGCCTTGATAATGCGCAGAACCATAAAGCTGGCAATGTACACAGGCAGAGCAATCTACGAGTGCAATTCCAGGATATCTTCACGATTGCGCAATCAGCTACGGGCTCCAGCAGCCCCCTGCAGAGACATCCAGGGCAGCGCCGTGTGCCATCGCTCGCTGATGCTAGGGGAGGGGGGGAAACTTTTTTAAATACCCTGTCTTTTAATAATTATTATTCAGATTTATTTAATAAATTGATATAATATTTATAAAAAGGGCTCAAAATTAATATTTTAGTTTATTTTATGACCAAAAATTAGTCCGTAAAATGTTAGTGTATGGAATAACAGGTAAACTTTGTTTAAAATCACAGGATTTTCACCTTAATATGCAAACGCCATTAGAAGTAAAAGAAAGTAATAATATAAAAAAATTTCAAATACTTGAAAAAAAACTTAAAAATATCTGATAAAAATAGTACGATATACTGTTCAATACTATATATGAAACTTCTCTTTGCATACATATTAATATTTCTAAACAACATTTCAGAATTAAAGCATTTGATTTAAAAATACTTGCTAATACGAATCAGCCCCGGTCTCCCCTATACATACACATACATATATAGACATTTTATCTAACTCGATTTTTCTGACTCAGGAACCCCGAAATCTATTGAAATATCTGATTAAAAAATTTACATCGTTTCAAAGCTTTCTCTTTAAAACAGCAAAATTCCTGAAATATATTTTCCAGCAAACATCACCGTCATGCAATATATATCATACATCAAACAAATTAAATACACAAAAACCACCACTTAAAAAATTAAAATAAAACACTACTCACTAAAAAATTATACATAGCAATAAATAATACATTAAATAACGTTCAACCTTTTTTAACATAATTTATTCTAATTTTACATTAATTTACTCACAAATAAAGATGTTAAAATATTACCCCACATAAATCCTCTATTAAAGGTTAATCTGAATTTCTTTTTGCTTGTAAATAACATTGCATTATTAACATTTATAACCTCCAACAAATTAATACTTTTCATATTTATTTATATTTATAACACTTATATGAAAGAAAAATTAACCTTATCTCGTCACCAGGAAATCTGTGAAACGTCAAAGTAGGATTCTTCGCCTTCGAACTTTTACAGCCTTTGTAGGCGCAAAGTGTCTTAGAAGATGACGAACCTACCCTAAAGAAGCAGCTTCGCGAAAACACCTAATTCACTATTTAACTAAATCGCGAATCAGAATTAATTATTTTTCCCCTCTTTCTTAGTAATTCGCACGTATACTAAGCTCAAGACAAATAAACAGAACATGCGGATTCGCAAAGCTCTTTGCTCTTCCCGCTTTTTACATCAGAAGATCGCGAGGGAAACTGATTATGCGTGCGGTTTCACGGCAATTGTTTTTTTTTACAATAACAGTGGAACATTAAATATTTGTATGGGGTTTTTTGTCAATAAATAACACTTCTATATTATTTATTTCGTTTATTACTGCTAAAAAATATATAATAAATAAATATATTCACTTCAGAAGTTAATACGTGGCGGCGCCAAGTTTCTGGCTCACCGCACTACTCGCCGGTGAGCCAAACATTCGTCCCCTTTTCGTAACCCAGGAGAATTCTTCTATATAGGTCTATATTTGTTGATATCGAACGTCATCGACGATTTCTCAAGATACCCACACTTATACCAGATAAGTCATAGGGATGAGACAGCAGGATTCATCAAGGAGTTCGAGCGAATGACAAGAACGCAGTTTAATAAAGTACCCAAAGTAATTAGGTCAGATCGAGGAAGAGAATACTTAAATAAAAACTTGCAGGCATATTTAAAAAGGCAAGGCATCCGCGTACAGTATACAGCTCCATACTCAGCGCAACAGAACGTAGTTATCGCAAGAAAAAACAGATCGCTGCTCGACATGTCAAGATGTATGCTTTTTGATGCGGATTCTAAGCAGATTTGGATTACAAGAAGCAAAAATCTCTAATGTCCCATTAGATCAAGGATACATGAAAACCAGCGACAACGATTCGCCGATGCCTGAAAGCGAAAGATATCAGCAGCTGATTGGAGCACTGCTGTATATACCAGTTAATACACGGCCGGACATTGCTGCAAGTGTGACTATTCTCAGTCAACATAATAAGGTACCCACTACGACCGATTGGAACGAGGCAAAAAGGGTCGCCCGCTACCTAAAAGGGACAAAGGATATCGAGCTGCGTCTAGGTCAAAACGGCGGCGCAGCTGCGCTAATCGGCTATGCAGATGCAGATTGAGCTGAAAATCGCATTGATAGAAAATCAAACAGCGGCTATTTATTTCATTATTTTGGCTCACCAATAAGTTGGGCATGTAGAAAACAACCATGCGTTTCATTATCGTCAACAGAATCTGTGGATATTGCCCTTATGGAAGCGACTCAGGAAGGGATGTGGATTCGTTGTTTACTCGAAGATTTCGAAGGAAGAGCGCAAGAAAAGACATTGATCTATGAAGACAATCAAAGCTGTCTTAGGCTCATAGACCATAAAAAGTTCAGTCACCGGACCAAGCACATCGACACGAAGTATTGGCAGGGGTTGGAAAAGCAAAACAAAAAATAATTGATAATGTAATGAAGAAATCAGAGATAATCTATTGAAACTGGGCATAGAACTTACCACAAATAAAATCACTTTCATAAGAAAACTGTCAATCTAAAGTCAAACTGAAGTATTGAAATAAATGTTATAGAACTAATTAATCTGACGTTCTTAGTGCGAGTTGCGTTAGTGTGAGAGAGTGAGAAGATAGTATCCGTGAGGTTGTCAGCCCTGAAAATGACAAGAAGGGCGCGAGCATTGTGAGAGCTGGCAGATTCCGTCGAGCCGCGAGAGAGAGAGTGGATGCGCACTATGATATGACGAGCGAGCGCGTATCAGATAAGCGCGCAAAAAAGGACTAACGAATGAATGGACGAGAGTTGCCTTGTACGAATGAGTCGAGGGTCATGCGAACCGATCGAACAGAATATACTCAATAAGTCGTGCAACGAGTAGTTATTCTTAATCTAAAGTTTTCTTATGACTATATCATTATCTTTCTTATTTGAAAAGATTTTGTGTGAAGTTTATTTCGCTCTAACATTTCAGAAAGGGAATGAAAATGAATTGAAGTATCAAATCTGCAACTGTGAAGGTTTTGAACTCAGTGCGTAAGTAAAATTTAAAGAAAAAGACTGGTTATACAAAGAAAATTGTCACGAAAAATTGAAAACGGCCGATACGCCAAGTCAAGTTTGAACAGAAAAAACCGTTGGTATTGTAGAGAAGCGTGGCATGCATAATGCAACTGCCGATGTGTTAAAAATTACAATCCACGTTAAACCCGAACGTGGGCGGAGGCGTAAAGAAACCGGAGAGATTTGTGAATATGTACTGTGAGAAGGAATCTTGTATAAACGAGATAAAATTAGGGATTAGTAACTTTATGCAGTACCATTGGTTGAAGGAATTCTAGTAATCAAGAATCAGAATCTCTCTAGTCATTTCGGCGTAGATCGAACAGTAGTGATATTGCGATATTTTTGTTTTTTTAGAAGACATACTGCTTCTTGCGTCAAATACATCTTTGCGAAAAACAAAGTTGACAAACAAGGTGGCGAACTACGTCCAATGCGGGTAGGCACACATTTGTTCGATATTGTTTATTCATATCAGTCAAGGCTATTTATGATTTTGTTACGTAAGAAGAAATGTATCTTTGCGGCAGTTGATAATGTAACCAAGTTTTGTCAACTCTGTGCGGTTCGAAATGTGAAAGTTGCTACTGTATTACATCAGGTTGAAAAAATGATTTAGCACTTTGTAGCGCCTACGTGGTTTATTGCTGATTGAGATATCGTATTCACTTCAAGTTAAAACACTTTGTATAGAACACGGAATACAACAAATGCTCAATTTGAGTAGACATGCGCATACGAATGACAAGATTGAACGTCTAAAGGAGATTTATACTCTTCATTAAGCAATATAGATAGATAGATAGAAAGATTAAGGTATATTTAGCACAAGTCAAAAATACATTTCAAAAATACATAAACTTTGTAACATTATAAATTTGTACATATCGTCATATCACAAGACAACGGGAAAAACTTCGTATGAATTGCTTTACGACGATATTCTTCGATTCAAAGAGGGTAGGAATTCAATTGCGAAGTGATAGAGTTCGAACAAATATTATGCATTAAAAATGTTAGGTATAAACCCGGTGACATTTTCTTCAGGAAATGTAATGCGATGGCGACCAGAGAATGAATGAATCTCCGATCTCATTATAAAATACCCATAGCTATTGAGGAAGTTGTATTCTCCGGTATGTATGGCGTGCAAATCCTAAACACGTTAGGTAGATCGAAGCTAGAGGCAACTACGCATGTGAACCAGGTAGAAATTTGGCAGAAGAAACTTAATAAAGAAACTCAGGAAATGTAATTAACAAGTTGGTGAGTAGTACCAACTACCCTTATTTTATTGTATCCCTTCTAAGAGAAGGCAACCTGCACACAAAGAAAAAAAATATTATGCTGTAATATTGATAAATTCAAAAACTATTTACAAATGCAGAATAACTCATGTAAAAATATATGTATCTTTGTAATATTATGTATCGAGCTCGTACAGCTGAATAAACCTATTATGAGGTTTTGAAGACTAAATGAAAAAAAATATTATTCAGGTTTCCTTAAGAGCCGAAAACCTGGTATTGTATAGTTTGCTGATTTTTTCACGGTGTTCAGTAAACAATTTAGTAGTTTAAAATATATACATTGTTTTTATTTTATGCAATAAAATTGCAGATATCATTGAAGTTCTGAAACTAATTCTATTCCATTCTAATTTAAGAAAGATCTCTTGGATGATCCGCCTATCTAATTTCTTCTTGAAAATCATGAGAAAAAATAAAATTTTTCCATTTTAATGTTTTCAGCGAAAATACTTTGTTCAAGAGATATTTCAAGCTTTTCATTCATTTCACTGAATTTGTAATAAACTGTGTACATTCCTTGAATCTCTTTTAAATTTATTTTATAGCATTTTATCATACTTTCTCATATACTATATATTACTATTAACTAAATATTAATATACGAGCCTTGACATTATAATATACAATGAATGCTTACCTTTGGACTTCATGTTACGATACTTTAATCTGTACTAAGGTCGAGTGCCCCTATTGAATACGCAGATCGTGCAATGTGGACTGCATATTTAATAGTCCTTCGGTGCACCCACTTATTATCGCTCTTGTATTCTTCTCTCTATTCATACTCGTCTTTTCTGATGTACCACAAACTCGAATACGCTTTACCTCATTCATATGTGATTAAGGTCGTTCAGAACTATACGTATCCCTCACAATATTGTTGCGTATTCTCACTACCTTCGAAATACGTTAAGCACGTCGTGCATAATGCGAATGTTTCTTATTTTCTTTCGTGAGATGAAAGGAACAAAGAAATAGTATTCTTCATGTTGGTAAGCAAGTATATATTTAGAAATAACACACAAATAAATTGTGAACGAAGCTCTGTATGTACCAAACAACTTGTTCAGCTAAATTTTTCAAAAAAACTTCTTCACATCTACTAATTTCACACATAGTTTATCAAATAATCTTTGTTAACTCGATCCCATTATCCGTAGTTATATATTTAGTAACTTACCGAAAATGCGCGTTTCTCGCGTTTCTATTTAATTCTATCTTATTTCCTTCTGCTGTGTTTTTGTTTCATCTATTATTATGCTCATAGGCAAGTATTTTGTTTGAAACATTGTTGCAAATTATTACTAGCATAAAAGTTTTCTTTGTAGGCGGTAGGCAAAAACATAAAGAAAAATATTTTTTTGAAAAGCATACGGAAAAACACTTTTGCAGAACATGAAAATAGTTACTGCACTACTCGAAACTTAACTATAATGCTCAACGTACGTAAAGGCCACGTCTATCCGTAGATATAGAAATGTTATTTTGCAAGAAATGTTTATCACAAATTACAATAAGCAAAAATAATTACTATTTGGATTGATTTTAGCTACGTTTTGTATTGTCTATTGCAATAATTTATTCAGTTATTCTTTATTCGTTTATACTCCTAAGCAGCTTAACACATTTATCGATTAATTAATTGTGAAAAGGCTATTATATTCTAAACATGGTAACTTTTCGCTACAATAAATGATAATTATTTTTCAATAATAAATTAAACAAAAAATATTAAATATTTATTCTTTTATATATTATGTTTATGAATATAAACAAATTTGTTTAGATCAAAAGACTGAAAATTTGAAGAAAAAAACTACGGCAACTGTGATTTTGTCAATTTTGGGAGTCACCGATAAAGACAGTAGGTAACTAACAATGGGTTAGGATGGATAATTTTCTTTATAATTTTTTAACTTCCTTGTAATGTACATAATACAATTAAGCATATAATTGAATATTTAAGCTCATTTTAGAAAACGATATAGAGTCATTGACATTTTTTAATTTTCATATTTAGACACCCTTTTACCACCTAAGTAATTGCAAGATCTTTCAAATACAAAATGACAAACAAGTACAAAAGTGCGAAATTCAGTTAGTTGACAAATTTCAATTAAAAAGGGTCCCGGCCAATTTGAAAAATTGACTTTCAGTCTTAATCAAATAAAAGATAAAAAAATATAAACAGTATAAAATCGAAATTAGTCTAGCCATACTCGAGATTAATAGAATAAAAATAGTATAATAAAAAATAAAATGCAATGGCAAACACATACACATACGCACACGCACCCGACCCTCCATACATGCACGCGCTCATACGCACGTGCGAATACGCGTGCGCGCATGCGACGACGTACACATGTATATATATATATATATATACATGTCATGGGTAATTTGATAAGTCCTGCATGTTGAATAGTGCCCGGAAACGTGATATATACTTCTGAAGTTATCTTTTTGCCCGAGCATTATGCACTGTGCTACTCGTTGACTGGGTAATGTAATTATTTGTAATTCCAGAACCATTTTTGGTTGCATTGCAACTATGTTTTTTTATCTAAAGAGAGGTAAAAAGATATGAACGTAGGAGTTTAAATAAAATTAATACAAATATGATCTTTTGTTTGCTTTATTACATGTATTTATCAATGTCAACTACTATTTATTTTCTCTAACCAATTTTAACATATATATAGGGTTCTTATAAGTGTCTGAATTTTTTCAGATTCTTTTTGCCAAGTATGTTCGAGTTACAGTGGGTCAAAGACGGTAATTTTAGCATTTTTTTGCATTTTTGAGCTGTTTTGAATGATGTTTAGCTCAATTGGAGTGCATTTTACGTAAAAATTGAATCTGTACTTTTTATGCAAATTTTCTGAATTTAAAAAAAATATATTTTTGAGGTCATTTGACACTTCATTACATGGAGATAATTGTCAAATTATCCTAAAAAATTATTAAAGCGTACACTAAAATGCTATCCTATTCAGCTAAAAATCATTCAATACAGCTCCAAAATGCAAAACATTCTAAAATTATCGTCTTTGACCCACTGTTACTCGAACATACTTGGTAAAAAAAATCTGAAAAAATTCACAGACACTTATAAGAACCCTATATACATGCTAAAATTGGTTAAAATTAAAATCTTGGCTAAAAATTCATATGTCAATCAGAGTAATAAAAGTAACAGTAATTATTTAGAAATATAAAGTAGACTTATTTTGTACAGATAGAAGCAATAGGTGTTGAATCCTTAGATTTTAGACGAACAAAGGTAAATGTCCAAGTTGAGATTTCCATGAACTGTAAATGATGTTAATGTAAGTAAGCGAAGAGGGGAAAGGGTTTACACTTTTTCAGTATACGGATAACATCAGTGCGATATATATACCTTGGGAATGAATGCTTCTTTGAAGGCAGAAAGTTTGCATTTTAACGTTATCTGTTTTTAACTAACTCGTGAAAAATCGTTTTAATAAGTGAATGAACGAATTATTACTGTCGCAAAATCAAAAGACTCAAATGTTTACTAAAGTTCGATACTTGGATATGATTGACAAACTAAAATTAGCAAACAATTCACAAAGTTATCTGTGGAGTATCAATGCTTACGTCGAAAATCTTTTCAAATACTTCATGATACTTACGATTAAATTGGTAATGGTGGAATAAATCGTATTGAAGAAGAGTTAAATGATAAATATGAAAAAATATATAGATATATAGAGAATATAGAGATGACTGTAATCTACCTAAATCTTTGTAAAATTTTTCAAAAGGAACACAGTGTACCCAAAATAGGCTTACTACACGGAAAAAAATCTTGACTTTTATTAGCTCAAAAACAAGAAGCCTGATGCTATACTGTTAATAATACTAAATGTGAACTGTATACGGTCGTATTCAAGTACGCTGATCGATCTAAGTAAGCACTGGAATAAGATTCCTAGTTTGGACTACCTTACGAAAGTAAATGAGCGCTACCCATGGGACCGATTCAGCTCGATCGGTCGAGCAGGCTCGCTGCCGTTCAATATCGTTGTTTACAAGCGCAGCTGTGCGTGTAATACGTATGCGCGATAAACCCAACTTCTTCGACTCTTCCGACAACTACACGCGCAAGCGATTACTTTGACTTGAATTGTAACGGATTACTCGCACAACGTCGACTTTACCACTGATTTTGTATTCTTCATTGCGGGGTGAAATAAAGAGGATATTGTAAGTAATATTACTTTAGTCAACGAGCCGAATCAGCTCGATGCGTAGACTTAGCTGAGTCTCTCGTAGATCCCTGGTTCAGTACCCCCTCCACCATACTCTGCCAGTGCTACGATCGAGCTGGTTCAGCTCGATGGGGCGCGCTGAATTACTGCGACGGTGCATGGGATTGTTTCAGATGTACACAACGAACTACAACAAGCAAGGATTTTTTTCCGTGTAGTTAAACCAACTATTAGCAATTAAATGAATTCACGGCGTCAGGTAGATTTTGTCGACATTCAATCGCAAGCAGATGGCGATTGTAGGTTTACTTTTCTATACCAAGGTGATTTGACTAAATTTGTGCAGCTCCGTCCACTTAAAACAAAAAGGGCCGAAGCAGTAGCATATGCCGTTTTAGATATATTTGGTGCACCAAGTATTTTCTGTAAAAACAGAGTGCTAATAGGCGTGAGTTCTGTATTTAAGTTATTGAAGAATTGTACAGTTTATATCCGGATTGAAAATGGTTCATGGTAAACCTAGGCATTCCCAATGCCAAGGTTCAATTGAAAGATCAAACCAAGCTATAGAAGATATGCTCAGTTCTCGGCAACAATCTAAAAACACTGATAAATGGTCTTACGGCTTAAGATTTGTTCAATTTATGAAGAACAGAGCACACCACACTGGCATAAAGAACAGTCAATAAGAGGATATGTTTGGTTCTAAATTAAAGGTTGGATTATGAACTTCTTATCCACATGATGCCTTAATAAATACTAATACAGAAGAAGATTTAAAAAAACTAATGGGAATAATGAATTCCAAGATAGCTTGAATGAAAAGGAAATCAATGATAATATGGATTCAAATAATAATGCAGATTTAGCTTCGTAAGATTCAGATACGTTTTTATGATGTGAAATTAATTTAACTACACAAGATACAGATGTCGATATATAACTGGTGAATAGTGAGACGAGTGATAGAATATTAAACATAAATATTGCGAAAAAATTAAAAAATATATCTAAGAACAGAAAATCATCTTTGTCAAACCTTGAATAACTAGTTAAAAAGTGATTACAATCTCAAATTCCTAATTTCCAGCTGCTAATATTGGAGAAACAGTAAGAATTCGAGTACCAGACGTAGACCGAGCATTAGTGATGAAAGAAATATTTTAGCTGATGTTTTAGGAAATAACGGTGAAAATCTTTACAAATTAGGTATTAAACATGGTATATTAAATCAACAATACTCAAGAGATAAATTTACTGTTTATAAAGAAAATGTTCAATCTATCGATGAAATACCAGACATAGAAATTTCTCTAAGCGAATGTGCCAAAAATGTGTCTATTTGTGAAAGACAATGCTATAGTAGATGTAACTGCAAGGGTGATTGTCGTTCCAATAGATGTAAGCATCGCAAGAAAACTGAGAAATGTAACTCTAAATGTCATCAAACTCTCAGTTGTTCAAATAAATAGAATTATTATTTAATATATCGGTGTAATAGTTTATAATCATTATGTAATTATGTCTTAGATGCATATGATAAATACATGTAATAGAGCAAAGAAAAAGATTATATTTGCAGTAATTTTATTTTAACTGCTACTTTCATATCTTATTACCTATGTTTAGATAAAAAAAATAGTTGCAATACAACTAAAAATGATTCTCGAATTATAAATAATCACTTTACCCAGTCAGCGAGCAGCACTATGCATAATGACCGGGCAAAGTGATAATTTCACAAGAATTTATCACATTACTTAACGGAGCAGGGCATTATACATAATGCCCGAACATTATTCAAAGTGCACGACTTATCAAATTGCCCATAACATACACACAAGTTCACGAGCGCACACTTACAAGGAGAGAGTATAGGAGTACCGGATCATGAATTTTGATGAAACATTTTAAGATCATTTACTGGTATCTTGAAATGAAGCTTAGCAGCTGCAGTTTGTTTGAACAGTCCTTATGTCATGAGATAAACCTAAAAACATTAACATTTGCAATATATCTATGTATAAAATTTGTCAATTGAGTATATGAGCACTGTTAATTTTTTAGCTATATATTGTGATATAAGGTATATTTACATAATCTACCGTATTCTGGAAATCTGGATTAACGTTTTAGTTGGATTACCTAGTCGGTAATACTTCGATGAGAAGGTAAGTTCCTTGATATAAATCTACCGGACAATCGTCTCTTTATAATATTATGGTATTCCAGGAATTAGGATCAAACGACCCATCGACACTTGTGGATGGACGCACTGTTGATGCGTTCCATGAATAGGATCAAAGTTATGAGAAAATATATGTTTCTATTTGGGGGGTGCGATCGCATCGAATGTGGATAAGGTGTCTGAAAAGGCTAGCAAGAAAAACAATAAGTGTTTGCCTAAAAGGAAGGTATCCATAGTGGTGTGTATTTTTTGTGAGAAAGTATACAGTGCCAATGACTTTAGAGAATTAAATGAGCCATAATATATTAGTAGTGTTTTAGTAATTTGTCCTGACCATGGTCACATCAGCCTAACCTCAAAAACTAATGAGAATAGCCTACAAGAAGCTGCAAAAACAATAGTTTCACAGATTAAATCGACGAAAAAAGTTGAAATAAGACGTGAAATCTTAAGTGAGGTTGCCAACGAAAATGAAATCCATCACGACGTTACAGTATTGGAAGAAAACAATCACTGTGAAAATATCAAAATTGAAAATACATTGCTACGACAGCTCAAAATCGAATTAAAAGACAAAAATGCACCATTAAAATAACTGCTAGATAAAGCAAAGAAGGAAAATCTCAATGTCACTAAAAAAACTTTTGCTGAGATAAGCTCCAATATTATCAAACCTTAACAGCAACGAGTTGCTAGAATAATTGTGAAAAGAACAGAAAAATATAGTAAAGACAACATTAAGCAATATGTCGCACACTATCTAAGTAGAGGAAAGTATATACAAACAAGAACAATTCATACAAAAAACGATGATAAAGTTATGATTAACTATATGAATGAGGAAAGTGCAAATGAAACCGAAACAATTCAAACCAACAATCCTCCTTCAAATCAATTTAAAATTGAAAACGAATAAGTTATGAAACCAAAGGCGAAAATAGTTAGAATAGATAACTGTTTAAACATGGATTTAAATGGTATAGTACAAGACATGAATACTAGAAATTTCATAAATCGTGACATAAAGTGTGAGGGACTACATATATATACAAACAGCAAGACCAAAACACAAAGCGTGCTACTTGAGGTGACTGCTGAAATATACAAGTACATCAAAGAAAATAAAAGCAGAGAAATGCGCTGGATCGCACAAATCATATGACTGTGATAAAGACAATACTATGAAATGTGCCAACTGTATATACAGTAATCAAAAATATAAGTCCAAATATAACATAAATCACATTGCAGCAGGCAGTAAGTTATGTGAAATTTTAAAAAACCATATAAAAAAATATATAGACACAAATGATTACACAACAAATCCTACTGTACCAAGGTACATCAGTAATGTAGGAAATGAATTTCAACGACCAGAGTCACAAAATTATTCTGATATACATAACAAAGAATATCCAACACACACTGCTATACCAACACACATTGGTAAGGTAGGAAATATACTGCAATAACCAGTCACCAAATTTTTCTGATACACAAAACGAAGAATCCAACAGCCACGATACACAAAAAGAGGAATCCAGCAACCAGAAACAAGTCAATCAACAACAGGACATCAACAGGAACAACTAAACTAAAGCACAACAAAAAACAACAATCTGCAACAACAACAACAAAAACAATAAAAACCAACAGGAATTAGAAGTAAAAAATAACAGTAAAATTGAATTTAAAACTGTACAAAAAGATTCAGTGCAAAAAGAAAAAACTCATGGTAGTATTGATAGTCTTAATAAAGTTATAAAGAATAAAAATGATTTATTACTACATGTAAATATAAGAAGTACGAATGCAAATTTTAACAACTTGTTAATATTACTTGAGAGTTTAACCAAAAATCATTCCATTGTAATATGTACAGAAACTTTAGTTCCGGAAAATTATAAATTATATGAAATAAATGGTTATGAAAGTTACTATAATTTAAGTAGAATTAATCAAAATGATGACGTAATTATTTTTGCTAATAAGCATATACTTCATACAACTAAAGTTGTTGAATCTGGAAGGATTAAAATACTTTTTTTTTTTTTTTTTTTTTATTATTATTTAACGTCGCCATGTTTGTGCTTCCATGTGGTGCTAATCGACGACGGGGGTCTGCGGTGTGTTTGTAAACAAAGCACATGTAATTTTTACAGAGGTGCTTGTATCAATCGGCAGAGACTAGGATTCGAACCCGGGTCACCGGCGTGGGAATCCGACACTCTACCGACTGAGCCGCCGCAATATACTTAATACGAATATTGCTTTAAATAATTGCAGTAGTATGGAAGTTTCTGCTATATATAGATCTCATGACATACCTAAGTATGAATTTATACTAGATTTACATAAATCCCTAAATAAAAAAAAGAAATATCAAAAACCATTTCGTGATAGGAGATTTTAATGTTAATTTACTTCAGTTAGATAAAATGAGTCAAGAATTTCTTTGTAATTTTCTAGTTAAGAGATATACTCCTGATTTTTTAGGTGTAGCTAAACCTCCAATTATCAATTGTAAAGGATCTTGTATTGACAACATTTTTTCAAAATCAAGCTTTTTAAGAACAGAAACATATAAATTAAAATATTCTATAAAAGACAACTACCCTTTATTTATTGCTATTAAAAAAATAAAAACTGAAAATAAGATTTCAACTGTAACACTGGATTATTAATAAATAAATGAAATAAAGCTATGTGTAGAGCTAGCAAAAAAAAAAGAAAGACAAAAAGACACATAGGAATAATTGTATCACAGATGATATTATAAAATCTTGTGAAATCAAGGATTTCATATATAATCTATAGAAAATGTATCATGCTAATAATGACCACTTAAAAAGTGTGTACAAAAACTATGCCAAATTTTAGACAAGGTCATACTAGACGCAAAAATAAAGTACGATAAAAATCTAGTCCAAGATAACCTAAATTATCCTAAAAAGTTATGAGAAATTATAAACACAAATACAGGGGAAAAAGCCAAAGCAAGGGATACCATAAATTACTTAAAAATAGATAATGATAAGATTACGGATAAAACTGAAATGGCTAAAGTTATGAATAACTACTTTTGCGAAATAGGTCATAATAAAATAGGTCATGGAAAATTAAACAGAGTTGAAAGTTGCAAGTACTTAGGAATCATATTTGATTACATCTTAAAATGGGATGAGCACATTCAATACATCATAAAGAGAGCCAAATATTTAGTATATATATATATATATATATATATATATATATATATATATATATATATATATATATATATATATACTATAAAATCGCCAAATTTATGTCAACTGAAATGATGAGAATGATATACTACGCTTTATTCATAGTTTGATAAATTATGGAATAATTGCTTGGAGAAGTGATTATAAAACCAATCTTGATTTATTGCAAAATCTGCAGAAAAGAATACTCAAAATTGTTAATAAAACAATTGAAACACTAATATATCATTACCCTAATCTAAAAACTCAATTCCTTAAGTCAAGCAGTATCACTAGGAAAAAAAGCTTAGTGATTCCCAGAAACAAAAATAAGGTCAGCAATAAAAATAGTTACACAAAAGCAATAACAGCTTTCAATACATTACCAAATGATCTAAAAACACTAGAACTAGATAAAAAGTTACAAAAAAATAAACTAAAAATCTGGATAAAAGGTATCTGAACTATCTGAAGTGAAATTATGTTAAATTTTGTTATTAGATAAGTCAATTAAATTTTACAACGATACTAGTTTAGTTCAAAATTTATACTATACTAGTTAAGTTATTTAGTTATTTTTAAGTAAGTTAAGTTTTAAGTAATTTCTGTCACTTTAGTTTTGTATGCCGGACCTGCGCACAGGTAACTAGTTTACCTGTGTAGGGATTTGCATCATTTTGTCAAACTCTATGTATGTAAATCTTCTTCTGGATAATAAATTTGAATTTGAATTTGAATTTCTGTGGAGTTATATTAATCCAATTATATTAAACGTTATATTAAACCATAACTTAGTACTGTCGGTTACTTAAAAGTAGAAGGGGGCTGAATCATAAATATTACTTACAGCTATATAATATATATATATATATATATATATATATATATATATATATATATATATATATATATATATATATATATATATATATATATGCATGATTCCATGTAAATTGAGCATGTCCAAAAATCAAAATGTCCCAAAACTCAGAAAATGTTGATACTCATACCCAGAATGTGTAAAAAATTCAGATCCCAAAGTATAATATTTCAAGGTGAATTCAAGGTCAAAAAATGCACTTTTCCCCATTTTTTTAAATTTTGCCAACTTTCTTTGATTTCTGACTCAAGAACTAGCCATTTTTGAGAAAAAAGTTGAACACTTTTTCTTGTTGAAAATGAGGTAAGGAATCTAATGAAATTTTGTGCAGACCCCATTATGATATTTTGTGAAATCATGCATTCTAATGTATTGTGACATTCGGTTTCCAGCTAATTGCCGTATATTTTACCAAAGAAAAAAATCTTAAAATTCAGTTTTCTATATTACTTTTCGTTCTAGACTTTGTGCGAAGTGGTCTCAAGCTGAATTTGATGCTCAAATGAATAATAAGGAATTTGATGCAAAATATAGTATAAATCAAAATTCTGAAAAATCTACTTCCGCATCGCAGATTATAATTTTTCGTTTAAATCCACTTTTGAACTACTGCTGTATCACATTAAAATATACATTCAAGGTCAATGATTTCATCTACAGTGCATACACAATATCCAGATTTCAAATAATAGGAGGAAACGTGTGATAATAGTCACATAATAGAAATAAATTCTGCAGAAATTATATTCAGCTTGAGACCACTTCGTACTAATTCTAGAACAAAAGGTAATATAGAAAGCAAAATTTTAAGATTTTTTTGCTTGAAATAATGTATGGCAATTAGCTGGAATCCGAATATCACAATACATCACAATGCATGATTTAACAAAATGCCACAATGGTGTTTACGAATTTTTTTTTGATTCCTCACCATATTTCCAACAAAAATGTTATTACATTTTTTTCTCAAAAGTGAATAGCTTTTGAGTTAAAAATCAAACAAATTTGGAAAAATCTCAATAAATGAAATAAAAGCATTTTTGGACATTGAAATTGTTTTTACACATTCTGGGTATAAATTGTAAAGGGGCTTTTACTATATAAATACTCGCGATATATTAATATAATAGGAGAGCATGATTAGAATAAATAAAGGTGTGGTCAAGAATGACACCCGATTTACCACATAATATAACGTATATTCTGGTGAAACGAAACGTACATTTACACACGTGCCGCTGTACATGTGTTTGAAAAGGTACAGAAAGAGAGAGAGAGAGAGAGAGAGAGAGAAAGAGAGAGAGAGAGAGAGAGAGAGAGAAAGAGAGAGAGAGAGAGAGAGAAGAGAGAGAGAGAGAGAGAACGCTGTGTTGCGCTCAACGCTTACGTAACATACTCTAGTTCATTGTTTCCCTACTCGATTACTACCAATCCTAGCGTTACGCTTGACTACTACACGCGTTTGACGCTGCCTACCACGCTTATTCTCTATTACTGAAGGTACATTGTTCGCTCGCGACTCGTCTGGCTAAAGCTCGGGGCTACTTTGACCCTCGCCGTCATATGACAAACTGATGGTCAAAAGAGGAACTATGTAACACAGGAGCATATGCGATAGGCGCCTTAATCTGTTCGAACGCCATCTGTGGCTCATCATCTCATTCATACTTAAACCATTTGATCTCGTAAGATGGTTAAGCGAGTCCACAATCGTTGCGAAATCCCTAAAAAATTTCCTGTATTACGACGCCATTCCTAGGAATCGTCGGAGCTGTTGAAGATTGTTCGGAGCAGGAAACTCCAACACTGGGGCGATCTATTCTGGATCCGGTCGGAATCCATCTCGATTCAAGAGAACCCGTAAATATCTAACTTCGCTGCAGCAGAACTCACTTCTATCAAAATTGATGGTGAGGCCCGCGTCAATATTTCTGCAGAGAACACACTCAAGCAAAATTATTCAGAGCCGATAATTTTGTCGCTCAATTCCTGGAACGTTGCGGGATCGCCGGATACACCACATGGAAGAGAACAGAACTCGAATAAGCCAAGGCCTAGCACTGTAAATGCAGTCAAGTGTAGTGACTCTTCATCTAACGGCACTTGATGATAAGTTCTGCTCAGGTCAATACTAAAGATATAATGTGCTTTCTGTAGCTTTCGCAGAATAGCATCCATGTAAGGAAGCGGGTACGAAGCTACAGAACAAAAAACAAAATCTGGTAAGTATTGACAAATATATTTTATCTTTTATTGTATATAATAATACGTAAAAATAACATATATGCACTTAATTAAAATATTTATAAACCGCCATTAAAATCTCAACAGCCAGAAAACATTCAAAAAAGGACATTATTTTGATCATCGTTTTACACAACAGGCATCGGTAAATTTTGATAAGCTTGATTGTATAGATTCTTTTAAGTAAACCTTAGAAATCTGTGTTGCAATATTATTTTATTTTTGTTTCTAAAAATATTTATTATTTCCACAAAATTAATGTATTTTGTTATAATTATTGCCCAACCAAAATTTGTATTTAAACTTTTATCAATAGGTTTCAACATAGATTTATAAGAAAGGTATTTAAATAGCAGATTACCATACATTTAAAACATAAAAATAAAATTTGTTGTATAAAACGCCACTGAGAGTTATAAAAATAAATAATTGAGAAAAATGACTTTTAAGTAAGTATAGTAGCGGTCATGGTAGGATTTCATCTCAAAATCGGCCTTTGATGTATTAGTCGCGCGTGAGAAACGCGGAGAAAATTAAAAATCTTCTCACCGCGTTACAGATTTATAACGCGTGGCTCAGACTGCAGTGGGCATGCGGCTCAGAACCACGGTATATGAAGATTAGGCAAATTCTTAAGAAAATTATTATTAATTGCCAATCGGCATATGCCATCAAGCAATCAAACTTAGACCTTCAAAGGGTCATAATTTTATTTAAATTTGAACGCCAGGCACTGTATTCCAAATTAGTTAAAATTTAGCAAACTGTGACGAGCAGTGCCCCTCGTCATAAACTTTGAATTTATTATTCGTTGCCTCCCCGAACGGGAGTTCTAATTTATACTAACTACTTTTAGTGTTCACACTCAAACACGGCTAGCTAATAGGTGTTTCTATATGCGGAGAGTCGTGGGGTCTCGACGGTTACCGCTTCCTTTCTTTTATTTCACCTTCACACACGAAAACATAGGCGAAGCTTGTTCAAACAGACATACATAGGAGTGAGGCAACACAAAAAAATAAAATAGTATGATCTTTCTATACAGATTTAAAATGAATGCAGTGCCTTTTATTTCACTGAGAACCTATACGAGTGGGAGAACATGCTGTAGATTTTATTCAATAATGTTTTACCGAGTCTCCCACGAGGCACATCATTGAAAGTAACAGAGCTTTTCTGTGAGTTAACAAAATTCAAATTTCGAACCAAGGAACAATTTTACAGAAGTTTGCCAATGAAGTTATCGCTACATCCACCTTAATTCTGAATCTTACTTTTTATCTCTAAACCGTAATAAATTTAACGTATTTAATTTTTCTCATTTAACTTTTCCTTAAAACTAGTATTATTCTAAATTTAATTAATTGCATAAAAAATGTACCAATAAGATAGTGTGGATATAAAAATCTATTGACGAAAAACGTGGTGACTTAGCTTAGTGTCCTTCTCGTCGATGGCGTGGAGGCTGAAGCGAGTAGCGCAGTCACACGAAGAGGTTCGGCGAGAAGTTGTACACAAAAAAACTAAATTAAATATACAAAAATAATATAATTCGTATAAACAATTAAAAGTTATACGACTGGACACAAAAAAATCAAAGTCCAGAAGGGACTCGCGGCGCGGATGTTGGATGAAGTCCTGTGGCCTGGAAGGTGTTGGTCGCCCGGGAGGCCGGAGAAGAGTCTGCCGAGTCTGAGCTCGCTGCCGGCTCGAAGGCCACGGCCTTGGACCCGCCTTCCACGTCGCTGCCTCTGATTGGTTGCTTTTCGTCGTCGCCAGGCCCTCTGATTTGAGAGCAACCCTCACGTCAGGTTGGGATCTCTGGTTCTCACCTCTGGTGTTCTTCTCCCCGAAATCGCCTGATGCTATAAAAATCGTATTGCGTAAGGCACTGGAAATTTCCATGCTCGCTGGGGGAGAAGTTAGGAGACACTGTATATAGAGATGTCTATAGTGCATTGCCTGGCAATAGTCCGTAGGCTGTTACGTAATTGTCGTACGCCCTTGGAAAGAAAAGTAAGCTTCTACACTATGGAGTATTTTACCTTACCAGACAGATGCTTAGAACTGAGAGAGATAGAGTAAGGAAAGAGTAGCTGTGTTCTTCGAAGATTTACTTAACTTGTAGCTAATACTGGCAGCCGACGGTGACGCTCGTTGCGATGATATTATACGGCGACCTGCGAGGTTTTATGGACGTTTCAGGCGTGCCTGGGCTCGTTGCCTTTGAGAGGCAGCGGGACACAGCTCTTGTTGGGCTGTTGATGATGACTGGCGCCAGATTTCCGCTGTAAAAAAGATGTTATTTGTTTCCTAAAAAATTAATTCGAATCTATGTAGTATTTTTTTCTAAGCTACTATGATTCAGAACGCAAGGTGGAGAGACTCCTCTCGCGGTCATGGCAGGATTTCGTCTCAAAATCGGCCTTTGGTGTATTAGTTGCGCGTGAGTAACGCAGAGAAAATTAAAAATCTTCTCACCGCGTTACAAGTAGTAATAATTAAATAAAAGTAAATTCTTAATTATTTATGATTCCTTTTTTGTTTTCTGGGATAATTTCTTTGTCAACAACTTTCAGAGGGTTTTGACTATTACTGACGTTTATCCTTGAGTAGGGCAAATTTATTTAACTTTTTTTCTCACGCAAATGTTGAAAAAGATTGAATTTTAGATAAAAACGAAAATATAAAATATTTATTTGATGATTGGAAAATGTAAAATTCTGCGAATATCGCGCTGACTCAAAGCTGTCCTTCTTGTTATAGAAACGAGGTAAAACTTGAGGTGTTTGCGTTACATTGCGATCAACCCACTCTTGCATCTCCTCCTTCTGGAGCCCGTGGGTTATTGTTCAGCTGCTGGTCATTGTTATATCGTAGATCTAATGTGTATTTAAAAGTGACACCTTGTGTGAGCTTTGCCTTGCCCTTGATGCGTTTTCACCGATTTGTTGTTTTGCATTGTTTTAAAAGCTCCGTTTTTTAGGAGTTCCTGGATTTCAATATTTCAAGTGCTACCTATCTTGATATGGTGTATGACGTGTCATTTCATAGCGTCATTATTACCATATTTGTATTTCCGTGCGCAGTAGTATTTTGTCCAGTACTGGCAGAAAATACCATACTCGGGTTAAGAGTTTTGCATGCCCCCCCCCCCCCCCCGAGTCAGTTGCTATCGCAGTTGTAGTTGTATTTTTTGTACTAGTCTGGTACTGTACTAGATGGTGCTATTGTACTCGGCGTATTTAATCCCCAGAGTGACAGTGGCATTGCTGGTGATGGTGACGGTGGTATGAGTGATTCTGTAGGTGGCACATATGACGGTGTCATCGTAGCAACTATGACAGCCACCGCTCCTCCTGTATGTGCACCATACCATGCATTACTTTGGTATTGCGTCATAGACATATTTACTTTTGAGCAGAGCTATTTACCAATGGGTCAAAATTACTCGGTAAGCCTTGCGCATCTATGTCACTTGTCGAATGTCCTTACTTTTCTATGATTTTGGCATTCAATGAAATGGGCCGATGTGTAGTCACCCTGCAAGTGTCTATATAGCCTATTGCTTTTAACAAATTGCGTGCCAATGCTTTCCAATTCTAAAAAAATTATTAAGAAAATAATTGTTTAAATGAAAATATCAAACTTTAGGCCTCAGATACGAAGTAGGGTAGAATATACAAACAATGCATTTAGTATATCTATATAGATTAAATTTTTGTAGTCTCTTAATTGTTTTAAAAAATTTAAATAAACCCTTTTAATCTATTTTTTATTGTATGAAATTCAATAGAAGAGACGTACATTTTGAATTAATACTGGAATATTTAAGATATATTGACCAACCAATCGCAGATTCGGATTCAGAAACCCCAAAAACATAAAAATATTATGGTGTCGACTGGTGAGCAGAATATTTTTTCCCCGAATGCGTGTGAAATCGATCTTGATATGAAATAAATCGGCTACATGAATTTTTTAAAAGAATCTTATTCTTTTCAGTACTTTGCCCTCATGTTTGACCTTTACTGAGAATATATTTGAGTAGCTGACGTCAAAACCTTCAATCTGAGTCCTTACTGAACTTCGTAGGGCCACGGGAAGCGAAGGTATGGCTGTTTATATGAGCGATATCCTATTTCCACGAGGCAGCGCTTCACAGATTTGATACCTGCAACTGCTTCGAGGGCCCCGAGACACTTTACAAGGGGTCAAATTGAAGGTTTCTATGTCAGCTTTTGAATGCACGAAGCCAAATTTTCATTGAATACATTAAAGCAGGTACAAATCGGCCAGAAAGAACGCCAAAAGTCGTTTGAATATACTAAAAATTTTAAAAAAGTGTGGGATTCAACCTTTAATTAGTGTAAAAGAAAATGCAGTATCCGCTGAACTACTCCGGTTACGTTCTTGTACATGATTCAAGTAAAATTTTCTGATAGGTTGCATAACATTTTTTTTCTAGAATAGGCTGTTTTATGTAGAATATATCTTCGAATTCAGATTTACGAAAATATTAAAACCAAGTAATTTTACAGCAGGTTAAACATGAATAAAAATGCAAAAAAATCTAATAATTTGTCTTGTACTTTCGGAGCTGTATACGAACTTATATCACTTAAATCCTATCGGGCTGAAGATTCACCTTAAGTTCTTGCATAAACAAAGATCATGTGACCTACATAATTAAAAAAGATGTCAATTTCGAATTTTGACGGCTGATTAAAAATGGGTCAAATATAACTGAAAATAGACTTATTTGTCGACTTTTAATGGCTATATCTTGGGTTCTAGAGGCTTTCCGGGGCTGAAAATTGAGCTCCGATCATATTTCATATAGTACTATAATATATATATATATATATATTGAAGGGATCAGGTGGTGAGATGTAATAATAAGAGCGGTGATTACTATTAATAATAAATAACGTTTATTGAGTAATTCTATAAGATAGAAGTAAGAGGTAGCGACCGGGCTTCTTTATAGGTGTTCTCTCTTCTAGAGTAAGCGACGGACTGTTCCGCAGCGCTCGAAGCGTGGCTCTGGGGAGTCTGCGCATGAGCGCCGTCACGCTCTTATGATAGGTGCATCAAGTGCCGTTGTTCAAACTTCAACACTCCCTCTCACTTGTGGCACTCTTAGTTTCAGCTTTCCTCGTTATCGAACAGTGTCTTATCCTCATTGAACTGAGTCTTCTCCTCCTCTGAGCTATCTAAACAAAACATATCAAACAAATTATTAATTATTTATATTCATGTTCATTATTTTATAAGTCAGTTCTTTATGTAAATGAATGGACAGAGCTTTAGTAAATATATCAGCTTATTGACCTTTTGATTTAACCCATTCTATTTTTATATAATATTTGTTCACACATTCTTTAACATAGTGTTCTCTTCTTTCCACCATGTGTCGTAATTGGTTTTCACCATTTACCTTCGCGCAGGATATGGCTGACATGTTACCGCAATATAAAGTGATCGGATACATGTTTCTTCCTAACATTATCGACATAGAGTTATGTAGTGACATAGTTTCTTGGCATGTCTTGCTCATGGCTACGTATTCTGCTTGACATGTAGACAGAGCAACACTTTGTTGCTTATGTATTCTCCAGTCTACAGCATTTCCGAACAATTTGATTACATACCCACAGGTAGTTAGAGAATCTTTGCAATCAGATAGACTGGCATCAGAATACGCCACCATCTCGCTCTTGGCATTGTTAAAAGTTAACTCATAGTTTCTAGTGCCAGATAGATATTGAAACACTCGCTTTACCATGTTCCATTCATTTATCGTGGGATTGACTTGGTGCCTGCTAAGAACATTAACAGTATATGATATGTATGGTCGTGTGGCGTTAGCTAGATAAAGAAGGGAACCTACTGCCTCTCTGTACAGTCTGTTGGGTACCTGCTCTTTTGCGTACTCATTTTCCTCCCTCTCTTTCCTATCACGATTCGTAGCCTCGCTAATTCTCATAGGCGTGTTCACTGGTCTACACTGTTCAAAACCAAATCTAATCAGTATTTTATCAATAAATTTTGTTTGATTCAGTCTTATGTCTTGCTTTTGTAAGTCTCTGCCAATTTCGATACATAAAAATTCTTTAGGGTTATCTAAATCTTTGATTTTGAATTCTTTGCTCAATTCTCTACTTAATTTATTTAGCAAATTATCATCGGGACTTCCCATAAGAATGTCGTCGACATACAATATTGCTAATACGACACCTCTATATGTCTGTTGAATGTACAGGCAAGGATCTATATTGTTAGATTTAAACCCTAGTTTAGTCATAACATTAGTAAATTTGTCATACCATTTCTTCGGACTTATTTTTAAACCATATAATGATTTATTTAATTTCCAAACAAATCGTTTTCTAGTGTCGCTGTCAACTAATACCCCCTCTGGAATTTCTAAGTAAATATCCTCAGACAATTCCCCATAAATAAAAGCCGTTTCAATATCAAGTTGTCTGATTACATAGTTTAATCTATTTGCTAATGAAAAGAACGCTCTAATTAAAGGCATTCTTGTTACCGGAGCATAAGTCTCGCGCAGATCGTACTCATTTCTATCTTTGAATCCGCGAATGACTAATCTACCTTTGTATTTGATCTCATCTTTTTCGCTTACTTTCCTTTTAATCGCCCATCTAAAATCTATAATATTAGGCTTTTATTTGCAATAGGTATTTTCGATCTTTCAACTACAGTATATACTTGCTTGATTTTGATCGCATCGAGTTCATCTTTAATTGCATTTATCCAGTGTTCACTTTCTGGTGAATTAATAGCCTCTCGGTATATTTGCGGGTCTCCCTGGATGTTTGCTAAAAGAGCATGATATCTAATGTCACTGAAATCGCGATCAAAGTCTAATTTTTCTGTTTCAAAAGTTTCGGTCAAGAAAAACATAGCTTTTGCATCTTTCCTGGGTCTATTCTTGAGTATATATCAAATTGAAACTATAGAATTTTTCGCCAGCCGGCCAAACTCTATTAATCAAAGCTCTCTCATCTTTATTGAGAGCCTCATCGAAGCGTCTCAACTGAAATTCTGTATGCCAGAAATACAGCTTCCCATCTGACTTTCTTATGACAGTGACAGTATCTTGCCCATAGGCATCTCCAGGTGCCTCTTGAGCATCAGAGAGCTCCCACTACCTCGGAACGATACACCTGAAGTCATCCGAGTCAGCACCTGTTGATTTGAATAGCAATAAGTATATTTTTATAATAACAGATTAGTTTCAACTCTTATCACAGATTCTTATCTAGTAAATTATACCGATCTTTGGTTATTATTTACTCTATACTCTTTTATCTTTATCTAAATCTTATTAATCTTTTTTTTGTAACTGTGTTGACTTTGATTGACATGACAAAAGTACTAGCATTCTGATGAGCTAGGCTTTTCTGAAGTCATAAGCTCGCTTTTAGCTGAGCTAGTTACGCATTTGAGTGGGACCCTCACTAAAATGCGATTTTAAAATTATTAACTGCAGTTTATATTTTTAATGCAACACAGGATTTTTGAAAACAAAATATTCAGATGGTCTTTAACGAATATTTCGAAATAAACATTAGAATCAACAAGTTTGATAAAAACTTTGCATATATACGTATATTTAAATTTTTCTTTGTTTATTTAAATATTCTTATAGATTCAAATTTTAACTTATTGCTTAAATCACAGCGACTAACTACAAGAGGTTTTTTTTTGTTTTATTTATCAACTAGCCCTTTATGCAAGACGCATAAACTATCTTTGCTCAGCGCCGCGTCGATAAAGCCGCGCACTGTTATCTAGTTGCAGTACATCTAGTTGCATACGTGAACGCTCAACGGCTCACCCACCGAGCGAACGGGATATAGAAGAAAGAGAAGAAAGAAAGAGAGCGAGAAAAAGCGCGAAAGCACTTCCCCGGTCTCCCCGCGCCGAGCGTGAAAGACTCTTCGTCTCCCCTGTCGAGCGCTGCATCGAAGAGAGACAGCAAGGGCGCGCCCCTCTCTCTCCCGGCGACTCGAGTCCGCCCCTCTCGCACTTGTAAACACCACGCGCGCGTACCGCGCTGCCTCGTGTGCAGGCAGCGACAGATAACTGCGCTGTTGCCACGCACACCACTAAGCCTCCGCGCACTTACACACAGCCGACATGTTTAGCCGCGCTGCCTCTCCCCCCTTTTTGACGGTTTTGTTTTCAATTCCGAGAATCGAGCAAAAGACTCGCGTGTTTTTCGCGAAGCTTTTCTGTGTAGCCAAGATAATGGATGCCTTCACTTTTGATTAATCTTAATTTTCGCACTGATTTAATTTTCTTTTTTTTTATGATAACTTTTAAATATTAGTTTTTTCCTTTTAGAAATTCATTTTCTATAAATATTTTATTTGAATGTAATTTCTGAAAATGAGTCTATTTTAACTTTTTATTTGTTCTTTTAAACTGCGATTTTATCAAATCTACTTATGACTTTTTATGTATAGAGTCACTTAATTATATTTCAAAAATTACTTACTCGTTGATGACCCGGCACATGCAAGTTGCTGCATCCTGCTTTTTTCTTATTTCCCATCGAAATATGTGTGGCACTAGTGTTATGCATACAGCGAATATTCATAAGGACTGCGAGTCCATTTGGTAAGCAGTATCAGTAGTAATTCAATATATTTTAGAAAAAAATGTATTAATCAGTGTTGGCGACAGTGGTACTGAAACGGAATTCACATTGTGTTCAGTCAGTGCCGTATTATGGCTTACGCCAACTACGCCATGCCGTAGGGCACTGGCCCTAGGAGGGCGCAGATTCCAGGACTAAAACTAGCGCCCCACACGCGCTTCGCTCGCTCTTAAGCTCCTCCGCGCCTTGCATCGCTTCGCAATGCAAGGCACGCAAAACGCTTCGCGTTTTGCATTGAAGGCACGACCTTACTCAGCTCACGCTCGCTTGCCTTACCGGTGCTCGCGATGCGCGCTCGCCTTGCTCACGCTGCGCGTTTGCGTGATTATATAATCTAGTAAAAAACTACATTTTTCGATAAGTAAAGTTGCATGGTAAAAAGCTGTTTTTTCGATGTTAAAATTCGTTTTTGGCCTGTTACCTCCAGTTAAAAGTATTTTCATAAATAGATATCCATATAAAAAAGTTGTATATTTCAAAGATCTACAACTTTTCTATGTAATGTTTTTTCGTAGAATGCTTAGTTTTCAAGTTATAGCCCAAACACCGTTTTTAGCGATTTTTTATAGTCGCCGCATTCAGCGTATATTTGCAGGATCAATCTCAAAATAGTACCATCAAATTGTTATACCTAGGAGAGTTCTCAAAAAAGATTTGAGTCTGATTCGCTAAGATTTCGTGGAGATAATCGTGTAACATGAATTTTTACAAAAAAAACTCGTAAAAACACGTAAAAATAAGCAAAAAGTACTCGCAATTTAAAAACTACATACAGGATCGGGATAAAAAAAATAGAGATTCATATTGTGCTGGAGGAGATCTCTCCTAAAATTTCAACCCGATTGGTCAAAAATTGAGTGAGATATCCTATCGCACACATTTGTCGCTACCGAAAATATAAAGCACTTCCGTGTCGCGGTCGTGCCTAAAAAGTTGTATTTTTTATGATCTACAACTTTTACATGTAACATTTTTGTTAAAAATGCTTAGATTTTGAGTTAAACGTAAAAAGCCGTTTTTTTAAGCTATTATGTGTATTAAAATTCGTTTTTAGACGTAAATCTTACTTTGAAACATTTTAAGCATATAGTTCCCATACAAAAAAGTTATATTTTTTTATGATCTACAATTTTTACATTTAACGTTTTTGTTAAAAATTCTTAGTTTTCGAGTTAAATGTAAAAAGCCGATTTTTTAAGCTATTTTGTGTAATAAAATTCGTTTTTAGGCGTTTTTCTTGGTTTTGAAACATTTTAGGCATATAGTTCCAATACAAACAAAGTTGTATTTTTTTATGATCTACAACTTTTATATTTAACATTTTTGTTAAGAATGCTTACATTTCAAGGTATAGCCAAAAATCTGTTTTTAGAGATTTTTAAAATAGGTTGCATTCTGCATATATGTTCGGGATCGGGCCTAAAATAGGACCATAAGCTACTAGTGATGAGGGGAGGTCCCAAAAAAATTGTGGGCCCAAGTAGTTGAATTCTCGCAGAGATAATCGTGTTACAGGAAAATTTTTATTAGAAATATATGCAAAAAATCGAACAAATAGAGTCCGCATTTAAAAACTATGTAGAGAATCGGCATACGAAAAAATAGAAATTTATATTGCTCCAGAATAGAGCTCCTACAAAATTTCAGCCGGATTGGTCGAAAATTGTGTGAGATATGCTATGTCACACATTTTTCGATAGCAAAACTATAAGGCACTTCCGTGTACGCGGTCGTGCCTAAAAAACACAAAGTTCTCACTTCGCTCGACTGAAAAACGTCACATGAGGCAAATAATCTACTTCCGCACCCGTGTCGAAATGAACTATTAATGATAAAATCGTAAACACTTATAAACTCAACACCCACATAACCCAAGCTGGGCAATTGGCATTAAACTAATTTATATAATAGAATTGTAAACCTTAAACCCTAAACCCAGCTACTCCATCAGAGCATTTTGAAGTTAAAAAATTTTAGTAATATGCAATAAAATAAATTTTCATAATAAAGTCGAAAATCCTAAACCCTAAACCAAACATACCTCAGATGAGCATTTTACAATTAAAAAATTTTAATAATTAAACCATAAACCCTAAACCCAATTACGCCAATCAGAGTATTTGTCATTAACAAAGTTTTATAATAAAACCATAAATTCTAAACCGTAAACCCAACTATCACAGCTGACCATTTTGCAAATAAATATTTTTAATAATAAAATCATAACCCCTTTTAAAATCAAACCCAAATAACCCAAGCTCGGCAATTGGCAATAAACAAATTCATATAACAGAATTGTTAAACTTAAACCCTAAACCCAACTACCCCAAACTGAGCATTTTCCAATTAAATAATTTAAAAATAACTAAACCATAAACCCTAACCCCTAAACCCAATTTCCCCAAGCGGAATATTTTGCAAATAAAAAATTTTAATACTTCATAAAAGATTCTAAACCTTAAACCCTATAAACCGAATTACCCCGAGCTGACCATATTGCAAATAAATAATTTTAATAATAAAATCTAAGCCCTAAACAAAAAACCCAAATAACCCAACTGGGTCATTTGCAGTACACAAATTTAAATAAATGAAATGTTAACCTTAAACCCTAAACCCTAAACGCAATTATCCCAAGCCGAGTAATTTGCAATTAAACAATTTTTTACACCCAAACCCAATTACCCCGAGCTGAGCATTTTGCGAATAAATAATATTAATAATAAAATCGTAAGCCCTAAACTCTAAACCCAAATATCCCAAAACCCGTTTAACCCAAGTCGAGAAATTTGCAATTAAGGAATTTTCATAATAAAATCATAAATGCTAAACCCAACTGCCCGAGCTGAACATATTGCAATAAAGACATTATAATAATAAAATTGTAAGTCCTAAACTCTTACCTAATCCAACTATTACCCAATCCAAGCAATTTGCAATAAACAAATTTAAGTAATAGAATTTTGTACCCAGACCTTAAACCCTAAACCCAAATAACCGAAGCTGGCCAATTTACAATAATAAAAATTTAAATAAATTTAAATCTATAAATACAAAGATAATAATAAATAATAATATGTGATACACAGGTATATTTGACGCTTTTTAGTGAAGTAAAATTTACTGAATATAGAGTTTATGGTTAACAATTCTATTATTTAAATTTCTTCACAACAAATTGCTCAGCTTGGGTTATTTGGGTTTAGAGTTTAGGGCTTATGGTTTAATAATTAAAAAATTTTAATTGCAAAATGCTTCGCTTGAGGTACTTGGGTTTAGGATATAGGTTTTATTATTATAATATTTTTATTGCAAATGCTCAGCTCTGCGTAGTTGGGTTTACGATTTTATTATGAAAATTGTTTAATTGCAAATTGCTCAGCTTGGGTTTTTGGGTTCAGGGTTTTAGGTTTAAGGTTAACTATTCTATGATTTATAAACTTGTTTACTGCACGTTGCTCAGTATTGGTTATTTGAGTTTAGATTTTAGGGCTTATGGTTTAATAATTAAAAATTTTTAATTGCAAAATGCTTCTCTTGAGGTACTTGGGTTTAGGATTTAGGTATATGATTTTATTATGAAAATTTTTTATTGCATTTTATTCACTTTGGGTTTAGGGTTCAAGGTTAACAATTCTTTATTGTGTAAATTTCTTTAATTCTAAATTTCTCAGCTTGGGGTCGTTGCGTTTAGGGTTTAGGGTTTAGAGTTTACGATTTTATTATGAAAACTGTTTATTACAATATGCTCTGCTCGGGGTAGTTGGGTTAAGGGTTTACGGCTTACGATTTTATTATTATTCTTATACTTATAGTGTGTACTTCGAGTAATTTAGAAAAATGAGCTTCCCAAATATGATCTAAATTAATAAGTTTTAATATTTGAAGCGTTGGGGAAAATATTTGCTGCCATTTTATGGGATTTACTATGTTATATTACATTGCCCTGTCATTGACATAATATTCTTTTTTGCCAATTGAATTATCGAAATAAGAAATAAAAAATTTGATATAAATTGAATATATTGCGGTGCAGATTAATATACGGGAATTATTTATATTAATTTTTTTTTATTTTTTATTTATTTAAACCAGAAAGAATTACAAAGTATTGTCTACCCCGTAATTCCCTGTAGAGGTAAACAAAGTTACCTATGCACAGGTCCGGTATAAGTACATCTAACTTAAGTACTACTTAAAACTATAATTCTAAACTTAAAACTACAATTCTAATTTTAAACTTAAAACTACAATTCTAATTCTAAACTTAAAACTAAATATTCCAACTGTGACTTTGTACATTTATTTTAACTTAAATACTATTTAAACAGTGTTATAAAATTTGTTATATAAAATTTAACATTAATTTAGGTGATTATTATATCTTTTACATATTATCAGTTCCTATAGTACTCTCCTTGAGTACGTTTCAATAATATTATTTCTATCGGATTTAATCCATTTCTTTAGTTTGTTTTTTTGGTATAAATTACTAATTTCTAGTTCTTTTAAATCATTTGGTAAACTATTGTAACTTACTATTGCCTTTGTATAACTGTTTTTGTTACTGACTTTTTTCTGACTTTTTGGTATGGCTAAACTTTTATTTCTTGTTATACTGTTAGAATGTATGTACTTATCTTTAAGAGTGTTGTAATGAAATTTTAGAGATTCAAATGTAAATATTTGTTCTATATTCATTGGGTAATCTAAAGTTATAGGATAATTTTTATTCACAATTTTTAGAATTTTATTTTGTAACCTTTGTAGACAGGTTATATGGGATTTGTAAGCTCCGCACCAAGCTATTATACCATAGCTAATTATACTATGAAAAAATGCATAGTATATCATTTTTAAAACTTCTTTAGGTATTGATTTGGAGATGTTATAAAATATATAAACTAGGTATTTCGTATTTTTAATAATGTATTGTATGTGTTTATTCCACTTTAAATTATAATCAAAAATAATGCCCAGATATTTACATTCTTCAACTCTACAAAGGTTTTTATTTTTTATCTTAATATTTATATATTCAGGAACACTATCCTTGTAGTTACCGAAAGTCATGTATACTGTCTTTTCAATATTTAAGGACAATTTATTTAATGCTAGCTACTTTTCAATTTTATTCAAATAACTATTCATACTTTCTTGAGCCTCGCTCCAGGTATTTCCAGTTGCTATAATTGTTGTGTCATCAGCATATGACGATATTGCTTCAGGCGGGATTTCTTTCAAGATATCATTGATATAGAGTATGAAAAGCAATGGGACCAATATTGTACCTTGGGGAACTCCCGTTATTATTACCCTGTAATTACTTAGATTATCATCTATTTTCACTGCTTGATACCTATTATTTAGATAACTTGTAAGCAAATCCAACGCCTGTCCCCTAATTCCATAACAATATAATTTTGCTAATAGTATTTCATGATCGACAGTATCAAACGCTTTTGCTAAATCCAGGAATGTTATAATTGTGGGTTTGCTATGATCCAAGTTATTGTAAAGTATATTTGTCACATAATTCAAGGCATCTTTTGTACCAATTTTTTTCATAAATCCAAATTGATGTTCGGATATTATATTGCTTTTATTAATGAAGTAAAAAATTCTGTTATATAAAATTTTCTCAAAAATTTTAGCTACATTAGAAATTTAAGAAATTGGTCTGTAGTTAGAAATACTATGTTTAACACCAGATTTGTATATCGGTATTACTTCAGCATTTTTTAATGCATCAGGCCAGGTTGCTTTTTCGATGCATAAATTAAATAAATATGTTAGAGGTATAGCTATATGATTACATAATACTTTTAATGTTTTGGCATGAATTTTGTCTACACCACCTTTCTTTAATTTTAAAGAATTAATTATGCTTGCAATTTCATATTCACTTGTTGGTTTGATAAAAATAGAATTATTATTCATATTCGGCATTTTTAAGGTAGTATCAGATGGTTTATCAATTTTTTCACTTAGTTTCAGTCCTATCTTGCAGAAGTACTTATTCATTTCATTGGCTATTTCTTTTTCATCAGTTATTTTGTTATCATCTATTTTAATATGATTAATAGTATCATTCGATTTTTGTTTCTTTCCTATTTTTGAATTAATAATCTCCCATAATTTTCTGGGATTATTTGCGTTATTCTCTATTAGACTCTTATCATATTTAACTTTAGCATCTATTATTACTTTGTCTAGTATTTTAGCATAACTTTTGTACTGTGACTCAAGTTGTTTATTGCCTGGATTTAATTTCCATAAATCGTATAGCAATTGTTTTGTTTCACATGACTTAATAATAGCTTTAGTTATCCAATTTTTCCTGTACCTTTGTTCGTTACTTTTCTTTTTTATTTTTGACAGTTCTGCACATGTTTTAATTTCATTAATTAATAGATCAGTAGCTAAATTAGGATCTTGTATTGACAAAATTTCATACCAGTTCCTATTATTAGCAATATTATTTAGTTTTTTATAATTTATTATTGTTATAGACTCTTTATTTACTTTTTTATCCTTGGTTATGGTAATAAATAGAGGATAATGGTCTGTTATGGAGCTTTTAAGTTTATAAGTTGTTGCATTTAAACATGTTGATTTAATAAAAATATTGTCAATACATGACCCTTTACTATTTCCAATAGGTGGTCGTGTGATTCCTACATAATCAGGAATATAGCCTTTTTCTAAAACGTTACAAATAAAATCTTGATTCAAAGTGTCTTGCTCTAGTAGATCTATATTAAAGTCACCTATAACCAGATGATTTTTAATATTCTTCTTTTTAATTAAGTATTTGTTTATTTCTAGTATAAATTCAGTCTTGTTTATATCATGAGATCTATAAACAGCTGAGATTTCCATGATACTATCCGAATCGTTTTTGTTGTTTAAAGAAATACGTGTGTTAATAATTTTGATCCTACCAACTTCTATAACATTTGTTTTTTGAGCTACGCTTGTATGTACAAAGATCATTACACCATCATTTTGGTTAATTTTGCTTTCATTGTAGTAACTCATGTATCCATCAAGTTCATATAATTTGTAATTGATTTGTGTGAAAGTTTCTGTGGTAATGACAATACATGGTTTATTGATTAAACTTTCTAACAATACTTTTAATTTATCAAAATTAGCATTCATGCTTCTTATATTCATATGCATTATTAAATCTTTTTTATTGCTTATTGCTTTATTAAGTACATCAATATTTCCGCACAACTTTTCCTTTTTGACAGTATCTTTTTTTATAGTCTGTAATAATTCAAAATAATCCATATTATTCTATTATATATGACAAGTATTATGTAGTATTAGTAGTATTTGTTGTATTTATTGTCGTCCGCTCTTTACTATGTACTACTATCCGTTGTCCGTGTTGGTAGAAATCTCTTGATGGTAAAACAGGTGCAATTGGATAATCCGTCGAGTCGATATACTTTTTTATTTTGTGCCTAAGGACAAGATGTCGCGTCAGATGCCATATGTTTAACATTATATTTTGTTTCATATTTGCTGTTGCTATATACACAATTTACACATTTTCTTATTTCACTTGTGCACTCACTGGCTTTATGCTTACCCGAGCACTTTATGCATGCAGGACCATTCCTGCATTCTTTGTTATGTCCTAATCTACCACATGCATCACAAGGTCTAATGTTTATATGGTCATACACTCTACAGTTTTGATAATTAATAAAAAGCCTATTTTTCCTCTCTCTTATTACTTTATACATTTCAGCTGGTACTTCCATTAATATTGTGCTTAAGTTATTCCTGTTATTTTTATACATATGTAGGACTGTACCTTTCTCTGTGAAATTGTTGAAATTTCTTGCATTTATATCCTCTTCTATATCTGCAATATCCATCTCGGTATCATTGTCAAAACCTACTATTTTTATTTTTGGATTAAACAATTCTTCTTTTTTCACTTCACAAATAGATTGTAGCTTGTTCTTGATTATTTCTTCAGTTATTTGAACATTATCATTATCAACGCAGTTAATAGTCACTTCATTTTTCTTATTTATGTTTATACTCTTTGCCTGTATTCTTGTTTCATTTGATATCTGCTTTTTAATACATTCATTCAGATTTATGTGTTCGTTTTCAGCTTTGTCTATTTTTTTAACAACGATTTTTGGAACCCGTTTTAGCTGTGGTTTGAAATTGGTTACCGTTTCAGCATAAGTCTTTTTTATTGAGTTTTGATTATGTTTATCTAACTGCTTTTGTTTATCTAGCAGTTCTCTTAACAGGTCAACTTTTTCTTGCAGTTCTTTGATCAGTACTTATTGCAGAGAGACTTTTGTTTGCATCAACTCAAAATCTCCTTCATTCTCAAAATTAGAAGAATTTAGTATGTCTTGAGTTTTGTTCGTAACTTCTTCAAGCAGTTCTTTCCTAATTTCCTCTGAGTTTTTCATTTTAATCTGCGCAATGAGGAGCTTGGCAGATTCACTCAACGTATTTTCGGCATTTTTTGAGGTTATGTCGAGCTGTTTATGTTCTGGACATATTATAAGAAATTCACTTATGCATTTACTTCCTTTTAATCTTTTATTACAACTCTGGTGAAACGCGTTTTCGCATATAATACAAATTTGTGTAGTACACTTTGATTTACCACAGCACTTAAAATTTATTTTACTGTTTTTATCAGGACCGTGTTTCTCATTTGCCGCCATCTTACCGATATGATTATAAATTTAAATATTATAAACATTTATGTGTATAAATAGAATAAACATTGTATACATGAGACACTTTGATTGCCTTTCTTTATTGCTATAGTGATATTTTTCTAGTTGTTGAGTAGTTTTTTGAATACTTGCAATTCCGAAGAAAGCGGAAAGAATCGGACGATTTCAACATAGCATAAATAATGAATGAATCACTATATATATATATATATATATATATATATATATTTTAATATAACTTACACTTATGTTATTTAAATGATCAAGTATAGCAAAACACAAATTACATAGTTGGCAAAGTCCAGAAAGGTTAGTAACATTCGGAAAGTTAAGTTGGCTTTGTAAATTGGTCAATTACCGGACGTCGGTTCCTGAGGACCCTCTTTTTTTTGCTTGTATATACTGACCGACCGGACAGGGGCGCCAGGCAGCAGCTACCGTAGAGGCGTGACAATGGCTAATACGGACCTGTGCGTTCTGCATCAGGTGTTTACTGGCGTGACAGTCTTTAATTTTAGTAAAAAAAATTCTTTGGACAAACAATAATAATAAAAAAGCAGACCTTTTTTGAGATATTAATTAGAAAGAGATATAGTAATTTAAAATTAATTTATTAGATCAAAGAATTTTTATATTGGAACAATTTATAAAGTGAGTAACTAAGTGCCAATGAACTGGCAGCAGTTTTTTTAAAGTTAGCTTGACATTTTATTAAGAGATTTTTTCTTCCAAGTTTTATTTTTACCGTGCTGAAGTTACCCCCACGTATTCGATTCGCTCAGATGCAAGCGTGGCGCGAATTTCAAAGACAAACGCGGACACATACAATATAAATAATAAATTTATTTAATTTTATAATTGTACGTGTAAAATAAGACTGAGGTGGTTCACCGAGATTTCCTGTTGAATAAAATCAACGCTGCAAACGTATGAACACATTGTCTCTCTTTATCTCGTGGATAATCGGAGACTGCGAAGATTAGCGAGCAGCAACCGATAAACCATCGCGTACCTACCTTAAGCGCATGCGCATTCTATCATACAACGTTCAGCATAAGTTATAAATCGACCTACGTTCGACGTGACGAATGTATACTAGTATTTCTAATAGTATATTATGCCACTGTTGTGGGAGATGGTTTTCTACCTTGCTCGAGGGTTTTCGCACGAGCGAAGCGAGTGAGAAAATCGAGCAAGGTAGAAAAACACCTCCCACAACAGTCTCATACGATATTTTATAGCACAACAACCTCAAAATCGACAATAAAGTTGGCATTTTGAGGTTAGTGTGCTATAAAAATAATTAGAGAATAGATAGTAGCTTCAAATTATTAGAACAAAATTTCCTTATACAGGTAGACAAATATTTAAAATTCTGTTTTAAACATATTTAAAGATAAATTATCTATTTTTAATGATTTTTAAATCCTCGTATAAATAATGTTTTATATAATTTTTTAATTATAAATATTTAAACCATTTCTTTATATTTAAAATTTGTACAGGAATTTTTTTGAAAAATGTATCTTTGAGTGATTTTCAGGAAACTGTCAGATTTAGTGCCGTTACATTTCCCTAATATTTTGCAGGTATTCGTTATAAAATACGATGTGTCGATTTAAATACTAATATTTTCTATTTTGTCGCTGAATATACTTATAATAATTGTTAAATCTTGATATCATTTATAAAATATGAAGATTTATTGTAATTTTATATCTTCTTTCTGATTACTTTCGAGGAGAGTCAATTTGGTAACATTAAACATTACATTGTTATACAGCACACATAATTTATATCCTAAAACAAAAAGAAATACGCCTTAAATGCAATTTTTTGTCGTTCAATAGAGCAAATGTATTAACACATATATTGTCACATTGTTGTCGAGCTATGTCACTCCGAAAAACTAAAATGTTACTTCGGTGGTAATGATATTAGGGAATAAAACATTTCATTTAATAATATTTTTGGATTTTCAGAATCAAAAATACATATTTTATGCTCCTCACATCGATACCACGATCGATGCCATAAATAATTTATATGTCTTTTGTTTACATGTGCTAAAAAACGATGCCACGTAAGTGTCATCTAAAATTAACTTAAGGTGGCCCTATACCCAAAATAACTCAAAAAGTCGATTTTGTTTCTTTGTCAAAGAGAAAACTTTTGTAACGATGATTTTTTCTAAAACCAAGACTTTGCTGAATTTCGATGTGTCTGAGGTCGCTGAATCAGAATACGTACGTTTTTTAAAATGTCTGTGCGAGTCCATGTGCGTGTGTGTGCATGTGCGTGTGCGTGCGCGTGTGTCAGTGCGTATGCTTGTGTGCGTGGGCATGTTCGTGTGCGTGTGCATGTTCGTATGCGTATGTGGTCAAATTTTGTGGTCACCATAACTGTTGGAAACCACGATATTTCGGGCTATAATTTTATAGGTAGGCATCAGATATGTGATATCATCCCACATAGAACTTATTACAGTGCATTTACAGTAACAAGCGAACGAGGCAAATTTTTGGTTGTATCTCGGACCCACGGGTATCGCAAGTGTAACTCGGAAGTTATATCCGCGCACTAGCATTGGCACTAGCATTGGACGAGTATATCGAAAATTTGCTTGCATGCGAGGGGCCATCGTGGACGCGCGCAAAAATCCAGATACATACGGAGACTCGTGATACCAGTGGGCTGAACTAGATGCGAGTAGTTTACTCGCACGCGTATGAACTGTTAAGTCTGTTCAAAAGTTTTTTAAAATCACCCGTGTTCCCCTGGTTACCCTTGAACACAGGTGAACTTGCCTCTGTCAAGGCCAATAGTTGCTCGCGATCCGAGTGCTGCCGAGGACACGAGAAATTAAAGCGAGTCTGCTTGCCTCCTCGTGTTGCACGCGCAGTGCGCGAAAGTAGCTAAGACAGACTGCTGTACCGACATGTATCATGTCCGCCCTCGCGCAACTCTTGCGCGTAGGCCTCTAGCCCGAGGGCTACCTCGGGCTACCTCGGGTCCCCTTGGGTACTCGTATTTCGCTCGGGTACGAGGGAACGCTAGCGGTCCGCTAATCTGCGCGGGAAACGCTCGTATATTATAGTATAACCTAGGGGAACTCGAGCGATCCGCTAGGGCGCACGGGAATCGCTCATGTCGCGAGGTTGGCCATGGGTTCGTTCCGAATTTCTTTTGAAATCTTTCTTACTCGCCGGCCGATTGCGATTTTGTCCAGAATCAAATCAGATTATGTTGATCAAAATTCAAAGTAAATAAGTTTCACTGGGCACGGCAGGACTTCACTAAAGGAAAATCTGCTGCTATTTATCAGATAAGTTACCTTTTACCTGCTTATATATTTATAATTAGATAATCTTCATTTTTTTATGAGAGAAATATATTTAATGTCATTGACTTTTTGTTATAGTCAAGAAATTTATACATTTGAAAAATGCAGATTACCTTATATTTATTGATTGTCAAAAATATTGAGCTGTTGCTTTGTTATAATATTAAAAATAATTTTTAGTATTTCCGAATGCTCAAAAATATTTTACACAGAGACGATGTGCCTGATACTTGTGGATTTGTTCAACCCTGCTTTTTATAGTGGTAAGTAATTTATGTAGCATAGTATTACCTATGCATTAGGACACGTAGAATTAAAATTTTTATAAATTCCTAATTATGAAGGCAGAACCATGACTTATATTTTAGTAGCTATAAAAATTCTTTATAATTTGGATAGTGTAACAGAGTACGAAATTAGTCAAATAGTAGGCAAAATAAACAGGTTTTTACATTTCTTTTAAAATTATTGATTTTTAAATGCTAGATATATAAAACAAAAAACCCAAGTTACCCTCGTAATTTCCAAAATAATCTCAAGTTTCATTCATAATACGCTAAACATATATGCTTTTCAGATTTTTTATATTTTAATCATTTGACTCTATGTTCATGCTAAATATAACTGCATTTAACTTACAGTATTGCATGGGTTATCAAGTCATGACTGTAATGTATATATAATAATACATTTGCATGTGCAGCCACATACTATGAAAGGTAACTGTACATTTTATGTACTGATGGTATAATGTACTGATGATATAATGGTATACTAATAGAGATTAAATTTACAGGATTTACTTAATTCACAAAACCTTTAAAACTAAAATCAAACAACGAGAGATTGGAACAAAAAGAGATTTGAATAGACCTCAACCTTTTAATCCTAATGAAAATGAATTTGGTATAGTATCTTGACCTTTCTGAAGCACAATAACGTACACTCAGCTCTGAAGTACTGCCGTCAAAATCGCATGTTTTCAGCAACTTACACCTTCTGCTCGCTGAAAAATGAAATATTAAAAAACTGGTCAATAGTCCAGACTTGAAAATTGGTATACATGCCATCAGAGTTTATTATTATCATATCTGTAAAGTATCTTGACTTTTCTTAAGCACGAGGTATACTTATATCTCTATGCCAAGCCTCAAGTCTGAACAATCCACCAGTTTCTAAATATTAAATTATTTCCAAAATTTTCAGTTTAAAAATGGATTATTTAAAAACTAGTCAATAGTGTACTCTTGAAAATTGGAATACATACCCTCAGAGTATATTATTATCATATCTGTATAGTATCTTGACTTTTTTTCATCTCAAGATATACTTAGCTCTGAAGCATTGCGGTCAAAATTACATTTTTTCAGCAATGTACAGCTTCTGCTCACTGAAAAGTCATCAAATTACACATGTTTAATGCAATACACTGCGAGGGCTTGTATGCCAAGCCTCAAGTCTAAACAATCCACCAGATTTTAGATATTAAATTATTTCCAAACTTTTCAGTTTAGAAATGGATTATTTAAAAACTGGTCAATAGTCCAGACCTGAAAATTGGTGTACATGCCCTGTGAGTAATATTATTATCATATCTGTACAGTACCTTGACTTTTCAACGAGCAGAAGTTGTATATTGCTGAAAAAATGCGATTTTGACGGTAGTGCTTCAGATCTAAGTATACCTCGTGCTTAAGAAAAGTCAAGATACTATACAGATATGATAATAATATACTCTGGTGGCATGTATACCAATTTTCAAGTCTGGACTATTGGCCAGTTTTTAAATATTTCATTTTTGAACTAAACAATTTGGAAATAATTTAATATTTAAAATCTGGTGAATTGTTAGGATTTGAAACTTGACATACAAGCCCTCGCAGTGTATCGCAACAAAGCTGTTAATTAGATGACTTGTCACCAAGCAGAAGGTGTACGTTGCTCAAAAACTGCGATTTTGACGTCAATGCTTCAGAACTAAGTATATCTTGTGTCTAAGAAAAGTCAAAATACTATGCAGATATGCTAATAATATACTCTGAGGGCATGTATACCAATTTTCAAGAGTGAACTATTGACTAGTTTTTGAATAATCCATTTTTAAACTGAAAATTTTGGAAATAATTTAATATTTAGAAACTGGTGGATTGTTCAGACTTGAGGCTTGGCATATAAGCCATCACAGTGTATTGCATTAAACATGTGTAATTTGATGACTTTCAGTGAGCAGAAGTTGTACATTGCTGAAAAAATGCGATTTTGACAGTAGTGCTTCAGATCTAAGTATACCTCGTGCTTAAGAAAAGTCAAGATACTATACAGATACGATAATAATATACTCTGATGGCATGTATATCAATTTTAAAGTCTAGACTATTGACCAGTTTTTAAATATTTCATTTTTTGGCTAGCAGAAGGTGTAAGTTGCAAAAAACATGCGATTTTAATGGTAGTTTGATGACTTTTCAGCGAGCCGAACGTGTACGTTGCTGAAAACATGCGATTTTGAAGGCAGTGCTTCAGAGCTAAGTGTACGTTATTGTGCTTAAGCATAAGGAAGGTCAAGATACTATACCAAATTCATTTTCATTAGGATTGAAAGGCTGAGGTCTATTCAAATCTATTTTTATTCCAATCTCTCGAAGCCTGATTTTAGTTTTAAAGGTTTTGTGAAGTAAGTTATCCCTGTAAATTTAATCTCTATTAGTATACCATTATATCCAGATGTTATAAGTAAATGTGCGTACGTATATAATATTATAGGATAAAATGTACAGTTACCTTTCATAGTATGTGGCTGCACATGCAAATGTATTATTATGTATTGTATTCTATACATTACAGTCATGACTTGATAACCCATGCAATACTGTAAGTTAAATGCAGTTATATTTAGAATGAACATAGAGTCAACTGATTAAAATATAAAAAATCTGAAAAGCATATATGTTTATCGTATTATGCATGAATCTTGAGAATATTTTAGAAATTACAAGGGTAACTTGGGTTTTTTGTGTTATATATCTATCATTTAAAAATCAATAATTTTAAAAGAAATGTTAAAACCTGTTTATTTTGCCTACTATTTGACTAATTTCTTACACTATTACACCATTCAAACCATAAAGAATTTGTATAGCTACTAAAATATAAGTTATTGTTCTGCCTTCATAATTAGGAATTTATAAAAACTTTAATTCTACGTGTCCTAAAGCATAGGTAATACTATGCTACATAAATTACTTACCACTATAAGCAGGGTTGAACAAATCCACAAGTATCAGGAACATCGTCTCTGTGTAAAATACTTTTGAGCCTAAAAATAATATTTAGTATTTAAAACAAAGCAACTGCTCAATATTTTTGACACTCAATAAATCTAAGGTAATCTGCATTTTTCAAATGTATAAATTTCTTGACACTAACAAAAAGTCTATGACATTAAATATATTTATCTCATAAAAAAATGAAGATTACCTAATTATAAATAGATAAGCAGGTAAAAGATAACTTATCTGATAAACAGCAGCAGAGTTTCCTTTAGTGAAGTCCTGCAGTGCCCAGTGAAAATTATTTACTTTGAATTTTGATCAACATAATCTGATTTGATTCTGGACAAAATCGCGATCGGCCGGTGAGTAACGAAAATTTCAAAAGAAATTCGGAACGAACCCATGGCCAACCTCGCGACATGAGCGATTCCCGCGCGCCCTAGCGAATCGCTCGAGTTCCCCTAGGGTATACTATACTATACGAGCGTTCCCTGCGTGAAATAGCGGACCGCTAACGTTCCCCGCGCGGAATAGCGGACCGCTAGCGTTCTCTCGTACCCGAGCGAAATACGAGCACCCAAGAGGACCCGAGGCAGCCCGAGGTGACCCTCGGGCTAGAGGCCTACGCGCAAGAGTTGCGCGAGGGCGGGCATGATACATGTCGGTACAACAGTCTGCCTAGGCTACTTTCGAGCACTGCGCGTGCAACACGAGGAGGCAAGCAAACTCGCATTAATTTCTCGTCTCCTCGGCAGCACTCGGATCTCGAGCAACTATTGGCCTGGATAGAGGCAAGCTCACCTGTGTTCAAGGGTAACCAGGGAAACACGGGTGATTTTAAAAAACTCTTGAACAAACTTAACTGTTCATGCGCGTGCGAGTAAACTACTCGCATCTACTTCAGCCTACTGGTATCGCGAGTCTCCGCATGTATCTGGATTTTTGCGCGCGTCCACGATGGCCCCTCGGATGTAAGCAAATTTTCGATATACTCGTTCAATACCAGTGCCAATGCTAGTGCGCGGATGTAACTTCCGAGTTACACCTGCGATACCCGTGGGTCCGAGATTCAACCAAAAATTTGCCTCGTCCGCTCGCTACTGTGAATGCACTGTTACTACTTATTTTAGAAAATTTTTAATCTATAAACATTTTCAAAAAACTACAAATTTCTTTTTATTATTTTATGCGTTAAACATCTCAAAAATATGCATAAATTCGTAAAGTAGACGTAAGTTTCTTTCAATTGGTGCATCTTACAATACTTTTAAAGTTTGTCTTTGTTAAAGAATTGCGATTTTAAAATTTAAAAATTTGTGAAAATTGGAAAAATTATTTTTGTTATTTTATACGTTTGATATGTCAATAAGATGCATATATCCGTAAATCTTACGAAATATCCTTTCGATTAGTGTAACTTGCAGTTACTTTAAAGTTGTTTTTGATAAAAACATGAAATTATGAACTTTGACAATTTTTTAAAAATGATATAAATTTATTGTAAATTTATATATATTAGATAAGTAAAAAATATGTACATATTCTTAAACAAGGCGTAATTTCCTTAGAATTTATAGATTTAATAAATACTTTTAATTGTTTTTGTGAACAAAATACGATCACATTTCATGCGATCACATTGTGTGGTCACCATCAGATTTTTAACGCAATTGAATTTTTCATTAAAATTCTGTAGTTTGATTCGACATAACTCCGTATACGCCTGACTAAGTTCTTAAACCAACAATGCACCATTTTAATCTAGCTTAACACCGTGGTCTATAAGATTGTCTGTAGCATTGTCGATTGCTCATGAAGTCAATTGTATCAATGTAAATATTCAATAAATGATTGTGCATTAAATCTATCTGAGAAAGCATTGTGCTAAAGCAGTTAAGAGCTATTTTTTTATTGAGTTATAATATAGTTTATAATCAAATAGATATTTTAAGACTTCACAGATATCATAACTCTAAAACTAAATAAAGTTATAATGATTTTAATAACGTTATTGACATTATGTAGCATAGAAAATAAAAGCTTTGAATGCATTTTTCTCGACATATACTTTTTATGTTAGGATCTTCCATGCGCATGAGGTTTAATTTTTTTTATAAAATAGTTCAGTAATTCTCATTACATTCTCATTTGAAAACTTTTGTATGTTTTAATTTTTTCTCAAAAATCATATTTGAAAAATAGGAGCCCCTATCAGTTAAAAATAGGTCTAAAATAAATACATTTTTTAAAAATGTTTTTTGTTGTGACTGATAATAAAATAAAAACAGAATTGGAAATGTAAACCATACAATGTTTTTATTTTTGTGAAAAATTAAAAAAAATGTGATAGAACAGCCTTTGAAAAACTTATATGCGAATGGAGCGCGATGAAAAAAAAAATTATATTCATCAATTTAAGTTCAACATGAACAAATGACTTTCGACTTTTTGGGTATAGAACTACCTTAATAACATGAAAATTGGTACAATACTTGATAGTTTAAAAAGTTATATAAAGTCAATAATAAAATCGAGTTGAGATTGATATAGCGTACTTCTTAGCTTGAATAGCTGTAAAATATTAGCAAAAACTGAGGATGCAATATATGACGATACCTTCAAAATCACCCATATATCTTAATTGGTAATTTAAAAAAAAAAGTGTAATCTTCCATAAAACTTGTAAAGAGTAAAAACTATACGCTAAGAAAAAATATTTTCATCTAGCGACAATCTTGAGAAAAAAGACTTTTAAATAATGTGCAATGACAATAATCGGTTTTCCTCGATTTATTTTTAAGTAAACCTTGCAAGTTCTCTTTTTGTGTAAATTTATTAAAATATATAAATAACGATTGTATTGTTATTTGTATATGTAAATATATATTATTACATTAAATAAATATATTTTGTATTATAAAGCAAGACAGCGTAGCAATTTTATTTATTATGGGAAGGGTAAAATAAATGTACACAGGTAGGTGCAAAAAAGAATAATAATAATAATAAAGCATAATTTATGTTTACAAAGACTTATGGCCACCCGACCTTTAATCCTTTTATTTATTTGAATTATCAGAAAAAGCGAAAAACATTTAGAATAGTTTTACAAATTTTTTTCAAAATCATATAAAAATAACATCCGTTTAGTAACGACAGATATTGAGAAAAAACTCTACGAGAACAATAATATTCATTTATTTATTCGTGTTTATAATTAGTAAAAAATTATCTGATCATGTTGAAAGAATTTTAAATGCTGTTCGTACCTCGGGGTATATTGGCCAACATAGGTAAGACTTCTGTAACCAATAGATTAGAGAGAAAAGTAAATAATATAATCATTTATTTATTAATTAGTTACTTGTCTTCTTTTGTTTAGGTAAAAACAATGATTATTTTATTTTTCACTCATTACTCAATCTACTAAAAAATGATCCTAATAAAAAATCACATGTCCCAGAAACGAAAATTCTATATCGAGCGGCAATCTAACGTATGCTTGCACTATAATCCATCAGTTAGTACTACTTTTATTTATTAGTTTATTACTATGTTATGTTAGTGAGTTATAACTAATTTATCTATATCGCCACAGTGAATTTATTTATATAACAAGAGTGTATTTGACGATACTGGAGAAAATACCTCGTATTTTCTTACGTATTAGTGTACAGTCGGCCAACCATACAAATTAGCCACAGGCATAGTATGCATGGGGTAAACTTAATTACTCTTTTTAAGGCCGTACGACTGTTTTGATTAAGGGTAAGGCAGGCAAAGTCAGCTTACTCCGGCTATTGGTTTCGTCTGATGACTTATTCCCATGCTGTGAGAAATGCTGACGTCCACAGGCTCGTACACGGATCGGCTTCTCCTTGGACCGATTACTCTGCAAAGGTGAAAATTAGAAAATGTCTTCCATGGTGCATGGTTGTAGTTACTGTAGTTTATAGTATGGTTTGATGAATAATGCCTTCATGCTGCCTGGCTGCTGCTCGGCTCTGCTCTACTCTCCTTTCGGTGGGTCGGTCTTCAGAAGATGCGCCATGTGCGAAATTACATATCCTGGTGTATTGTATTCGCGCACGATCCCCTCTACCGTGCGCCGCTGCTGCGTCATTTCCCTCCTTATTGTATACGAACCAATATTTATTTTTACTCAATAAGTATGGCTTAACTAGCTTTATGCTTAAACAAATTACACTAAGTGAACAAATTACCTTAATTTGTTATTAATAAATTACTTGCGTTAACTTGATTGTACAAGTTCCTACTTCCCCAGTATGATAACTCAATACGTACCTCAAATTAATTTCCCTTATATGAACAAATATCATATTGTTTATTTATTAGTTATAATTAATGATGTTATAAATAAATTAGCTTTGTTAATATGCACGATTCTATAATTATTTCTCTAAAATTCGCGAAAACGCGATAAATGGGAATACACAATAGTAGTGGCTTGATTATATATATTATATTAAAGGATATAGGGCAGAGTGAGTGACAGTAGATTAAAATTAAAATAGCGTTTATTAATGTTGCACAGTATTCTAATATTGTTCCCTGGATTCTTTCGGCGGCAGCCTCGCTTGGCTATATACAAAATGCTACGACGTGTACGGGGCTTACGTGCGCTGTTTACAGAATGCGACTACTTCGCTCAGTGTCGCGGTTAGGACTAGCTGACGCGATGAATCTCGTTTCCTTACGCGCCCAACGCGTTTACCTATATTTTTATGATCGGGTTCGGGTAATGAGAATGACAACACGTATTTATAGAAAAGCACACTTGAACTCGGACTCTTTATTCGAACGTAAACACAACTGTTCTCAACAGCTGTTAGAATTAGACTAAACATAAACAATAACATCCGCGACGTCGTTGAGCTTGTTGCTAGGGGTTGCTATGCGCCATTCTCGGTGTTCGAATCGCGCAACGTTCGAGCTCGGTCACAACATTGCCCTCTCCTTTTCAGATTGTCGTCCCGACAATCATAACCATCCATCCTTGAAGCGGGTTGATCCTCTTACATTCCAATGATGACTTACAGGAACCGACACCAATATCCTCTACCTTGATCCATCCTTAGCATCAAGTTACCGAGCAATGCATACAGATGCGATACCAATCATCACTTAACAGGACTAAGACGGATCCGTCTCTTGAACAATCTACTTCAATCATCCTTCTTATTTGGTCGAAATCGGTCTTCAGACAAGAGGGGGGAAGTTGACATGCTGTGGAACCTCACCTCAAGTCCCTGCTCCTGTATTTACCTTCACGCTCACGGGAAAAACCACAGGTCAAAAGAACCGTCAGCAGAGCAGTCTTCATTATCGGGTGTCTCTCTCAGTGTAAGTCCCAAGACGATTGATGTTGACTATCTTGGATTTATGTCTTGGTGAACGACGAATACAATAAACGACGTCATTAATTTTCCTCGCAACTTCCCAAGGTTCTACCCAATTTGACTGGAATTTTGGTGCTTTTCCTTTGGTTCTTTGAGGGTTGAAGAACCAAACTTTTTGGCCTTGGGAATATTCAATGTTGAGAGCTCGTTTGTCGTACCAAGACTTCGTTCTTTCCGATTGTAAGTGAATCCGGTCTCGTGCCATTTTGTGGATCTCGCTCAGTTTCCTCTGAAGCTTGTGTACGTAATCCCCGGCTCCTTCAATCTCGACCTTCTCTGGTAGACATCATCGAATCAAGTCCAAAGGAAGCCTCAGATCGAAACCGGTGTACATCTCAGCCGGAGTAGTTCCAGTCGTTGCATGTTTGGAGGATTTGTAAGCTAACGAAAATAGTGAAACCCAGCGATCCCAGTCTTTTTGATTTTCATGTATGTATTTTGTGAGATAGTGTAGAAGTATTTGGTGTTGTCTTTTTACTTGTCCATTTGATTGTTGGTGTAATGGTGTCGTTCTTGTCTTCTTGATTCCTAACAACTCAGATACATTTTTCATCAATTTCGAATCAAAATTCGTTCGTTGATCAGTATTTACCTCTAAAGATACCCCATACCTACAAACAATCTGGTCAACAAAAATCTCAGCAATGGTTTTTGTTCTCATATTTGAGAAAGGAAAAGCTTCAACCCATTTTGAAAAACAGTCTGTCACAACTAAGAGGTATTTATTGCCCAATGAATTCATTTGAAGATATCCATTTGAAGTCTTTCAAATGGAACTCCGGAATTATAAATTTTCATCTCACCATGACTTTTATCTGGAGGACCTTTCTTTGAAACACAGACTTCACAAGATTTACACCAATTTTCTACATCTGTTTTACAAGTAGCCCAATAAAATCATTTCTAATTTTATCTAAAGACTTGTTTACTCCGAAATGTCCTCCAGATGATGAATCATGTGCTTCTTCCAAAATATCTTTAATTTTATATTGAGGAACAAATAATTGACGGATTTTGTAATCCAAATTCGTTGAAACCCATTCTCTATACAAAATCCCATCAATTAGTATCAACGAATCTCATTGAGAACAATAGATTTTGGTGAATTCGTCCATCGATGAAATCTCTTGCCATTCTGGTTTCTTCTGTAATTCTTTCGTTTAACAAATGAAAGAAATAGCTTCATCTTCTGCCTGACTATTCTTCTATTCTTCTGATGTGTTTTCTTCAAAAATGATACGGCAAATTGTTTCTACATTATTGAATTTTTCTTCTACTCTGGAACAATATTTGCAAGAGAAATCTTCATAAGGCCGTCTTGAAAGTCCATCAGCATTTCCATGTAAATTGCCTTTCCTGTGAATAATTTTGTAGTTGTACTGATCCAATTTCCCTAACCAACGAGTCAATTGTCCATCCAATTCCTTAAACGACAATAACCTAGTTAAAGAAGAATGATCAGTCCTAATAATGAAAGGTTTACCGATAAGGTAATGATGACATTTTTTTAACGATTCTATAATAGCAAGGAGTTCACGTCGAGTGACACAATAATTTCTCTCTGATTTTGAAAGGACTCCTATAATAATCTATGACACGTTCGCTTCCATCTTGTTTCTGAGAAAGAACCGACCCAATTCCATGGTCAGAAGCGTCAGTATCTAAAATAAATTCATAAGAAAGAGAAGGAAATGCCAAAATTGGAATATATCTGAATGTGATTTGTCGCAGCGAAATATTGTAGAAATATTTTGACAGTATTAATCTGAAATTTATCGTGTAATGTCATCCTGTAAACTTGGAATAATATTGATGCAATATTGCAATGTGATATGTCACATAACAGTATTGCAGTAATGTACTACGTAAGTAGTTGTTACCTCAGTATAGACCGTCAAAACATACTTGACCTTGACCTCAGATGACCCCAACTGTTGCCAATGAGCGACACATAGCGACAGCGGGGGTGACATCTGATACTTTGATAACTCATCATTTATTATCTGAGTATCGCATGATTCTAAATAAATCTTTTGTCTTTTATATTACTTTGATTATTTAAAGAAAAAAATTAATGTATTTATCTTGGTGCCAATGTGTGAATTTTAAAATCCAACCATTACCGTAAATCTTTTGATCCCTTAATTCGTCAGCGTCCCCACGGAAATATTTGGTAATATCAACAAGACTACCTTTAAATTCTTGCCAATCACTGATTGATAACGCTATTCCGTCGAAGTCAGAAGACAACAGTCGTACAGTTGGTCGGTAATACTCGTCCGTGTAACTATCGTATTCTAAGGCAACGATAATCTTCTTGGCGAAGGACTTATTTAGTTCATATAACGTGCTGAATAGCTGATGCGGATGACGAGTGGTTCGTGGTTGGTCAGCCATGTTGTCGTTTCTCTTCAAGGGGTTAGAAATGACTGTTGTAAAAGTGTCATCATACCAGCTCTTAATATATCTTTCAAACTGGGAGTAGAGGTGGAAAGGGTAAATATTCTAAAAAGAGGGAGGGGGTATCAGATAACAATAAATACTGGCATTCCGAGAAGTCTGAGGAATGTTGCGTCGCGAAGTGTCGAGATAAATCAACAATGTTTCGGTGAGGGTGTCATGTTTCACAAAGGTAGTAGAAAAATTATCGAGAAACTTCTTGAAATTTAATACGAACGAAAGAATGTTGTATCAGACAAATGATATCATGTTACAATAATGACATTTTAGAGCTATAGTTTTGTAAACATCTGACAATACAGCCACCTCTGCCAATCAAATATCTATCAGCATTTTTTTTTTACATTTTACAAAGCGTCTGGCTATACCATAATTTTTCTTCAAGTGGGTAGAAAAACTATTTAGAAATTTCTGGAAACCCAAACTCGCGCTCTGTAATATAAGAACATGATAGAAAATTGGCCACACACATCGGACGAGTGATTCTATAATGGCGTTACATTCCAACGAAATTGTTTACAATTTTTTCGTAAGCGATATATATGGTCTGGTATAAATGATGGTAATCCAAAACTATCAAAATACAAATCATTCCAAGATTTATCAACGTATATAGCGATCCACTGCATACTAGGTCTCTCGTGGTTGTCTGTGTTTACCACAAACGTTGTCGGTTTCATCCACCAACGTAGCGTTTGGTCTGCTTGGAATACACCTACAGTATGCGATCGGATTGCCGAAAGGCTCTTCAAGATTTGCAGACTGTCCATTACAAAATTCAACCTTCTTTTCATAATTGGTGGCTGACGTGTCAAAGAGATTCGAACAATCTTGAATAGTTGCAACGCCAATCCGCTCTCGTAACCTTTGGCAAAGACGTTCTTTGCACGACTGACACGAACTAAATCACCAACACTGCATTTAGGTTGTCGAAAATCATGATTGCCATATCGACGTTCTAAATTTTTGCGAGCTTTGGCAACATTTTATAGCGTCACCGAGGCAGGTGTCATTTTTATAGCTGAATGTTTACTGTCGTTGTATGATTCTACTATTTTAGGCAAAATGTCGATGTAACGTTGCGCGTTTTTATGAGTAAAATACGGCCGCATTCTCTCTTTTACAGTTCTTATAAAACTTTCCACGATGGCAGCCTTTGTATTAGGACTGAGTACAACTCTATACTCTATACCGTATTTGTTCAAAATTTCTTGTATTTCGCAATCAATAAACTCTTTTCCTTTGTCGGTTTGAAGACACACCGATTTTCGATTGTCACTTCTTGCCAAGATACGTTTGAAAGCATCACCGTTTCTCGAAGTTTTGTCCTTGACTGGTTCCACAAAACTGTACTTCCTTACCACGTCTATGACAGCTAAAAGGTAACTGTAGCCCTCATCGTAAGTTTTTATAGTCCTCACATCCATCAAATCAGCTTCCCATACATCGTCAATATTTCGCACAATGTAACTTCGTCATGAGAATCGATGTCTAACAGGTATGTGCAAGTTTTAGGCATCTTGACTCTCGCGCCATTCGATAACACTTTGTCGATTATTTTTTTTACGCGTAAAATTTTCCAAAGTTATTTTACCAACCATACAACAAGCTGTCATTAAAGCCAACGTTCTTTCATCAACTTCCGTATCCTCAGCAAACATGCGAGAGAAAGCGTAATCTACTAAAACTTATCCAAAGGATTAATTCCAACTTCACCGCACTCGATGCGCTCAGCTAATTTAGTACCTGGTCCACAGAATCTGTAACCAGGCACATGCATCTCAAACGGTAGTAAATCAATCAAGGTGTTCAAAGCGCTGTTTTTTCACGTAAATTTTCATCTTCTTGCAAACTCACTTTTTCTTTCTCTTAAAGTCCCCGCTCAATCGACGCCATGCTTGAACTTCTGTTCTCAAGGCCGAAACTTTCTTCTTCTTCTCGATCTTCTTGGGTTCTACGTCGGGTGCCTTTTTATTCTTTAACCTCTTTCTTTTGACTGGTAAAGCGCAAGCTCCTTCACCTGGGACATCCCTGTTGGTACTGCTGCTGCAGGTAGATGAGTATTTACCACCACCACCACCACCATCATCATTATCATCATTACCACCTCTACTATCGAGATCGTTTGCAGAGTGGGTACGTAGAGTAATAGCGTGAAGAATACCCTCCGTCGACGATCCGCTTGACGACGACGACGATTGAATAATATTGCGCCAAACGCGTTTGTTGCCTATAAACTCTGGAGGAATGAACGATTTAGGAAGTGCAACAGCAAACCGGAGATGCCCCGGTGGTGGGGTGACCCTTCTCTCTGCCATAGTGTCATTCAATTGGTCAACCACGTTACCATCACGTATTTGCACACCGCCTATCGTTATAGATACATTAGCACCTGAAACAATGTTACCACTGATACTTAAACGGCGCAATAGTTGACCTACCTTATTTCGGTACTTTTGAAGAACACTCTGCAATATATCGGTATCGATCCGATCCTCTAGCGCGTCCTCCTCCTCCTCCTCCTCTGACAGCATTGCATCACCCTAATTTTATTCTTGATTAACCAGAACAGTGATATTAGCATCATTGGCATTTTTTTTCTTTTTTCTGCACTATCAGCGTCCTTAAAGTGAAGATAACGTTGCAAGACTCGGCGATACTATGACCACTTTTCACGCTCATCCTTACACATTAGTGAATTTAGTATTTCGTTCATCTCTGCATCGAGTCTGCTCATCACTGTACCGGGTGTTTGCACAGACTTTAGTGAACCGCTTGTGAGCGTGCTCTGTAGACGTTCCACGCTCTCCTGCGGTAGGAGGACCATTTTTCTAGAGTGCTCCATTTTTATTTTATTTTTTATTTACTTACTATAGTAGCTAAACCGGTGCGTAGGAGTGGTATTAGTAGAGCAGGTAAGTCCTCCGCGCTGTACGGTAAGTTTTTTCTTTCTCAACAAGTATAGACTAGGTGCAGCCAATTTCGTAGAGTTGTTACGTGCCTACGTAGACGAGATATGTGTCGCTTTTCGAGTGTTATGTTACCGATTAACACGTTCAAAAAAGCCTTGCGCTGTTTCTCGCTGAGGTGACACAGTGCTCGTAGAACGGTGGCTTCTTTGGGGGCAAAAGGATGTCGAGTTTTTGGAGCCATTATAACGACGTGACTGGTACCTGGTTCAAAGTATCGCTACCATTAATCTTTTTTCGCGGCACGTAAACGTAGTGTAATTAATCCTCAGGAAAATTACAAGTGCGAAATCGTCAATTATCGGGTGTATCTTACTTCAAGTCTAGCAAGAGATAGCCATAAAGTTTTGCGATGGCATCCCAGTAAGCTTCTTGCAAAAATTTTGGATCCTCAGGACGCACTTGGCGAGAAAGATATCGTATCTGACACCAGTCGCGAAAATTTCTAAATACTACCATGTATTGAGCATTCAAGGAGATATCACGCTGTCCTTTTCCTTGGTGAAAGATATTTTGGGTGATAAACAGCACAGACAGGTTATGGTGATGGCTAGCTTTTAAAATATATAGATAATCCAGAGGATGATGCACGCATCAAATCGTCGACTATCACCAGTTTTGCTCTTGAATCACCAGCGTAGGCAGTGTTTTGTTGTAAACCTTCACGAAATTCAACGTTTTTGCCGAAATCTCTGTGCTCTGTCTGCCACTCTGAATAATAAATGATTATGCGTTCGGTTCGAGTGTCACACATACGATCGATGGTTGTTAAAATTTTTTTCAGAAACATCGTTTTTCCACAGCTTGTACGCCCGCACAATATTGATGTGAATGGATGTTTCCACCGCGAATCCATGACACGTACTGACTCATGCACATGATTCAACAGATGTAATGCCCTCTTCATTTGGTTCCACCTCTACCGACTATCTCGTGACCGCTGTGGGGCCCCCGCGCGCGGTCGCTCATGAGTCTGTAAGCCCTATGGAGGGACTCACCCGGGGCATCAATCAGCATATTGACACTACCGTCAGCAACGAGTTTGTTTGCATCTGCGACCAATCAGCTCGCGGATGCCGCAGCGGTCGCCAATGAGCTTCTTCGTCAAGCACCGTGGCACACCCAATCAGCTTGCTGGCTTTCGCGAATGAGCTTCCAAACCCCACCATTACATATTTCCATATTATTCTGTGAGATTGCATCAGTCGTTGCCGGGCCGCAATTGTATCAGTACGGGTAACTCTTGTCCGTCGTCACGAATCCCCTCTTTCCATATACCGGTTTGCACGTCTTTGTCTCGTTTTGTGTCAGCACTTCATGAAAAACTGTTCGGCGTATAGCCGAATTCGGTAGCACTATCTCGGTGTACGGTGATGTAATCAACTCGCGAATTGTAACAAAATTTATATTCTGACTGTTTGTATAATTTAAGCGTATACCTCTTATCTTGCATACGTAGTCCTCGCTACCGTCCGGTTTATTATATTTGTATGCATAAATTTTTGGACCGCCTGAAAGAACGATGTTACATACGTGCCGATACCCTTGTCGGCCAACTCAACCGTCAGACTGCCGAGTGTCGTACCGATTGGTAAATCGTGCTCACAGTTCTAGCCATTGCTAGCGTAAAAAACTGAATCTGTGTCATAGTATAGTGCGCGGGGCCCCAAAACGTGTAGATACTCAAACAATTTCAACCGAGCCTGTGCGGTTTTAAAGGCAGCAATGACAACGTTCGTGGTTGCAGACGGTTTTAGAGCTTTAGCTTTGTAGCACCAGTTCACGTACAGCGTTTCCTCGTTAACAGTCAAAATTCCATTAACGTCTACTTCAGCACTGGTAAGTAATCCCATATGTGCGCATTTGGAATTTCCATACAAACAATCTCTGTTTGTGACAAGTTTTCGCGTTGACCAAATTTACCCCATAAGGAATTTAGACATAATGTAGCTACCGAATTTAAAATAGCATTAAAACATATCGCGTCCTTATTCAATCTTATACCTTTAGCTGCTTTGAGTTCATTTACGTACCGTTCTTGAGCCTCGGTCGTTATACACTCTGGTGGATATCCTGATGCCAAAGTTTTCTGCATAAAAAACTCGTTCATGTATTCGGCAAACAGACCATCTTGTCGTGCTCTCGGGTTGTATTGCATCATTTCGTATTGCCAAATCTCATAGATATCTTGTACAACGTATCCCAGTTTGACAGCAATCTTGATTTCCTCGGATTCCCATATACCTTGTAAAACTCGATCGTTTGGATCGCCGTGCGGGCACTCCTCATGTAAAATTTGCTCACAACACATGCGACACTGTGGAAATAGCAGTTTCCCGTGCATTTTCACCGGTAAAACGGGATGATACAAATTTTGAGGTGGAAGTACGTCGCACACGACCAAGCCATTGACTCGAGATATATCATTGTTTGGACCCACAAGTTAACGACATTCTTCACGTTCGACGTATATTTTCGGATGATCAACGGGGTACTTACCGCGCTTACAAATGTATGGATATAGAGAGCACACATCTACGTACGTGATTTTGTCGCCCCCTCGATAAATCAAACACTTTAACTATGTTACCTGTGTTTTCTTTAACAACGCTGAAGTTGTTCATTTTGAGAGAGTTCATTATTAAACTCACATTCCCATATTTCAACCAACTCGTAATTGCTGGATTTTATCTTGTCACTGATTGCGAGCATTCTCTCGTACCTATCATCCATCGATTCACCACTTGTCAAAGCTATGTCTCTATTTATTCCGTAACGGCGATGACATCCATGCCAAAAACAGCCATGAAATTGCAGTACTATACCTTTATGATTTTCGTCGTCTTGGGGCGGACTATATCCATCTACTATGATACCTTTGGGTAATCTTTTTTCACCACATCGGCCAGAATGTTCAATGAATCGATTGAGAATGCATTTCTCTATCCAGTAAAGCCAATGTACAGCTATTTCGGACTGGTTATCGGCCCACCTGTAATCATTTTCCGGTACAATACCGATTTGATTCTTTTTTACATTATTTTTTCTGAAAACACTCATACACGTTGAAGCAATAGCTGTACACTCAACAAACGTATCTACACCAAATTTCATAAATGTTTTTCGAAAAACCAAACAAGCTAATCGTAAAATGGACACATACTTCTTGCAGTATTTTTCTATTTCTACTTGAAATATGAATGTGTATCCGTTGACCATCTGTTCATTGTACCATTGTAAAAAGCGGGTTCTTTCTGTGGTTTGCATAGTATCAGGTGAATACTTGTCTAACGATGGTAGTGGACCTTCGTATGTTTGATTTTCAGGTTGTGTTGAATAAGTGGGGAAAAGTGCCTTTTTCGATTTCTTGTAGACCATAAGATTTCGGTAATTGAGATAAAGTCATATGAAAATAATTTAGACTAACAATGAATTTTATATTCATAAACTCCATTAAGATTATTTTCGACCCGTTCAAAATCACAGATGGTTTAATACGTTCACTTTTCAACAATACATTTGAATATAAATTGAGCGTCAAACCCTTGCGAATTATGAGCAATACATATAATTCTTTTGAAGTTATTTTGCTGATCCAGAGCTAGGTCTACCAACTGTTCAATCGGATTGATTTTGAACACGTATTCACGAATACCACATTGTTCACAGTCAATCGAAATATTGACAATCTCAAGACATTGAGTGCACACTTGTTGTACAACGCACAAGTTAGGTACGTGGATCTTTTTCTTGCTCTTGATTGTAATAATATAGATAATATTGATATAGATAAGTATAGTACGGCTGATATTGTTGCTTTTGATTTTTAGGTTGCACGTAACACAAATGACCTAGTAGGTAATCGTCCTTTACACGTATAACAAAATGAAATACCGCATTTGTGTTCTTGTTTATTAACTCGATGCTGTGTGCACACAGTCTTAAAACATTTCTCACAGAACTTAATTTTTTCGCATACACTGTTAGAGTTATTAAACAATCCTCTTTTTAAATGATTTTCGTAACAAATGTCGCCAAAAAATGTTCGGCAACAAAGGGTACATTTTCTGAGATTTAAAGACTATTCACACACTGGAATTTTCATACATTTGTGACATTTGTTTGAGCATCTGTGAGCTTCGATTCGATAATTAAATTAAGTATCAGTTGAAAATACTTTAAAAGCTCATAGTACATGATTCGTAAGGTATGAAAAAGACTTGTATGGGTATCGATGACAAAACGTGTACCATCATAAACTGGTGGAGACCCCTTTCTAAAATTACTCAACAAGTACACAACTATAGCTGTACCTCGGGTAGCAAAATAAAATTGAAAAGGATGAATTTCTTCTAGACCGCACCCTTCAAGTGGAACCTGGATATTTACTAAATTTAAAAGTTCTTCAGAGGCTCTCTCTTGAACTGTACCTTCGGCTTTTCGTGTAAGTTCCCAATAATTGTGCAATTTACCTGATCGTATCTGTCCTCTACTATCGTAAGCATAATCTAAAACCAAAGAACGTGGTAAACAAAGATTGTCATCATTTCTTATGCATAATATAGACTTTTTATTTACAGCTTCTTCACTGGGCTGCATTGAATAATAACCCCCAAAGGTCATCATCTGCATTAAAATTATGAATAGACCTAAATAAAAGCAATTGAGGTCCGTGGTTAAATTTTTGCAGAATTTTGCAAAGCTGTCTGTAAACCACGCATACACCCCTCAAGCCAGTGATAAAGGTTTGTATCTAGCGGTGGTGGTGGTATTCTACCTTGAATCTCTCTACCCTCGTAACTAAACCGGCGATACTGTCATGTTGACTCGTTTTCCACGATAAAATGTAAGATCACATCTGTAAGATTCATTGTAAAATGTTGATTTCGAAAAATTATAAAAAATATTTATACAAACTTGCTTTCGTTATTTTCTTCTTCTTCTTCTTCAACGCCTGTATCAGTGTTGCTACTCGTACTACTGCTACTGCTACTGGTAGTACTGATGCTAGAGTCTATATCAAACGCTTCTTCCTGTGTTATGGTACTGGATATGTTATCTGAAACTAGAGTATTGGGGTGTGCCATAATAATAATGTAAAAAATATTACGTTTTATTCTGTCACATACAATACTTATAATTTCTTATATTAATATTGTGTCCTTGTACGCCTGAAGTTGTCGGTAATCGAGCTTCAATGGGTATAGGATCTATAACTAAAGTATTGGGACGTACTTAAATATAGTAAAAAGCAATATTTAATTGAAGCACATCCACTACTTACGGTTTAATGTATTTTGTATGCCTGCTGATGATGGCCCAAGTTGCTGATCATCATGATAGACATAACTCAAAATTACCTCATCACCCGCTGTGTCGTCGAGCATTTGATTGATCGCTAAAAGCATAGGGTCCACTGATTTATAAAAGTTAAAAACTTTATAAAATGAAGGACCAAATACTTACAATGTCAACGAATCAAGCCGCTAGCTAGAGGGTACGTGTGATCGTTGCGTTGCCTAATAGCTTCGACAACGATCGACAGTACGTCTTTATTATGAAAGACCCCGACATGATATAATTAAGTGTCATTATGCAACAATGTAATAAAAGAAAATTTAATTTTTTTGTTAAAATCTACGGGTAATCGTTCAAGATCACTACACCATACCGATCCGCAAATTGATCGAATATGCGGTTCGCGAGCATTCGCTATACGCAGAGCTAGTCGTAACATTTTAATTAAGTGGCTTGCACTGACTCTGATCATTTTTAACACACGACTGACCGAAATGTACTAAGGATTCTTGCCTATAGTTCTCTTTAAATACAGGTTTCTGTGTTTGATGTAGTGGGGTGAGATAATTTTTAGCTCTTAGATGAAAATCTTCCATTGACCGTACTATCTAATTTCGCACCAATTATGTCGAGAAATTCTAAACTCCCCTTGCAATATGATATAAGACTTATCAAAGTACAGTTGCACCTAGCTACGTCATTCCATTTATCTGTGGAAATTTCTAGAAAGTATTTTACATGTGCCATGTAATATGATCAGGTGCAATTTTGCTTTTAAAAACTGAATATACACGTTTAAGCTATAGTATAAAAAGTTTCCATAGACCCCACCTCCTCAATGTCAGCATGAAAGTAGGTATCATGATATTATCCTCTCTGTATTTTACACGTGACTTTACTCTACATTGTTCTTTTATTTTGCGAGTTCGCAATGATTAAATAAGAGCGAAAATCGTATGTAAGTTTAGAGTTTCACGTATTATCGCCGTCATGCAAAAATCTCCTCTGTTTTAAATACAAAATTAAATGGTATGTAACTTGAGGGAGAGAGAAATGCTGACTTCAAAAAGCTTGAAATTTAATAAAGACAGGATTTTCGTTCACTGTCTTTTGGCCTTCTAATTCTCACGTGGCGCAAGTAACCATAGAGGTGTGTTTTGGTTTAGCTCCGTGAAACATTAGAGAAAAGGAGATAACATTTATTTATTTATTTATTTATTTATTTATTTATTTATTTATTTATTTATTTATTTATTTATTTATTTATTTATTTATTTATTTATTTATTTATTTATTTATTTATTTATTTATTTATTTATTTATTTATTTATTTATTTATTTATTTATTTATTTATTTATTTATTTATTTATTTATTTATTTATTTATTTATTTATTTATTTATTTATTTATTTATTTATTTATTTATTTATTTATTTATTTATTTATTTATTTATTTATTTATTTATTTATTTATTTATTTATTTATTTATTTATTTATTTATTTATTTATTTATTTATTTATTTATTTATTTATTTATTTATTTATTTATTTATTTATTTATTTATTTATTTATTTATTTATTTATTTATTTATTTATTTATTTATTTATTTATTTATTTATTTATTTATTTATTTATTTATTTATTTATTTATTTATTTATTTATTTATTTATTTATTTATTTATTTATTTATTTATTTATTTATTTATTTATTTATTTATTTATTTATTTATTTATTTATTTATTTATTTATTTATTTATTTATTTATTTATTTATTTATTTATTTATTTATTTATTTATTTATTTATTTATTTATTTATTTATTTATTTATTTATTTATTTATTTATTTATTTATTTATTTATTTATTTATTTATTTATTTATTTATTTATTTATTTATTTATTTATTTATTTATTTATTTATTTATTTATTTATTTATTTATTTATTTATTTATTTATTTATTTATTTATTTATTTATTTATTTATTTATTTATTTATTTATTTATTTATTTATTTATTTATTTATTTATTTATTTATTTATTTATTTATTTATTTATTTATTTATTTATTTATTTATTTATTTATTTATTTATTTATTTATTTATTTATTTATTTATTTATTTATTTATTTATTTATTTATTTATTTATTTATTTATTTATTTATTTATTTATTTATTTATTTATTTATTTATTTATTTATTTATTTATTTATTGACTCACTCACTCACTCACTCACTCACTCACTCACTCACTCACTCACTCACTCACTCACTCACTCACTCACTCACTCACTCACTCACTCACTCACTCACTCACTCACTCATTTATTTATTTATATTTTTTTTAATTTTTTTTTTTATCTTTTTATGTTATTTTAATTTATCCGTTCTCCCGTGTTTTATATTCTCAGTCGTGAAATATGTTGTAATGATGTAATGATATAAAGAGTATATATTAATAGTGAGTGAATTTATCTGCATGTGTGATGAGTTTACGTATCTGCTTATTTGTAATTGTTTTTAAATTGTGACGTGATGGATGTACGGGTATCTCGTACCTCCAGAAATTGTTATAAAACTGTGATATTGACATAGTGTGATATATTAGATAATGACTAATTGTTCAACAATTATTCTTATACTTATATTCTGACGACCTGTGATAGTGATCAAAGATTTTAATGTAAAGATAAAATAAGAATTTTTGTAATGTATTTTTGCCAAATAACAAAATAAATCGCATATCTATCTATCTATCTCCCTCTCTTTCGACACGCGTCTGATAGGTGCACCTGCTCGTGTTTTGGCTCCTGCATTTGCGCCCCACTCTGCTGCCTCCTGTGTCTGTGAGCCGGTCTGTTGTGGTGCCTGCACAGTGGAGCATACAAACTATAGCTGTGATAATAAATCACAGCTTCCACTGGTCCATCGGCACGGCTTTTCAACATCCAAGCAACAACACCCGGCCAGGTGTTTCGAGGTTAAGTGAGGTGAATACGGCAGAGTGGCGGGAGCCAAGCACGAAGCATAATAAACTCGAAGGTGCCACTTCTATCTGGACACACAGCACGCAGCGCCTATACTACCAAGGCGCCACCTGCCAACTCGAACTGCAACTACGCGACTACTGAGGCGACACCTGCTGCATCCTAGACACAAAACCATTACCTTCCACGACTCATCTTTGTCGCCACCAACATCATGGTCGACAACTGCGCCATCTGCGGGGAGGTTCCTAGGAGCAGCAACTCGCTACGTAAGTGCTGCATATGCAATATAACCTGTCATCCGGCGTGCAAGCCTCTTGCAGTGCTTACCCGCGTGCAACGAAGTGCGCTATAGCTTCAAATCAAAGCTGTAGCGTGTCAGGCATGCATCGACTCGAAGATGTCGATGTTTGAATCGGCAGTCACGCGCGCGACGAACACTAACAACATGAGTGGGAAAGAGAAAGAGCTAGCCGCGTCCACTCTGGCCAATAAAAAGCCTGCAATAGCTGCGCTTACCAATCAGGCGAGTAAGGCCGCGCCCACCAACTCTCTCCGTTGCAGGGGCTAGGCCCCGCCCCCACCAGCAGCCTACTCAGGTTGGTCGCGCAGTCTCCTGTGACGTCACTAGGCCCGCCCACTTCCAGCACGGGAGCAGAGCACAGTGGGGAATCCCCGAGTGACGTCACGGCCAAGTGTACAGATTCAAACCGTGCTTATGATACATCGCAGTCTTTCATTTCCAAGAACAACAGCAGCGTTAATGACGTGAATGCGTCCATCATTCAAATGTTATACAGCACTGTTTTAAAAAAGGGAACAACGGTCTCCTGCCTGGTGGAGTACGCGAATTCAACTTCAAAAAACATTGACAATGCACTTCATAGACATTGCACGTCTATTGAAGGCAGATTCGAAGCAATTGTAAATAGGCTAAATACGTTACCAGCAGTACATACTTTGGCACTTTCAATTGAATCCAAGCTGCAAAAAATTGAGGAAAAACTGTCGAAACAACACTCCCAGCTGGAGGAGATGAAAAAAGAGAAGCAAGTGCTTTGCCAGGAAATAGACAATTTAAAAATCAAAAATAAAATATTACACGATAGTAACGTCGACACAAACAATTTGTTGAACAAAACTGAGGTAACTTATAATACGTTACTAGAAAAAATTAATAATTTAGAGCAGACTAATTTTGAGTCACAAACAAAAATTGATAATTTTATAATAAATACTTTTGAAACTGATTTCCAAAAGCTAACCAATAAAATCAATACAGTTGAAAGTGACAACCAAGAAATAATAAAGAATATAGGAAAAATAATAACAAAAGAAAACTTTACCTCTACATATACAACTACTATCAATAAAATTGAGAGTAACGTAGAAAATATCCAAAAAAAAATAACCAACTCATACTTAACAAAATTGAATCCAACAAATGTCAGTGCTCCTCAGTACACAAAACAATACCGTTTCTCTGACAAGTACAAACCAATGTAAAAATAATAATGCATCTATTACAAATAGTAATTTACTTGACAACTATAGAAATATAAGCGATACAAATGACAATTGTAATAACAATAATGACGGGTTCATCCAAGTTGTAAATAACAGAAAAAAATAATCTAGTCGATTGAATAATAACAATATTGACAATGATGATGCTGCAGCAACACCTGCATGAAGCACGCGGGTGCAAACAATTGATGAAGGGACACAGCACAGTAAAAACATTAAAAATGGTAACACGGAGCTAATTATTTCTAACATATTTGACGGTGATGTCTCCAAGCGTGTGGACGTTGCACACGCAATACTGTGCCACGTCCTTCCATCAACATGAAAATCAGAAATAATAAGCACACGCCTGCTTCGGTCAGAGGAACCGACAGCTGCGGCATCAGCAGATATAAATGGCGAACGCAGACGGTCACCATGGGTTGTTACCCTTTCCAACAGTGCGTTAGGCGAGAAAATTATGCGAGCCAAAAAGCTAATCACTGGCTTTCATGCTAGAGATGTCGACGCTGCAGATCTTGACCAGGACATAAGGGATGGGATTATTAATAGGAAAATTTTTATAAATGAATTATTAACAAAGGCATGTTTTATTAAATATAGAAGTTTCAAGGCCCTTGCGATGAGACTCAATTTTAAATACGTTTGGCCTAGAGGGGGCCGTTTCCTGGTGAAGAGGCGTGATGGCGAAGTCTCTCATGAATTTTTATCTGCGGCAGATCTTCAAACAATAGTGGCATCATATGCCACTGATCAACCATCATCAACCGTAGATAAGATAACAAAAAACGTTGAAAAAGAAAGCGCAATTGACAAGACTGTTATTCCGTCAACAGGTCAAAAAGAAACTGTTGCAAAAAATTGACTATCTGCAGACACTGCTGGGGGAGTTCACTGTAGGGGACTGAGAGCAGGTTTTGTCAATGTTACCTCTCTTATGGAGCTCATTGGCATGATTAAACAACATCTTTCAGCTCGTCCTGCCTACCATCTCTTCGGAGTTGCTGAGTCGCACCTTGACCCTGATGTTGGGAGTCATCTCATTCAGATCGACGACTATTCACTCATTAGACTTGATCGCAACAAACTCGGGGGCGGGCTGGTCCTGTACATTCATAACACTTTCAAGGCCAATTTACTATGCAGCTCTCCAACAACACAGGAGGACAGGCCATTTATACCTGAATGCTTAATGTGCAGTGTTCAGCAGGGTAGCCTTCCTTCCGTCTTTGTTGCTTTGGTATACAGACCACCACACGTACCGTTTTTACAGGTCTCTGACTTAACAGACAAACTAACGACATATACGCAAGACTTTAGTCATAAAATTATTATGGGAGATCTGAATGCGAACCTACTCGGAACGTCAGCCGATGCAAGATTTATTAGGCGGTTGGCTGATGATCTCAACCTTCAAATAGTTGATCATGGCGCGACTCATCATCTCACAGATTCTCATACATGGATTGATGTGATCTTGACAGATAATAATGACGTTGTACTGAGCATGGACAATCGATGGTCCCGCGGCGGGTGTAGACAGTCAACTAGAGTGCCTCAGTGTCAACCTCATGGCTGTGATAAATAAAATTGCGCCGTTGAAAGAATTTACACCGAAAAAGAAATCGAATCCACCATGTGTTGATGCTGAACTGATACATCTATACAAAACACGTGACTCTCTACGATGACGCTATGCGCGGACCAAAGACGACAGACTGTGGTGGGAGTATCAGAGCCTTGCAGCAGAAGCTGAATTACGAACGAAGGAAACAAGGGAAAGATTTTTACAAAATAGAATTTTAGAAGCCGCAATTGAATGTGGTCAGTAGGAAAGTAAAAAGAGCTTTGTATAGTTTAAAATTATTCCGTTCATGCACCACGGAGATACTGATGAAGCAGCTGGTATGTGCACTGGTACTACCTCACTTAGACTAGTGCTCAGTGGTTCTTCTTGACGTGTCAGGGGAGCTTCAGACACGACTACAACGTTTACAGAATTCATGTGTGAGATACATATGCGGTGTTAGGCGTGATGAGCATATCACCACCCACAGGGAAAAACTGGACAAAGCGGTTGTCATACAGCAGCCACCATATCTTACTGCCCTCTTTGAAAAAAATCAGGCCAGGACTTCAAGTAGGGGTGGTACGAAAGAGCTCTAGATTCCGGGGTCGCGCACCGATATGGGCCTATTCTCGTTTAGAGTTCAAGGTGCGCACCTCTGGAATTGGCTCCTAAGCAGTGTGAGGTGCCTGCCATCTTTTTGTAAATTTAAAACGGCGTTAGACAGGCACCTTAAACAATTACATGGTGACGGGAATACACAGAGGTGAACTTTTCGAGAATCGGTTTATACATTATTTTGTTCATCTCTGTGTATTCCCAATCTGACTCGGATATTTATTTGGGTTATTTATTTATTTGGGTTATTTATTTATTTGAATTATTTATTTATTTAATTTATTTATTTATTTAATTTATTTATTTATTTAAACTTATTTATTTATTTATTTAAATTTATTTATTTATTTATTTGACTTAGTTATTTATTTATTTATTTTATTTAATTATTTATCTAACTTATTTAGTTATTTGACTTAGTTATTTATTTATTTATTTTATTTAATTATTTATTTATTTATTTATTTATTTGACTTAGTTATTTATTAATTTATTTATCTATGAAATATGTTAAGTGTTAAGTGAGAATGTATTTATTAGCGTGAATTGTAAGAGTGTCATATGAATGAGTGTGTTTTTAATTTTTCGTCGTGATAGTTATACGTACAAATTTAGTAATGTGTGTGTATGTATTCTTTTTATTTTTATCGTATTATGTTATCTTTATTTTATTTATTTTATTTTATCTATTTGACGAAGCGTGTTCTGTGATGTGCCATCTGACTATGACTAGTTAATTATATTTAGATTTTATAAACTGACGAACTGTTACAGCGAATAATGTTATTTAATACATAAGAAATGCAATAATTGAATGTTAAATGTAAGATAACAAATATATAATACTGACTGATATTTTGATTATTATACGAGGGTAGTTAAATAAGTCTTTAGAATGACCAACAGATGGCGCGCGAATCGCTCCAAATCATCTGTTTTCAGTCAGCACCACTCCCGACTAGATATATGGTGCAGTCACAGTCCACATCTTCTGAGTTTACGTGTTTTTATAACCAATTGAAAAAAAAAAAATTGCTTGTTAAGAAAAATGGAAAAAAACGAGTTCAGAGCGGTAATTAAACATTTTCATTTAAAGGGTTTAACTCCATATGAGATAAAAAATGAATTGGACTCAGTTCATGGCACATCTGCCCCTGCCTTAGCAACGGTTTATAACTGGGTAAATGAATTTAAGCGTGGTCGTACATCAATAAGTGACGAACCACGTTCAGGAAGGCCCGTAGAAGCAACTACTCCCGAAATCATCAATAAAATCCACGATATGGTGTTGAAGGATAGAAGATTAAAAGTGCGTGAGTTAGCTGAGGCCACAAGGATATCTATAGGTGCAGTTGTTTCAATTCTACATGAAAAATTAGGCATGAAAAAGCTATCGGCAAGATGGGTGCCGCGTTTGCTCTCAGCTGAGAATAAACGCAATAGAGTGGTCGCCTCTGAGGCTCTTTTGGCGCGCATAAGTCGGAATCCTGAGGAATTTTTTCGTCGATTTGTGACTGGGTGAAACATGGATACACCACTACACTCCTGAGACAAAGGAACAATCCAAACAGTGGATTTCCACAGGCGAACCAGCTCCAAAGAAGGCAAAGACCGTAAAGTCAGCTGGTAAGGTTATGGCTACAGTTTTTTGGGATGCACGTGGAATTATACTTATTGACTACTTGGAAAAGGGTAAAACAATTACTGGTGAGTATTATGCATCATTATTAGAGCAGCTGAAAGAAGAAATTAAAAAAAAACGACAACATTTGGCGAGAAAAAAAATTCTCTTTCTACACGACAACGCCCGAGTTCACACATGCTTCGTTTCAATGGCTAAAATTGAAGAACTAAAATTCGAATTGGTCGAACACCCACCGTATTCCCCAGATTTAGCCCCCAGTGACTTTTTCTTATTTCCAAACTTGAAAAAATGGCTCGGTGGACAGAGTTTTACGGACAACGAAGACGTCATTGCCTCTGTAAGTGCTTATTTTGAGGAACTTCCGAAAACGCACTTTTCTGAAGGATTAAAAAAACTTAAAAAGCGATTGACCAAGTGTATAGAGCTCCAAGGAGATTATGTTGAAAAATAAAAAAAAATTTACTCAAAAAAAATTGTTTTTATACTTTATTCTAAAGACTTATTGAACTACCCTCGTAACTATACATGTACATGCAATTGTAAGAATTTTCGTTTTTGATGAATAAACAGTATCTCTCTCTCTCTCTCTCTCTCTCGCTCTCTCTCTCTCTGTCTCTCTTTCTCCAGCGACTATCGATCTTCTGATCTTAAATAAGTGTACATATACAATTCTTATTTTTTACCTCGCTTACGGCCGTCAAAACATGATCGACCCAACGGGTCCAAATAGGTCATGTTTTGACGGCCGCAAGTGAGGTAACAACTACTTACGTATATTAGGATGTGATCTATCAGAATGTAATATTTTAGACTTATTGCAGCAATCTTGCGTTGTAATTTATCATCGTGCAGCGTTACAAGAATATCACTGCAATTTTACAATGTGATATATCTTAATGTAATATTATAGAAATGTTGCTGCAATACTCGAATCATGAAAATCATACTGAAATAACACAGAAATGTAGCTGCAATATATCCACAATATCACAAAAACGTTGAAATATTTCTACGACATTCCTCCAATATTGAGTGCTATGTCGCAAGGAGGAGCTCGTTATTTTTTAATGCTTACCGATGAATATAGCCGTTGCACCGAAATATATTTTCTAAAAGCCAAGTCCGAAGTAACCTCAAAGTTCCTAGAATACAAAAGTTATGTAGAAAACCAGAATGGCGTCAAAATTAAGGCACTACAGTCTGACAACGGAACAGAGTTTTACAACTCTGAAATCGAAGAGATTTTGAAAAAGGCCGGATTTCGCTGCAGGCTAACGGTCCCATACACACCGCAACAGAACGGGATTGCCGAGCGTAACAAATCCACTGCAAATCGTATAAGAAACCGTTGCACAACGACGATTTTTGGGAACTAAAATACCCTACGAATTATGGACTGGTAATCATCTAAACATCCGTTATCTACAAAAATACGGTGGCAAGACGTTCTTTCTGGATAAGAAACCAAATAAATATAAGTTTTTACGCAAGGGTGTTGAGAAAGTTTTGGTGGATTACTGTTAAACTTACAAGGCGTACCATGTATGGGTCCCTCCGCGGTTGCCTGGGTGACGCGTGGCCGAGGCATAGACTCCGTGGCATGAGGAAGCGCAGCGGTCCCCCCGGTAGGGCTTGTAGTCAGATGACTTGCCAGTTCGTCTGGAAGTCAGAAGGTGACTAAATGGTAACCGAACACACTCTACATACATTTACTCTTACAATCATTACCCTACACTTACCACACGCAATACACTCAACAAAATACTCAAACATCTCTCGGGCGATATGCTAGTCGTGAAGCAGATGCACAGAAATCCGTCCGACCCGATTGTTTTCGCGCTGGGACACGCTGGGAGTGTCCGGACCCCTGTCGGTTGTTCCCATCGGCATGGACGAAGGGCTGATGTGAGCCTAGCTCTGCCGAGGCGGTTAGTTTCGGCGCTGGATCAGAAGCCGGCCGCTTCGGACCCTGATCAGGAAGTGCGTATTGGGCAGGGGGATCGGAATCCCTGTTGCTCCGGACGAGTCCTGGTCCGTCCGTGTTTTCCGGGACCGGGAAAATGAAGTCTGGGTCTCAGGGAACTGGGGTAGGATCAAAGTATCCGATGGTACACCCGCTCCCGGCTATTTCGACCCCCCCCCCCCCCCTACGCACGATGCGCCGGTTAAACAACAAAGAAGAATCATGTTCCATATAACAAAGGAGATGAACGAGACAGCAGGAACTTCCCAAACCTGCATGGAAGCAATGGTGGTAGTGGAGCGATATTCTCCAGACACATTGCTGGGCGAGACACAACAATCAAGCTGCCCGAAGGAAAGCATGATAGAGGATGTTTTCAAGAGGATTGATGAACTCCTCAAGAAAATGAGGGATGGAGTAGGCAGGCAACGTGGTGTCAATTACTACATCAAAGACAGCCTTCGAATTGTGGTCGAACTTATTGACGCATTGAAGGATCATCTGCTCTCCAATAGAGAGAACCATATAATCACAGATGCGCAGGGAGCCAAGGCTAGCTCAAGCCAGCGGCAGAAAAACAAGCGGACGCGCCCGAAAGACGCGGACTCCGACGCTGCCGAGTCAGTAGCCACTGACAAGAAGGCTATGTTAAATGGACCCACGGAGACCGACGGCTTCGTAACGGTGTCGTCAAAGAAGGATAAAGCTACTATTAAAAAACAGCAGCAGAAGACCGAAGAACAGTGCACACAAGAGCAACAAGAGCGGAAGAAGCTGCGACAACAGCTGAAGCTTTAACCGCAACAACAGAAGCCCCCGACAGCCAAAATACTGGCGAACTAGAGGAGAGAGCCTTCTCAGAAGCCTCTGAAGAAGAAGAGGAGGAGGAGGACACCAAGGAAGCGACCCAAGGCAGTCCTTATCCATCCTAACGCCGGGCTCTCTTACGCGGACGTTCTCTCGAATGTCCGTGAGAAGATCCCAGCAGAGCGCCGAAACACTGATGGTAGAGTTGGGAACAAAGGCAAATGATCAGGTGCTGGGAAGCCTAGGAAACTCTCTGAAAAATCAGTAGGTGACACAGGGGTCGTAAGGAACCTGTCACCGTGGACAAGCGTGGAAGTCAGGGACCTCGATAGCCTCACCACCAAGGAAGAGATGGAAGCGGTGGTCAAGGGGCTCTTCGACGAAGCAGGGAGCTTAGTGAGTGAGATCAGCGTATCGCTGACCAAACCCAATAGCAGGGAACAGCGGCTGGCCATCATAGAGATGGACCATGAAAAGACTGATTTCCTGCTCGAGAAGAGCCGCTTGAGAGTCGGCTACATGGACTACCGACTTAGAAGGTAGCAGCGGCTACAACGGTGCTTTAAATGTGGCAAAGACGGCCACAAATGAGCAGCCTGCAAGGATACCGAGGCGAAGTGCGTTCTCTGCACTAACCTTCAAGCAGATCAGGCTCACCTGGGCCACACCCCAAAATAAACGCTTAGGCAGACCAAAGCCGAACGTTACTGATGGGCCGTATAACGGTCCTTCAAACGAACCTACACACAAGCGACTTAGCCAACAGGTTTCTGACGCATTACATAATTGAGAAGAAGCCTGGCGTACTACTAATCATCGAACAGTACCGTGACTGGGATATACTTACGTGGCATCGAGACAACCTGGGCACAAGCAGCAGTCTACACTAACCCACCAACCATCAGAGTAGACGAACACGGAGCCGGGAGTGGCTTTGTTTGGGTGAAAAGCAGAGACGTAACTTACGTGAGCTACTATTATACCCCGAACGATCCCATCGACAAATTCAGGCGGAGTTTGGACGAGCTGGATGACGCGATTCGCGAGATGCAACGCGAAATCGTGGTCGCCGGCGACTTCAATGCGCGAGCATTGGAGTGGGGCATGCTAGAGCCGGACAGCAGAGGAAATTCGATCATCGAGATGGTATCCAGCCTCGGCCTGATAGTTCTCAACATTGGGAACGCGCCGACATTCAGAGTATGTTGTATGACAGACAGGTAGGGCATGTTGGGACGATTCCAGACGAGTCTTTCGCATCCGAAAATCTAGCGTGTAGAGCATCGGATTGGGGGGAACTGGAGGATTACAACGGAAGCGATCACCAATACATCACCTTTTAGCTAAGCGATAACTCCCAATCGAAGGCAGGCGTCGCGCGAAAGTCACTCCGATGGAACCTGGGCAAACTGAACACGGACAGAACTAGTCGAAGTACTGCTTGAAGGACAGCCAAATCTACCGACGACGAACGCCACAGTGAGCAGGGTCGAAGCGGAGGTTCTAGTGAACAAGTCTATGGGTCTCATTTACCGATCCTGCAACGCATTCATGCCGCGCAAGGGATCGCGACGTGGAAAACGCAAAGCTCACTGGTGGGCCGACGAAATCGCGCAACTGAGAGCGTAAGCAAATCACCTCAGAAGAAGAGCACAGAGAACGCAGGACGACAATAGGCAAAAATGTGGTCGGAGCAGCACAAAGTAGCGCGCAAACGGTTCCGACGCAAAGTCAATCGGAGCGAGCACAGTGCTGGAAGAACTTGACGGAGGAAGTAAATCGGGACGTGTGGGGTTTGGGCTACAAGATCGTGACCAAGAAACTCTGCGCGATCCCGAATCACCATTTTGACAAGAACACCATGTCACGAATCGTGGACACTCTGTTCCCATCGCATCCGGCAAGGCAAGACCAGAAGGAAACCGCTGAAGTGGGGGAGATTCCACCATTCTCCAGCAGGGAACTGCAGAGCGCTGACAAAATGATGCGGAGCCAAAATGCCAAAATGAGCGGAAAGGCGCCTGGGCCCGACGGGATACCAGCTGAGATATTTAAGTTCATCGCTGCGGGAGTACCCTCTCTCTTGCTAAACGTGTACAATGCGTGCCTCAAAGCGGGTGTCTTTGGCAGCCCCTGGAAGGTTACGCGTCTCCTCCTGATCGGCAAAGGTAAAGGAGGTAATCGCCGGCTTCCGTCGTCCAACAGGCCTCTGTGCATGTTGGACCACGTAGGAAAGCTCTACGAGAGGTTACTCAAATCACGGATACAGGGGCTGCCGGCGATTTAGCAGACAACTAGTACGGCTTTAGGAAACAGCGATCCACGGTGGACGCTATATGGGAGGTAGTACAGTGGGGCACGAGGACCGGAAATCATTTTTCCAGGAACACTGCACTCCTGGTCATGCTGGACGTTAAGAACGCCTTCAACTCGGCCAGGTGGCCTAACATCATGGAAGCGTTGAACGTGTTCAGAGGCCTGGAGTACATCATGCGGGTTATATGAGACTACTTAAAGGATCGCATCCTTCGATACGATAAAGAAGAAGGCCGAAGCGAAAAATATCTCAACGCCGGTGTGGCCCAGGGGTCGATCTTTGGCCCAGATTTTTGGAACATCCTGTACGGTAGCCTGCTGAGACTCGGGCTGCCGGAAGGGGTGTACAATATAGCGTACGCCGACGATGTCACTTTAGTCATCATCGTGCGCAACTTTGACAGAGCACAATATCTGCTCAACCAGGCGATGCGGAGGATCTCGCGCTGGATGCGGGAACACGGACTCGACTTGGCAGCCGCCAAGACAGAGATCGTGCCCTTCACCGGCAAGCGGATAAACTCCATATTTATCATGAAAGTGGGAGAGACAGAGGTATTGACGAGGAGGGAGGCTATGTATCAAGGACTCAAACTAGATGCTAAGTTTACTTTCTTTCGTCACTAGGCTTATGCGGCGAACAAAGCGGCGAAAAAGACGGTACAGCTGTGTCGTCTCATGGTGAACACGAGTGAACCAATGGCGAGCAAGAGACGGCTGCGCATATCCGTCATCATATCCATCCTATTGTACGGCTCTGAAATATGGGCCCATGCAATGCAGAAGGAGTCACACCGGATTAGAATCACTTCCGTTCAACGTAGAGGAGCTCTCCGAGTCTCCAGCGTATATCGCACGGTCGCGGGACCGGCAGTACTCGTTATGGCCGGAATCATCCCGATAGACCTTAACGCGAAGGAGCGCAAGAGAATCTACGAACGGAAGAACAAAAACCCAGCAGATGATAGAACAACCATCCACAGTGAGGAACGTGAGCGTACCATGGCAACGTGGCAACAATCCTGGACAAATGAAACCAAGGGTCTGTGGACAGCCAGGTTGATAGATCAATTGTCCCTTTGGATAAACAGAGACTACGGGGAGGTAGGATACTACCTTACACAACTCCTGAGTGACCACGGGTACTTCTGCGACTATCTCAAACGCATGGGAAAGCTACAGAGCCCGAAGTTTTTTTTGTTCCGCTGATCGGGACGATGCGTTCCACACGTTCTTCGTATACGAATAGTGGAACGAAGAAAGGATAGCTCTTCTCGACTTGGTCAGACATTTCACGCCCGAGACCATCGTGGGCGAAATGTTGTCCACCAAGGATAAGTGGGCCGCGACGGCAGAATTCGCCGAGACGGTCCTACGACAAATGAAACAGTACCTAGACAGGACAACCGACGAAGGTATAAATGAAGCGCTGGGAGATGCTCCGACACCGCAACATAATCCAGGGACGTCGGACGACTCCATGGGAATGGACGAGGAGAGGGAAACTGGGACCCTTTCTTAACAGGGAGACACTCATTTTCTCTCATTTTATGAATGTCGCGGGGACGGTCGGGCATATTTCTCCTTTCCGTGTGGAGATAAATGCGCTTGTTCAAATATGCGTTTAAACGAGACGGGTTAGATCTGACGTCCCCTGGGGGGATTTAAAATTATGAATTTTAAAGTTGTTTCAAGTCAAGGCAGCGGCGATTGTCGAGGCGTTGCAAGAATGGCACCACCCTGAGGTAATGTGATAAACGGTACCAGGGTGGGTTCCGCTAGAAGAGGAAAGGGTGGTAGGATTTAGTGGGTTGGTTTGCGATGTAATGGCTATGTAGTCTTTTTTCGCGTTTTTGTTTATTTTATTATTCGTCCTATATTATGCATACGGCGGATGCATCCCCAGCCAGTCCCACACTATCCGGCTGTGCGGACCCAGTCGGGTGTGCCTTAGGTGGCATTTCATTCATACATACCCTCGAAAAAAAACCGTGTATGGGTTCCATCTACAAAGAAGCTACACATTACTAGAGATGTCTTATTTACGAATGAATTTTTATATTGTAAGGAAGAACAAGCTTATATCAATAAAGATTCGGACATATCAGATTCACATACACTTATCCCCGCTTTGAGTGAAATGGTTGATACTGAAAAAGTACGTGAAACGGAAATTGGTTATAACAACACACCATATTCGGAGCTTCAGCGAGATGCGTGCATTCATTGTAAACCTCTAAAATGGTAAAACATAATTCCACAAGTTAGCGTAGATGAGCAAGGTGATCGACCCCGTAATGCACCCGCTGATGAACTTGTCAATGCTACCGATATGCTAAAGTGAGGACCCGGAAGGCCAAGGAAGGTCAAAACGGGCAAGCGAGGTAGATCTAGCAAAAATTATGTCATGCGACCAGTCGGCATCTCATCGGAAGCATCGAGCAGTCATGATGCTTTAAGCGAGGGGACTTTCGAGGGTTAGATATTGCACCTCTTAAATTACAATCACGATATAAAAAATATAATTAACAGTAAACTCACAAAATTGTTTAAAACAAAAGATCGAGTCGCTTCACGCTCGTTTTCGCACTCTGTACATATGCCGCCGTTCGCTCACATCGTGTCGCTGGATCAAACATATAAAACACTTTTAATTGTATTTTTATTTTATTGGGCATCTGTACGTTTTTTGTTTACGAATAAACTAATTTCACTTAAAACTAAATCCTTGCCGATTTATTATCGTCACCCGATAAGGCTAGCTCTAATAGATTGGTTCTATGATGTGATATGCTGTGAGAACGACAATTTCTTTCCCTTTCGAATTTTCTTGCATTTAATCTAATGATAGTGTTTGAATTTTTATTCGTTCAATTTAATCACTTACGGTATAAGGCTTAACTAGCTCACCACGAGGTCTGCGGACTGCGGCCTGTAGGCCGCGTGACTCGTTGCTCAGGCGCTTCGGAGCGAGAAAGCTCGCTCTGATATGCACTTCGCGCTTGCCTTTATTTGTATTGCTCCCCGTATTTTGTATGATGTCCGTGTTTCAATTTTGATTCAGTCAGAATAAACTGTTACGATATAAGGCTCAAAATCGGGTAAGGATATATATAGGAGAACTTGTAGAAATTTGTTCAGATCGTTTGGATCAATTCTTCGGCTTGATATGGTTAGGTCTGCGGTGTGTTTGTAAACAAAGCACATGTAATTTTTACTGTGGTGCTTGTATCAATCGGCAGAGACTAGGATTCGAACTCGGGTCACCGGCGTGGGAATCCGACACTCTACCGACTGAGCCGCCGCAGGCCCCTTGTCGTCATCGTTTTATGTCGTATTTTATCCAATGTCAGTGGTTGAATTTTCATTCGTTAAAATTAAACTCTTACAGTATAAAGCTCAAGAAAGGTCCAGGGAATATAAAATCGATCTTTTATACATTTTTTCGAACAAGCTTTTTCCGTCCAGTTAAATTTTTCCGGAATAGGCTCGTAAACGGTCGAGCGAATATAAGAATGAACTTGGTGACATTTTTTCAAACCGTCTGGATCAATTTTACGGTCTGATATTCTGGGATATTTTTTATAATGTCAGTGTTGGAATTTTCATTCGGTCAAATTAAATTCTTAGGCTATAAGGCTCAAATAAGGTCTAGGGAATATAAAAATGAATTCGTAGACATTTAATCGAATCATTTGGATCTATTCTATGGTGTGATATGCTGGGAGAAACGGAAATTTCTGTCGTTTTCGAATTTTCTGGTATTTAATTTCAACGGTGATACGGACAAAATATTGAGCAGAGGGGTCTTGGGATTTCTAACACAGATAGAAATTTGTTTTGGTAATGCAAAGTAACATATCAAATTATACGGAAAACAAACTTTTTATCGAACCCATAGGCATTTTTATGTATATAGGGAGTATATGGCATATAGTGACTCTATATTTCATATCGTGTTTCTGTATGGGTAGAGGTAGTGTGTATAAAAAGGAGGGGAGGTGATAAAGTGTTTAAATAGGTTTTGTCAGTTAGCGATGATGATTTGGAGTGAACGAGAGGAGGCGGTTGAGGATAGGATATATCCGATGAATGTGATAATGAGAACTCCAAATATTTTGGTATTCAAAGGACTTCTTGAACAACACGAATTTGGGCAAGAATCGAGTTATTGAGCTTGATGTAGTGGCGGTTGAAGAAAGTTGGATAATATCGAATGGCGGGAGATGTCGCGGGAGGAACGGCAGTCTCATAGTCCAAAGGAGCAAAGGTCTTTCTGCTGGTGATTATACCGTATGGCGACTGGCAGTGTCGGATTATGACTGTCTACGAACGACTGTCCAACGATGACTGCCGATGCACGGATGGCGACTGTCCCTTTGGCTGCGGGGATCGGTCTATTTAAAGTCTCTGACTACTGCGGCCCGATATATGCGTTATTGAGAAAGTCGTAAGAAAAGTCGAACGTCGTACGGCTCGGGTCTTATTTGTGAAAATTTATATTTAAATTTTACGAAGTTCGTGGCATGCGGACATCAAGACATTTAATTTGTGTGGTTGGAGCATCTTTGAGGATATTTAGATGAGAAATTATGCCCGATTCGAAATTGCGAAAAAATTTGGGTTGAAAAAATGGGAGACCACAAACTGCCAGCAATTAAGGAATGCAAGACGTTGGTAGCTTACGGTTTCCAATTTTGTTTCCTTAACTTATATGGGTGATTCTATGGGAAACTCGTGATCAAAATATTTTTCTTTTTATTTCTTCGGTTAAAATGTTCCTCTTAGTATGAAGAATGTTGTTCGATCCATTTGCACTTGCAGCGGCCCTGTTATATTTTATATTTTCGCGCGCACTGTGTTTCTCTCTTGCGCAAGATTTGAAATGCTCGAAAGTATGATTTCTTACGAGAAAGGACACAGGTGCGCGCTTTCTCCCACTTTCTTTCTTCCTGATTTCGACGAAGCGAGATCAAAACTAATTGTTCTCGCTGAGCTCACTCTTCCGGCTTGACCGCTGCTATGGCAAGCTCGTTGCACGTCTCGCGACGCCTGTTCTCGCGACCGCATATTAAGGTTTCTTATACACTAACATTTACACTTTAAGACAACCTGTATATAGTTATTTTTAAGAGCAATAAATGAATTTTTTCACATTTTTTTAAACCGTTCGATTCAAAGTTGGTTAAGGCAAAATATGAGCATGTAATAATTTTTTACATTTGTTAGCAAATTTAAACCTTCATTTATTCAAGAATGTATATTTTTAGAAAATTCGAGCTTGCTATTTTACGAAATCGATACGGCGTTATGGTACAAATCTGGGAAATGAGATAAAAATTACTCTTACTTCCGAATTACCCGATCGCCAATTTTAAAAGGAGATTTGCTTGTTGAACCTTGTCTTAGGTATTATGAGTTGTTTATTTATATACGCAAATCTTGCGTTTTTATTCCTTACGACCTGTCGGCTTTGAAACTAGGGCGGCATGTTTCACGTTGAACGAAGCAATGGTTGAAAGAATGTGCCATACACACGCGGTTGAGAAACCCTCGGCGATAGACGTTGCTTCCTTCCTCTCTTTCATATTTGTTGTTGTGGAAATCACCTTGGATCTCACAACTTACAGGCGGACTAACAACAATACCCTGCCGTTATAATCGGCCTCATTTCACTTAACTTACATCTGAATAATGAATAAAACACTTCACAATTGAACTGAATACTGTATTTAGATTGGCTGTATTCTAACCAATTTTCGTTCAATTATTTATTTACGAAGTATAAAATTACATATACGATTTTTAATAATTCACACCAAATTGTTATGTTGATGAGTTTACAAATATTATACGGTGATCGTAAATTACTTATGATACGACGGCTCTTAACCAAAGGAGCGCCGGCGAACAAGTCAGAAAAAAACGTGCTTGCGTTAATCTACTAAGTCCAAGTTGCCCGGAAGTATTGCGAAGCTACGCGGGCTGCAGGTCTAAAACACTCTACTAGGTCGCACAGGGGACCTTAAGAGCTAAAATTTTTTTGAGATCTTATTTTGTTGAGTACTTTCATATAAAGAATCGACGGCAAATTCCGAAGACCCACTGCGCATAATTTTTTAAAAAAGTATAAGAATAATCCATGACACTCACACACACACATATATATATATATATATATATATATATATATATATATATATGTGTGTGTGTCATGGGTCATTCTTATAGTTTTTTAAAAAAGTACACGAAGTGGGTCTTCAAAATTTGCCGTCAATTCTTTATATGAAAGTATATATATATATATATATATATATATATATATATATATATATATATATATATATATATATATATATATATATATATATATATATATATATATATATATATATATATATATATAAATAATTCTCTGGAAAACAAAAAAATCCATGACACTCACACACACACATATATATATATATATATATATATATATATATATATATATATATATATATATATGTGTGTGTGTCATGGGTCATTCTTATAGTTTTTTAAAAAAGTACACGAAGTGGGTCTTCAAAATATATATATATATATATATATATATATATATATATATATATATATATATATATATATATATATATATATATATATATATATATATATATATATATATATATATATATATATATATATATATATATATATATATATAAATAATTCTCTGGAAAACAAAAAAATATTTTTTTTTTAAATTTATGCAGAAATGTTAATTTTGCTTTGTAAATGCTTGTAATTGTGTTCAGATTTTGTTAAGCCCATATGTTTAAACATGTTTGCAGCTAAATATGACTATATTGCCAAAATATGCATGGATTTTTTTGTTTTCCAGAGAATTATTTATATATATATATAAATAATTCTCTGGAAAACAAAAAAATCCATGACACTCACACACACACATATATATATATATATATATATATATATATATATATATATATATGTGTGTGTGTCATGGGTCATTCTTATAGTTTTTTAAAAAAGTACACGAAGTGGGTCTTCAAAATTTGCCGTCAATTCTTTATATGAAAGTATATATATATATATATATATATATATATATATATATATATATATATATATATATATATATATATATATATATATATATATATATATATATATATATATATATATATATATATATATATATATATATATATATATATATATATATATATATATATATATATATATATATATATATATATATATATATATATATATATATATATATATATATATATATATATATATATATATATATATATATATATATATATATATATATATATATATATATATATATATATATATATATATAAATAATTCTCTGGAAAACAAAAAAATATTTTTTTTTTAAATTTATGCAGAAATGTTAATTTTGCTTTGTAAATGCTTGTAATTGTGTTCAGATTTTGTTAAGCCCATATGTTTAAACATGTTTGCAGCTAAATATGACTATATTGCCAAAATATGCATTTTAATAATTTTTTAATCAATATTTCACGTTATTTTCATTTTTTTATTATGAATATTGCTTTTTGCTATTTTGCAATAAACCACTTTTTCAAAGATTTTACGGTTGTGAATGGGCATAATTAATCAAAAAATTAGTTGAAACATCTTTTTGATACTTTTTAAAGAGATTTAATTTAGTTGAATATGTAGGATATGTAAAGGCGTAGATACAGCAATCTAGCAATATTGTGAAACGAGGCTCTGTGTATTACGAGTTCCGCTCGCTGGTCAATACACGCCGGAGAGATGTAACGATAATATGTAAAGAAAGCTCAGTTTCCTTTCGATCTCGAGAGTTCTTATTTAACCGTGTTCATGAAATATAGACATACATGACAGAATAGATGGTGGTTGAAATTTGCCAATAAATGTAAAAAAGTTACTACATGCTCATATTGAGCCTTGAACAACTTAAATTCTTTCGGTTTAGAAAATCTGAAAAAATTCATGAACATTCTACACACCAATTAAAATATTTTTGTGGAAGTTCCCGAACAAATATTTTTGATTTGTTTAAAGGATTTAATTACTCATTTTGCGGTGCTTTTGATAGAAAAGGCTCTAATATTCTCTGCTAATTAACCAAACTTTATTTTATCCGACCTTTAGGTTTTTTTTTCATAGACCCATTTTCAAGGATATAATCAAAATTTACAAAAACATATATAAATACATTGCAATCAAATAAATTATTACATAATATTAATCCAACAAATAGCTAAAATTAACCCACCGCAAAACGGCAGGCAAAGTATCTAGCGGTGTCTTCGTCCGCTAGTAGGTGGGCGCCTAGTGAAGGCAGGTGTGGCGAATTTCGGCTGTACCGTGCAAAATTTTGGTTAGGAGAGAGGGACAAAACTAGGGAGAGGGAACCAACAGCGAAAGCCATCGGCTGTTACCAAGCAAGCAGAAGGAAGCGGACGGCAGTATACAAGACACCGCGCGTGAGCACACATACATGCGTAATGCTGTGTATAGGCACACGCTCACACACACGTAAGTAGTACTTGCTACACTATCGCTAGACACAACAAACCCCCACTCCTCCACCTTCCTCCCCCAACACTTTTGTGGTGGAGTAGGTAGAAGAGTGTAGTGGGGGTTAGAGATTGTCACAGCGATAGTGTAGCAGTGGTTCGCTTACCGCAGCACGTTCTCTCTCTCTCTCTCCGTCTCTCCCTTTCTCTCTCCCTATCTCTCTCGTTGCACGCGCATCTCTCTCTTCCTCTCTCTCTCTCTGTCTCTCTCTCTCTCTCTCTCTCTTGGCATCTTGTATGTGTGTGTGTGCCCTTATGTGTGTGGATGTAACCACATCACGTATATATATGTATATATATAATATATATGTGTACGCGTGTGTATGTCTCTCTCTCTCTCTCTCTCTCTCTCTTACATATCTTGAATATGTAAGTATATGTATGTGCGTGTGTGTGTAGGTGTATGCTGTACAACTCGTTTGTGTATATATGTGTGTGTGCTCTAAAGAGAGCGAGAGAGAGAGAGAGAAAGAGAGAGAGAAAGAGACATACACTGGCGCACATGCATACACAAACACACACATATATATATATACAAGTGGTGCAGCATAAGAGCGCACGCACACACACACAAATATATACATATACATAAGCGAGTGGTGTAGATCTACCACTCTTCTTTTTTATCTACAATTATAATTATAAAAAACTAACCTTTTTATTTATCGGCTGTACCAGAAAAATGCGGAGATCGGGAATCGAACTGGATACGCCAAAGTGACAGTCCACCACCGAAACCACGAGGCTACCAATGAACTGCTCGCTCCCACTCATTACAGTTATAATTTACAGCGATAATGTCGGTAAGAGAGAAACCTGATATACACCGGCTCGCGTCAATATCACTGCCATTATAGTATCGCATGAGAGAAGGATTATCTTTGTCGGCTTAGTATCCCAATACCACCATGTAGCGGAACTTCCCTTGAGCGGCTCGTTCACCATTGAAGATATTGGGAATAACTTTTTCACCATCTTCACCGATGATTTCGGTCTCGTATTCGTGGCAAGACGAAGAAGCAATGAATTGCTGTTTGATGTTTTTTCTTTATTGCATTAAAGACAACTCGAAACCAGTATAGTGATCGAGGTAATGGCTCAGAGCAAAATTTTACCACAAGGAAAATCCATTTCTTTTCCTAGTATTTTGATCTATTTTTTTTTTATTTTTTTAAATCAGAATCTCCTTTGTTAAATATTAGTCCGCAGATCTACTACATTGTATATTATTGCAATTTTTTTATCAAAACAAGTGCAATAACCAATCTATACTTCGTATGTTTTGTTTCTAGGAGTAAGAAACGAGTGTAAAATAAATTCAAGTTTTTGCGAATACCGTATGCAATTTTTATCTTTGTTTAAGTGCCTAAAATTTAAGTAACATATCACATGGCACACACACGCGCTCATCGATCACAACGAATATTGTGCGAGCGACAAGATTGTATTGACGGTATATTCATATTAATTTTTAATCCACACAAATTATACATAAAACTCTTAAAAAACGACGGAGATGTGTTCGCGGCGAGAGTATATTCGCGACTATTAGTCAGTCCAACATTGGTTTGAAAAAAGGATATCTCATCGGCAAGAATACACGTGCAGTCTTTTCTGCAGCTGCATAGGACATCGGCTTACCTCATATTAGTCATCACTTACAGCAGGCCAAAGTCTTTCCCACTAAGAAGACTTTGCAAAGAAATTGAACGTGGCATTGTTTATTCACCACGTAATATTCGCGCAGCTGCATCTTCTTCTCTTATATCGCTGTGAGGAACCCTACAAAATCACATCTTATTACAATGCACATGTACTGATATGGTCACGCTTCTGAAGATCGTGCAGTGAAGTCGACTCGCGCAGAAGATGGCACGTACGAAAAATAAGACCTAGCGCGCGTTTATTAATTATTTTACCGTAAGAGCAGAAACGTTTTACGGTATGAGGGCTGGTGTTTTGGACATGATATAAACCTTTATCAATCATGTATTCAGATATTACCCATCACTTTTTTTTTTACAAACGGTAATCGATATCTCGAAAAGTTATAGTTTGATCAGCTCGCGTGATTACACTTTTTTGTAGTTACATATAAGCCCTTGTTATCCGTGTGTTCAGATTTTGCCCCAACACTTTTTTTAACAAACGGTAATTGATATCTCGAAAAGTTATGGTTTGATCAGCTCTCAGGAGTACACTTTTTTGTAGCTACATATAAGTCTTTGTCAACCGTGTATTCAGATTTTACCCCATCATTTTTTTTAAAAATCGATAATCGATATCTGGAAAATTTATAGTTTGATCATCTCGCAGGATTATGTTTTTTTGTTGTAGCTACATATAAGACATTGTTAACAGTGTATTCATATTTTGCACATCGCATTTTTTTAACAAACGATAATTGATAACTCACAAATTTATAGTTTGATCAGCTCGCGGGGTTACACTTTTTTGTAGCTACATATAAGACATTGTTAACCGTGTATTCAGATTTTGCACATCGCATTTTTTTAACAAACGATAATTGATAACACAAATTTATAGTTTGATCAGCTCGCGGGATTATACTTTTGTGTAGTTAGATATAAGTCTTTGTTAATCGTGTATTCAGATTTTGCCCATCACTTTTTTTTTGTGGCAATCATCAATCGATATCTCATAAATTTATAGTTTGATCAGCTCGTGGGATTACACTTTTTTGTAGCTAGATATAAGTCTTTGTTAACCGTGTATTCTGATTTTACCCATCACTTTTTTTAATAATCGTTGAGCGGATTTACACTTTTCTCTCATTTTTTAAAAATGCCTGTGTTCAAGTTATTGGGTAGATTTTTTGGACTGTACATTGAAAAGAGATTAGCACCTCGACTGCCCTCTAGTAGGCATCAGCTGCTCTATTTGAAGTGCAACTTGTCTCCCTTCGTTTGGAGCGTCTGGTGCCCCCTTTTTAGCGCAGCATTCATCCATAGTGTTCCCGCCGCTCACACAAACATAACCTCAAATCCCAGCGAGCAGCGCTGCTGCCTGCAAGCGGATACAATCTACGCCAAGACGCATATTAGCATATTAGCGCTACCGATGCACTAAACTGTTTTCGGTGTATACTTCTTTACAAGCGTACTACCGAACCTGGTTGCGAAAATTAATGATTTTTAAAATCTTGATTTTTTAAAGGCTGTATATTTCTTAGAGCATCTTGTATTATCGCGTTTCACTATCACTTTCGCCGCGTCGAGAAAAAGATTTCTCGGTATTAGTTGAATCAACACAACATCGAATAATGCTGTTCAAGCTTCTTTGAAAAACAAATGTCTACACAGATCCGCAAAAATGCAGATCTAGCAAATCGACACGTGTACGAGACTCGTAGAGAAGCCAAAGCTTCTTCAGCGGCAGTTTCTGCGGTGTGATTTTCCTCGAACATCCCATCTCGATTATATACCACCACCATACCGAACACGCCACTATATATGTGAGAGAAATTTCAGGCATAATTCGCCAGCGTATTTCAAACCGTCTGTAGTACTACGGCGCGACATGCGCACACAGTGATCCGCGCGCTTCGAAACGCGAGAATGAATTGACAGCGTTTATGGACTGATGTGACTCTGTTGCCATGCAAAATAAACTGCATACAATGGCGGAGTGAAAAATCTAAATGGCTTCCCGTTCGCGCATGCGCACGAGTAAGAAAGTAGGAGTGTGTGTGATAAGAGACAAAGATAGAAAGATGGCATCGACAACGATGGCAACGATGAGTAAAGCAGTATGTAGAAAGTTCTGGACTATCAAATTTTGAACGGCGCTGGTATCGCTGTCATTGACTACAGTACTACAGCGCGACGACACACCCCGCGAGTTGATCAAACTATAAATTTGTGAGTTTTCAATTATCGTTTGTTAAAAAAAAAATGCGATGTGCGAAATCTGAATACACGGTGAACAATGTCTTATATGTAGCTACAAAAAAAACGTAATCCTGCGAAATGATCAAACCATAAATTTTTCAGATATCGATTATCGATTTTTAAAAAAAATGATAGGGTAAAATCTGAATACACGGTTGACAAAGACTTGTATGTAGCTACAAAAAAGTGTAATCCTGAGAGCTGATCAAATTATAACTTTTCGAGATACCAATTACCGTTTGTTAAAAAAAGTGTTGGGGCAAAATCTGAACACACGGATAACAAGGGCTTATATGTAACTACAAAAAAGTGTGATCACGCGAGCTGATCAAACTATAACTTTTCGAAATATCGATTACCGTTTGTTAAAAAAAAGTATTGGGTAATATCTGAATACATGATTGATAAAGGCTTATATCATGTCAAAAACACCAGCCCTCATACCGTAAAACGATTCTACTCCCACGTTAAAATAATTAATAAACGCGCGCTAGGTCTTACTTTTCGTACGTGCCATCTTCTGCGCGAGTCGACTTCACTACACGAACTTCAGAAGCGTGACCATATCAGTACATGTGCATTGTAATAAGATGTGCTTTTGTAAGGTTCCTCACAGCGATATAAGAGAAGAAGATGCAGCTGCGCGAATATTACGTGGTGAATAAACAATACCACGTTCAAATTCTTTGCAAAGTCTTTTTAGTGGGAAAAACTTTGGCCTACTGTAAGTGATGACTAATATGAGGTAAGCCGATATCCTATGAAGCTGCAGAAAAGATTGCACGTGTACTCTTGCCGATGAGATCATCCTTTGCTCAAACCAATATTGCACTGACCGATAGTCGCGAATATACTCTCGCCGCAAACACATCTCCGTCGTTTTTTAAGAGTTTTATGTATAAGTTGTGTGGATTATAAAATTTAATATGAATATACCGTCAATACAATCTTGTCACTCGCACAATATTCGTTGTGATCGATGAGCGCGTGTGTGTGCCATGTGATATGTTACTTAAATTTTAGGCACTTAAACAAAGATAAAAATTGCTTACGGTATTCGCAAAAACTTGAATTTATTTTACACTCGTTTCTTACTTCTAGAAACAAAACATACGAAGTATAGATTGGTTATTGCACTTGTTTTGATAAAAAAATTGCAATAATATACAATGTAGATCTGCGGACTAATATTTAACAAAGGAGATTCTGATTTAAAAAATAAAAATAGATCAAAATACAAGGAAAAGAAATGGATTTTCCTTGTGGTAAAATTTTGCTCTAAGCCATTACCTCGATCACTATACTGGTTTCGAGTTGTCTTTAATGCAATAAAGAAAAAACATTAAACAACAATTCATTTTTTAATTAACTTTTTAATTAACATCAAGAGAAATCATTGATCGTTTAGCGGTAATAATTCTGTGATCAATAATATCTTTAAGTGTAATGCTGTTTTCAAAGAACACTTAGGCCAGGGTATGTAAATATTAAACAATAATGATAACCATTTATCAAACCAATCATTCGGGCTGTTTTTAGCCGATACTATAATTCTTATAGGGTAGTTAGCCTTATGAATTTTAATTAGTGCATACGCGCGTGGTAAAATCGTTTGGTCTAATTTAGCATTGTGAATCAACGTTGCTAGTAACAATAAGGTGTTATTTTGTAACAAATGGATGGGCATCTTTTTATTGGTTTATAGTAATTCACATCATTGAAAGAATCTTCAACTTTTTTGAAATAAACATCTTGATGTACGTCAGGTTGATGGAGCAGTCAGTCGGGAAGCGGTTGTACATATTAGTAAACAATAAAGGCGTAGTTAAATTTTACCCCGAATATTTACTTATACCTACGTCCTAACCCACGGTCCTATAAACCTTAACAGCCCTAACATATAGCAATAACATTTGTTAAAATAAGAATAACAATTTAAACTAATCTAATGTTGGTCAAACCCAGATTGCATGTTTAAAAAACAAATGGTTGCTTAATATTTCTAGTATTCAAATTCCGAAAGATTTTTCGGAATTTTTAAGTTTGGGTGAAAAGTTTAATTTTAATATTGATTTCGACAAGCACTTAGCTTTTGATTATTTCGAAATTTTAGAGCTTGTCTTTGAGAACGCCGAAACAACAACGCATAGAGTAAGAAATGATGTTTTGCACATTATTAATAATCTGATTAAATATAAACCTCTCATTAGCATCAAAAATAGAATTCTCTATGTAAAAATTAAAAAAAACTAAACTTTTCATTAAAAACAACAACAACCTATTTTTTTTAACTAAAGGAGATAAGGACAACGTTACAATTGCTATTTATAAAAATGTTGAAGATTCTTTCAATGATGTTAATTACTATAAATTAATAAAACGGACCCCCCTACGATTGTTACAAGATAATACCTAATTATTAGTAGCAACGCGGATCAATGAAAGTGTTTTTGATTGCGATGTTGGAGATAAGATTCACAATGCTAAATTAGACAAAACGATTTTGCCACGCGCGTATGAACTAATTAAAATTCATAAGGCTAACTACCCTATACGAATTATAGTATCGGCTATAAACAACCCGAATTATTGGTTTGATAAATGGTTATCATTATTGTTTAATATTTACATACCCCGGCCTAAGTCTTCTTTGAAAAACAGCATTGCACTCAAAGATATTATTGATCACACAATTATTCCCGCTAACCAATCATTGATTTTGCTAGATGCTGTGTCCCTATTTTCAAACCTTCCCAAGGATATGATTCTCAAAACAGTTGAAAAAAAATGGATATATCTTTAATTCTATTTAAGAAATTGTTTATCTAAAGCAGCGTTCCTACAAGGGCACTCGCATTTACTTGTGACTACATAAATGCAATTCAATGTGTAATATTATCAGCAAATAAGAGGTACACCGATGGGATTTTGCACTAGCCTTTGAGTGTATTAAAGAATAATATCACTTTATTTAAACGTTATGTAGATGACTGTTTTATAATTGCTATAAAAAATAAAATTGACAGAATTGTTAACATTTTTATTATATATAAACCTGACTTGAAACTTACAGTAGAGTTAGAGTCAAATAATAATAAATTTATTAGATATAGAGATTATTATAGTTCCGAATGATATTTGCAAAACTAATTAGTTTCGGAAGGACACAGCATCGGGTACATTTATCAATTTTGCATCACACCACCCCCTATCTCAGAATAAAGCGATTATATACAATCTTATTGATAATTGCATTTTACTGGCCGATGAATCTTTTCATACTGATAATTTATCACTTGTTAAAAAAATGTTATTAGCTAATAGCTACCCACTTAATATTATTAACAAACATATTAAGAATAGACTGACGCACATAAAAAATAGAAATAATAATTAAAATACTAATTTGAATTTACGAAAACAGATCATTATTTTTCCTTTTAATAAATTTGTAACTCCTAATATTAACCAAGCTTTATACAGGCACAAAATTATCCCCATCACCCGTAATATTAATAGGTTCAATGACATGATTGGGTTAGGTAGCATCTTATGTAGTCCGTACCACACGAAAATGTGGAAAAAGACGTAACGAACATAGATATGATGTACTTAACAATAAGATTGATACTTCGGCTTTAGCGGTCCATGTGGATAAGACTGGACATTGCATTAATTTTGATTTCTTTCTGATTATAGATATTGAAAATAATAAAATAAAAAGAAATTTTTCAGAGATTATAAATATTTTTTATTATGATAACACGTTAAATAGAATTGAGGATACTAAAACGTTAATTAACATTTATAAATATTCTACTTATTGAATTAAAAATCATATACTATGTTTGAAAACTGACTGTTTTTATTTGTCGATAAACTCCATTTTGGTTATTTTAGCGGGCATACATAATCCTGCAAGGATCGAGAGTCTAGAGTAGAAAAGGAGGTGGAGCACTGTCGAACGCGTTCATCGCTAGCTTGCCGAGCTCAACCGTGGGGTTTCCCCGCTCCGATGTATCTGGGCTACGTGTGTGTGTGTGTGTGCATATATACAGCGTTACGCGTGTGTGTGTGCTCACGCGCAGTGTCTTGTATACTCCCGTGAGCTTCCTTCTGCTTGCTTGGTAACTTGATGGGTTTAAGAATGGTTAAAGGTCCTTCGCATCTAAGATTGTAGACGGAGACACCACTAGATATTCTGCATGTAATCTATTTGATTGTCTTGTATTTATATATGCTTTTATAAATTTTGATGATAGTCTTGAAACGGGGTCTTTTCTATCAAAGATACATATTTATGTTTACTTTTAATTTACCAGAGAATCACCCATATATATATATATATATATATATATATATATATATATATATATATATATATATATATATATATATATATATATATATAAAGGGTTTGGTAACTCTTTTAATTATATGTATTTTTTTAACACTTTTTAACTTTCGAACCAAAAACGGAGGAAACCTGAAATATAATGAATTCGTAGTTTGATTTAACAATCTGAACCGGTAAATGTGTATTGTTAATTAATGGATGGAACAATTCATCAAGCAATTTGATAAACGTTGTTGGAATTGTACATCTGAATAATGAAAAAAATATGTTTTTTACACTCGGAACTTCTCAAATAAAATAAAAGAAACTGAAAAAGCCTATACTAAATATAATATTTACATTTATGTAGTAGTCACGAACAGGGATATGCATTTATGTGACTCGAGGACCCATGATTTATTTCCTATTTATCTGAACCGAAATTTTGACTCCGATTCATTCAAGTTCGATTTACTTTCTCGATTCATATTTTCAATTTATGTGAATCAAGATTTAAAATCGGATTCAGTTTTATAAGTGAATCGAAAAAATTTGCCGATTCCGCGCAAATCTGGTTACAAATAATGTTGCAAAGATGATGAATATGGGAAACCGAATAGATATTTGGCATACGTCGTGCTTTCCTAAATGCATGCTTTCTGGGTAATACACATGCGTATAGTCAAGAATTGAACATGTACGCATTTAAATGTCAAAATAAAAGCCGCTGCCAATGCATTGGCACTTAGCTTCTTCAAACTAAATTGATTGTTCCAATATAACATTTTTTATTTTAACAAATTCATTTTAAATTACTATACCTCTTTTTAAATAGAATCTATAAAATGTGAACTGATTTATTATTGATGGTTTATCAAAAGATAATTTTTTAATATGTCGTGTGCAAAACTTTGATTTTTGCATCGTGTGCAAAATATTCGCGAAGTGTGTGCGAAATATGCTTAACATTTTGCGCACGTTCCTTCAGAATGATTCGCAATTGTTTCACCAACTTGGCGACGATGTTTATTATATACATATCATGGTTAGGATTTTGACTGAGACTTCTCTCATCATTGAGTCGTCTAGCTTTTAGTAGTTCTAAGTAATTGTAAATAAATGAGTTCAGAGAGTGATTCGGACACAGCTTATGATGATACAATGCATAAGAGCAGTCGATAAATTTGGCTAACCAACAATTCGTCACGAGAAATCTCTTGAACAATGAACGTCTCAATTTGCAATTTAGTAATTGTTCAGTTCCATTTCTTATAAATGAGAATTCTCATAACGCTTAACTATAGATAAAAGTTTGCATTGGTAATAACTTGGTAAAAAAATATATTGATTTATGTGTTAATAATTTAGTTGTAGATATTTAATATTTGATATTTAATTTTTTTTTATTCACTCGTCTGTTTGACATCCTTGCTGCGCTCAGGTGACAAATTCAATTGTCTAACTCCGCGCGAATGATAAAGTAGGCTCGTCATCTTTTTTATTCAATTTCAGAAAATTACCATGTTTCTCTAACGGTGTGTTAAAAAATAGCATCCTTTCGCGCACTAGTTGCGTAACGTACTATTTCATTAAAAGTACACATTTAGTTTAAATTACATTTTTCTACGTCTGCTTCGAGATACTGTTGTAGGCTCATTTGCTTTATAATTATTAAAAATTTCCTTTTTGAAAGAGGAAGTTTCCTGTTCTTTTATTCATTGTGATTTATTTAAAATTCGTAATTAAAAAAAAATTATATAAACTTAAATATCATGAAAATGAAAGAACCCCATGGTCTAAAAACACAAATGCGTTAAGCGGTAGGAAAAAGTTACTTTTTCGGAAAGTTTTAGATATAATACTGCTGTTTTTCTACATCATACATTTTCGAGATTTAACCGTTTAAACTAAATATGACGTTTTCGTTTATAACAAAAGATAAGAAAGGGTCGATTCAAAATTTGGGGTTATAAAATATGGATAATCTTATGCTCTTTTAAATGTAATTACACTAAATTTATCATAATTTTTCCAACATATCCAAAAACTTGAAAAACTAAAATTCAAAAATCGAAAAATCGTTATAAATTTAAAACAAGTAGATAAATCAATAACGATTGCGTTACCAAAATATTCTATAGAATATTGCACCATTACATCTTTCTCACAGAATATCACACACACATGTACTAATACAATTTTCTGTTGTAGTAACGACGGCGAGAAGATGGATATAGATAGATTTTTCTTTATTTGTAAGCATACACAAAAATATGTACATATAAAATTTACAGTCATAACACTAAAATTACTATATATTATATTGGACATTCTATAATTAATAATATTACATCAAGTTCGTACATATAAAATCATATTATGTTCATTAAAATAATATGTCATCGAGCTCGTTAGTATAAAAATCACATCAAATTTATTACAGGAGATCGCAGTAACGTTCGTTGGGTACATATTCAGTTTCACTTTAGTAATATCTTTCACGTCATGCTTAACAGTAAAATATAAACACACATACATATATAAACACGTTTTCATACACATATCAGTAGCCGTATATCAAGCACACAAATATATACAATCACTCCGATAACATATAAAAATAACTAAAGATGGTCAAAAGGCAGTCTGAGTACTGTGATGTTGTCTGAAACCAGTCAGGAAGGGATCAAGCATCATTTTAGATGTTAAAAACTCTGTAATTTGCGTGTGGACAATGTTCTCCAGTACTTTGGATATAAACCTGAGATGCGCTATTGGTCTGAATTCAGAGGCGGAAGATAGTAGGCTATTCTCTTTATCGAAATAAGATGTGTTTTCTTCCAACTATATGGGAAGATGCCACCGCATAAAGATGAATTGTACATGTTGACAAGATGGAGGACAACCACGGGAAGAGCCTTAGCCACTACCCTTTGCGGAATTTCGTCTTCTCTCATTGCTTGTGAAGAGAAATGAGAGACAGCGAGAACAACATCTGAAAAGGTGACTTCTTTAAAGGGAAGCCCTACCAGTAGGCCGTCGTCATGAAATCGTTAAAATCTGCTTTACATTCGCTGATTGATTGAGACCCCCGCAAAGTGAGTGTTAATTTAATTTGGTATAAAACCATGAAGATCTTTTCTAGTCTCTGGCAAGAGTCCGAGAGAGCATCATTCTTTCCAGACATATTTTTTCATTATTTATAGTCTCAAATATTTTATATTGTAGAAAAGAATCACGTGCCTCTTTAGTGTGTTGTTCTGCTTTTGCTGCTAGTATCATATACTCCTTCCTCAGTGTCATCCTTTGACCTTCTGTATCGTATTCGTATGCTGTCACGTTTATTGTAAGTTTGAGCAAGCTCAGCGTCTACCCATGGAGGCTCTACTTTATTTTTTGGAGTAAAATATTTTAATGTTGCTAGGTCGTTGATGACCTCCATGTAGTTTTTGATAAAACATGCTAATCATGTATTAACATCTTCGTCAGTACAATTGAGCGCAGATCAATCACGGTTATTAAATTTTGTATGTAACTGATTTTGTTCAATGGATTTGAAATCTCTATAGCTGAAAGGTGAAGATGAATTTTTGTAGTAATTAGATTATGGTGTCTAGGAAAAGTCGGTGCTCGATTGCCATAGTACTCGATACCTCATCATTTTCATCTACTATTATGATGTCAATCCATGTGCGAGATTCATCAGTATGATGATGAGTCGCAGCATGCTCTATTATTTTAAGAGATATGTTATCAGCTAAGTTCCTCACAAATTTTATATCATCTGAAGTTGATAACAGATTGGCACTGAAATCTCCCATGATAATCTTATGACTATAGTTACACACACATGATGTTAATTGCTCCACTAATTCCGAGTCCTTAAGAAAGGGAGTAGTGCGGTGGTCTATGTATGACTACTACAAACACCGGGGCCGAGTCGTCATGTTGCACACTACAGATAAGAATACCCGGAGGATCCTCTCCTTCTTTTTGTAGAGTGTTTGACCTTAATAATACTGTATCTTTAAGTTAGTTGTATACATACAAAACAACTCTGCCCCGTGCTGCTGCGATCCTGTCGAATAATGGAAAACCCTTTATTTGGACCAACATATCGTCAACCTCAGAGTTGATGTGCGACTCAGCAATACCGAAGAGGCGGTAGGACGCACGAGCATTAAGGTATTGTCAGATCTTCTCAATGTGCCCTTGAAACGAGGTCACATTCACAAAACCTGCTCTCATTCCCCTGCAATTCTCCTCTTTAGCCGCGCTCGAGTCTAGTCAATTTCTGTGAACCTGTTCTTTTCTTGGAGTATGTATGCTAGTTTGCTGTTTATTCGTAGGTTTAGGTTCTACTACGTTTGATGTTGATAAACCTGTTTGTACCGCTTCTATTGAAACGCTGACTGAATCACATACAAATATGCGAATGTGGTGAAACTTTGTGACATAGAACCGTCTCAATTCTTCACCAATAATCTGCCTTGCCTGGGCCAGATGTATTTAAAACCTAGAGTTTTTGCAATCATTTTGAGATTATTAAAATTGATGAAACATTCTCTACCTAACAGTTCGTTTATACAAATTTTTATATTGATATCCGCCGTTTTAAAGCTCGTAAATTTCTTTTTAACGCGTATTATTTCGTTAATTAACGCTTTTCTAGAGAGGCTAACTATCCAAGGCTAACAACGTCTTGCGCCATCGCCAGTACTGATAGAAGTGTTTTGATGAAATGATGGGGGTGAGCATAAAAGACAGGCGCCCACAATATCATCTCGTTTCATCGAGGCAAAGACTGTGGAAAGAACGGTATAGTCAATATCATTACGTATAGATTTATCCTCACATTCGTATAAAATTGAAATAATTAAGTTACCGAAGAAACTTGGCTAGTAAGATCTTTAATCGATTGTTCAGTTGCTGGAATGGCAGCCGATGAAGAAACAATAGCATCTAGTTTATTCGCTATGAGAGCCGCAGATCGGTTACTATATTACTTATATATTCTGATTGATTGTCAAGGTAATCAACCATGGTTGATGAGATTGTACATTTTTGTGAAGTACTCGCATTTAACAGTACCGAGTTTGCGTCTACGAGTATGCCGTCATCTTTGGCTGGTATTGATGTAGCCAGAAGCTTGCTATCCGTAGCTGTTATCTGGAGATCTAGCGCTGTCTGTCCCACTACCCGTTGTACAGCTTCTGGCATGAGCAAGTAGAGCTAGCTCTCACGCAGGCTCGAGTGCTCGAGCATGTCATGCCCTCCTCCCGCACTGGAGTTAGCGCTAGAGAGAGACTGAGGCGCACTAGTAGAATATAGCAGCTGCTATGTAGAGTTACAGTAGACAGCTGATGTATTGGTTGGTTTATTTTTGTAGCCAGTTTTGTTTTGTTTTAGAGACGGCGATGGAGAAATGCCAAAGGATCTAGATTCTTTCCGCGTACTCGCGTGATTAGGCTGGGTAGATGTAGCTTTATCAGTTTGCTGCGCATTCAGGGCATTCTTTGAATTTCGCGAAGTGGTGTTAAGTATTTTCTTTTGCACATTATTTGGCAGTCAATGCACATGTATTATTTGGTGTTGTCTCGCGGTTCACTCATAAGAGATATGCATACCACATAACAACGACGCATGCGTTTACTGCACGTATCTATGAGTGCTTTGCTGTTAAGTGATGTGCGTTTAAAAATGACACATGTCTTCTGCTTCATGATGTTATACTAGTATGATAATGCCGCTCTCTTGCGAAAAATAATTAAAACACTGACTATATGATATCAGATGTGCGCAGTAGAGGTGGCGAACATACATAGCCAGCAGAAATGTGTAAATGCGTGTGTACCTGAACAATCAAGACGCTGGGCATGTACATTACTTCCAAGATGGTCAAAAGACAGCAGTGAAATCTTCGACAAGAGTTAGGTACAAAACTGCAAACTGCACGCAAGTACAACACTTCCGGCACAAGCAAACAAGTGCAGTTGGTAGCCCGAGTACAGGTGCACGTAGTGCATGCGCATCAAACTCGTCCGAAGCAGAGAAACAGTCGTGTGGATCTTAAAAGCAAGAGCTGAAAACAACTGCATGCGACACCTGTCGCATCGTCGAGGAGACAGAGAGAAAGAGAGAGAGAGAGTGAGAGAGAGAGAGAGAGAGAGAGAGAGAGAGAGAGAAAGAGAGAAAGAACGCGCGCGGAAGGGAGAGTCATATGACACTATGCGTGGGGGAAAAGACGGGAGAGAACGAGAGGACTGCCCTGCGAGGATGTCCACAAAGCGGCGTGCTCTTTGTTGCCACTAGCGGTGGATACGGAGCAATGTCGTTTACAGCCACTGGATTTGGATATCTGATATCTGTAAGTACCAGGGCTCCTACGTCATAATCGTGTACGAGTGTTAATCCGACTCTCTCTCCCTCTCTCTCTCTCTCTCTCTCTCTTTCTCTCTCATACACACACAAACCTTGACACAAACCTGACTCGGTCACAAACCTTGGTCTTGTCATGGACTCTAAACTCACGTGGAAACTGCAGGTTGATGCAGTTGAAAAAAAGGTAAATCGTGCTCTTTACAGCCTACGATTTTTTAGTTCATGCACAACTCAGGCGTTGTGAAAGCAGCTTGCATGCGCGCTGGTAGTACCACATTTAGATTATTGTTCCGTGGTTCACCTTGATGTGTCTGATGAGCTCGAGACGAAGTTGCAACGACTTCAAAATTCATGCGTGAGATACATATGTGGTGTTAGAAGGGATGAGCGCATCATTCCTCACAGGAAATATCTTGGCTGGCTTACAGTGAAAGAAAGAAGAGCATAATTTACGAGGTTATTATTGTATAGGGCAATAAATATGGGACAACCTCCGTACCTTGCAGCTCTCTTTGGTAAAAACATAGCTAGGACTTCCAGTAGGAGTGGTGTGAAAGAGATCTCGGTTCCGGGATCGCGGACTGATAAAGGTCTCTACTCGTTTAGAGCTCAAGGCTCGCGATTCTGGAACTCCCTCCCCTGCAGTGTGAGGTATCTACCATCCTCATGTAAATTTAAAACGGCGTTAGGCAGGCACCTCAGTCAACTGCACGGTGATTAATTTGACATTTTTTCATGACGACAGAGTAATACATGGGTAGTTATTTATTTATTTATTTATTTATTTATTTATTTATTTATTTATTTATTTATTTATTTATTTATTTATTTATTTATTTATTTATTTATTTATTTATTTATTTATTTATTTATTTATTTATTTATTTATTTATTTATTTATTTATTTATTTATTTATTTATTTATTTATTTATTTATTTATTTATTTATTTATTTATTTATTTATTTATTTATTTATTTATTTATTTATTTATTTATTTATTTATTTATTTATTTATTTATTTATTTATTTATTTATTTATTTATTTATTTATTTATTTATTTATTTATTTATTTATTTATTTATTTATTTATTTATTTATTTATTTATTTATTTATTTATTTATTTATTTATTTATTTATTTATTTATTTATTTATTTATTTATTTATTTATTTATTTATTTATTTATTTATTTATTTATTTATTTATTTATTTATTTATTTATTTATTTATTTATTTATTTATTTATTTATTTATTTATTTATTTATTTATTTATTTATTTATTTATTTATTTATTTATTTATTTATTTATTTATTTATTTATTTATTTATTTATTTATTTATTTATTTATTTATTTATTTATTTATTTATTTATTTATTTATTTATTTATTTATTTATTTATTTATTTATTTATTTATTTATTTATTTATTTATTTATTTATTTATTTATTTATTTATTTATTTATTTATTTATTTATTTATTTATTTATTTATTTATTTATTTATTTATTTATTTATTTATTTATTTATTTATTTATTTATTTATTTATTTATTTATTTATTTATTTATTTATTTATTTATTTATTTATTTATTTATTTATTTATTTATTTATTTATTTATTTATTTATTTATTTATTTATTTATTTATTTATTTATTTATTTATTTATTTATTTATTTATTTATTTATTTATTTATTTATTTATTTATTTATTTATTTATTTATTTATTTATTTATTTATTTATTTATTTATTTATTTATTTATTTATTTATTTATTTATTTATTTATTTATTTATTTATTTATTTATTTATTTATTTATTTATTTATTTATTTATTTATTTATTTATTTATTTATTTATTTATTTATTTATTTATTTATTTATTTATTTATTTATTTATTTATTTATTTATTTATTTATTTATTTATTTATTTATTTATTTATTTATTTATTTATTTATTTATTTATTTATTTATTTATTTATTTATTTATTTATTTATTTATTTATTTATTTATTTATTTATTTATTTATTTATTTATTTATTTATTTATTTATTTATTTATTTATTTATTTATTTATTTATTTATTTATTTATTTATTTATTTATTTATTTATTTATTTATTTATTTATTTATTTATTTATTTATTTATTTATTTATTTATTTATTTATTTATTTATTTATTTATTTATTTATTTATTTATTTATTTATTTATTTATTTATTTATTTATTTATTTATTTATTTATTTATTTATTTATTTATTTATTTATTTATTTATTTATTTATTTATTTATTTATTTATTTATTTATTTATTTATTTATTTATTTATTTATTTATTTATTTATTTATTTATTTATTTATTTATTTATTTATTTATTTATTTATTTATTTATTTATTTATTTATTTATTTATTTATTTATTTATTTATTTATTTATTTATTTATTTATTTATTTATTTATTTATTTATTTATTTATTTATTTATTTATTTATTTATTTATTTATTTATTTATTTATTTATTTATTTATTTATTTATTTATTTATTTATTTATTTATTTATTTATTTATTTATTTATTTATTTATTTATTTATTTATTTATTTATTTATTTATTTATTTATTTATTTATTTATTTATTTATTTATTTATTTATTTATTTATTTATTTATTTATTTATTTATTTATTTATTTATTTATTTATTTATTTATTTATTTATTTATTTATTTATTTATTTATTTATTTATTTATTTATTTATTTATTTATTTATTTATTTATTTATTTATTTATTTATTTATTTATTTATTTATTTATTTATTTATTTATTTATTTATTTATTTATTTATTTATTTATTTATTTATTTATTTATTTATTTATTTATTTATTTATTTATTTATTTATTTATTTATTTATTTATTTATTTATTTATTTATTTATTTATTTATTTATTTATTTATTTATTTATTTATTTATTTATTTATTTATTTATTTATTTATTTATTTATTTATTTATTTATTTATTTATTTATTTATTTATTTATTTATTTATTTATTTATTTATTTATTTATTTATTTATTTATTTATTTATTTATTTATTTATTTATTTATTTATTTATTTATTTATTTATTTATTTATTTATTTATTTATTTATTTATTTATTTATTTATTTATTTATTTATTTATTTATTTATTTATTTATTTATTTATTTATTTATTTATTTATTTATTTATTTATTTATTTATTTATTTATTTATTTATTTATTTATTTATTTATTTATTTATTTATTTATTTATTTATTTATTTATTTATTTATTTATTTATTTATTTATTTATTTATTTATTTATTTATTTATTTATTTATTTATTTATTTATTTATTTATTTATTTATTTATTTATTTATTTATTTATTTATTTATTTATTTATTTATTTATTTATTTATTTATTTATTTATTTATTTATTTATTTATTTATTTATTTATTTATTTATTTATTTATTTATTTATTTATTTATTTATTTATTTATTTATTTATTTATTTATTTATTTATTTATTTATTTATTTATTTATTTATTTATTTATTTATTTATTTATTTATTTATTTATTTATTTATTTATTTATTTATTTATTTATTTATTTATTTATTTATTTATTTATTTATTTATTTATTTATTTATTTATTTATTTATTTATTTATTTATTTATTTATTTATTTATTTATTTATTTATTTATTTATTTATTTATTTATTTATTTATTTATTTATTTATTTATTTATTTATTTATTTATTTATTTATTTATTTATTTATTTATTTATTTATTTATTTATTTATTTATTTATTTATTTATTTATTTATTTATTTATTTATTTATTTATTTATTTATTTATTTATTTATTTATTTATTTATTTATTTATTTATTTATTTATTTATTTATTTATTTATTTATTTATTTATTTATTTATTTATTTATTTATTTATTTATTTATTTATTTATTTATTTATTTATTTATTTATTTATTTATTTATTTATTTATTTATTTATTTATTTATTTATTTATTTATTTATTTATTTATTTATTTATTTATTTATTTATTTATTTATTTATTTATTTATTTATTTATTTATTTATTTATTTATTTATTTATTTATTTATTTATTTATTTATTTATTTATTTATTTATTTATTTATTTATTTATTTATTTATTTATTTATTTATTTATTTATTTATTTATTTATTTATTTATTTATTTATTTATTTATTTATTTATTTATTTATTTATTTATTTATTTATTTATTTATTTATTTATTTATTTATTTATTTATTTATTTATTTATTTATTTATTTATTTATTTATTTATTTATTTATTTATTTATTTATTTATTTATTTATTTATTTATTTATTTATTTATTTATTTATTTATTTATTTATTTATTTATTTATTTATTTATTTATTTATTTATTTATTTATTTATTTATTTATTTATTTATTTATTTATTTATTTATTTATTTATTTATTTATTTATTTATTTATTTATTTATTTATTTATTTATTTATTTATTTATTTATTTATTTATTTATTTATTTATTTATTTATTTATTTATTTATTTATTTATTTATTTATTTATTTATTTATTTATTTATTTATTTATTTATTTATTTATTTATTTATTTATTTATTTATTTATTTATTTATTTATTTATTTATTTATTTATTTATTTATTTATTTATTTATTTATTTATTTATTTATTTATTTATTTATTTATTTATTTATTTATTTATTTATTTATTTATTTATTTATTTATTTATTTATTTATTTATTTATTTATTTATTTATTTATTTATTTATTTATTTATTTATTTATTTATTTATTTATTTATTTATTTATTTATTTATTTATTTATTTATTTATTTATTTATTTATTTATTTATTTATTTATTTATTTATTTATTTATTTATTTATTTATTTATTTATTTATTTATTTATTTATTTATTTATTTATTTATTTATTTATTTATTTATTTATTTATTTATTTATTTATTTATTTATTTATTTATTTATTTATTTATTTATTTATTTATTTATTTATTTATTTATTTATTTATTTATTTATTTATTTATTTATTTATTTATTTATTTATTTATTTATTTATTTATTTATTTATTTATTTATTTATTTATTTATTTATTTATTTATTTATTTATTTATTTATTTATTTATTTATTTATTTATTTATTTATTTATTTATTTATTTATTTATTTATTTATTTATTTATTTATTTATTTAAGGGGGCACACTACCTTTAAAACTTGAAACAAAATAATTAATTAAGAATTTTTATTTTGATATTTATTTTAATAAGGGTTTTCCTGAAAGTATACATAAAATCCTACTAATTTGTATATTTTTTACCTTCGTTGGACCTTCTATGCCTCCATGGCAAACCAGACTGTTTTCGCAGACTTTAAGCACTGTCCGAAAGATTCCAAGTCTACGCATGGATGGATTGGGCTAAAAATTTATTGGAGATACTCATTATAGTAGTACTTTTAATATGAGCGTAGGGATTTTGATTTGAACCAGTAGAAGTATTTTTTTATATGAACATTGTCAATATAACACTTATTTTTTAATAATTTTATCACTTTTATAGATGTAAAAAGTTTTCTACTCGTTCAAATCAAAATCCCTACGCTTTTATGAAAAGTACTACTATAATGAGTATCTCCATAAATTTTGAGCCCAATCTGTCCATGCGTTGACTTAGAATCTTACGCACAGTAAGCTGAAATTGATAAACACAACATTTAGAGTTATTTAACAATTAAGTTACAAGTTCTAATAGATACAATTTATACTCATCTTATCAATTGCAACTACTTTTTTCTTCTTTTCAACGTAGCAGACAAACATCTGCAGCAGTGTACATCAATATTTTCTGGTGCGTGGAGTCCCATTAGTCTTCCTCCTCCTTGAATAACCTGAAATGAAAAAAAAATGAATAAATTGAGTAAACTGTACTTATCATACTAAACTCTTGAGCGACACTTTCACACACTTGCTTACTCAACTGCTTATTTATTTCATTAAAAGCCGATTGGGCAACTGGCTTGCATAGGTCCATAATCTCACAAAAAGTTGAAAGGCCAGCGTGTCCATGTCCAAGTGCACGAGCAGACAGTACAGATCTTCTGTTCACTTCATATGCATTTCTTTTGGCTCCTACTTTGTTGCTGGAGTTGATCGCTGCTATTTCACCACACTTTGAGCACACAATATCTATTTTGAAACCAAGACCCTGCACACCAGATTCACTTAATTGAACACTGCCATGGCACCGATTACAACACAGAACACTTCTAAGTTTAGAAAATAAAATTGAAGTGTCAATGATTCTGTTTGTTGTATCACTGGTGTCTCTAGCACTAGCTGTGTTTTGGAGTTTCCTCGCTGAGCTGGTGAATAGTCTTGGCTTCTTTTGTGAATCTTCCTTTTTTATTTCTTTTAGAAGATACTTTCACTACACTGATTTACACACATTCACAAATTGTTAAATGCAATTAAAACACTGTATAAGTTCAGTACAATAAAAATATTAGTTGTGTTTACTAACAGGTGGTTTGTAAACATAAAAGCCAACTGTCAAAAGTAGCAAAAATGTACGGGTAAGGTTAGTCAAAAATTCTCAAATGCATGTAAGTTCAACTATTCACCTGTAGTGGCGCTGAAGGATTCTAGCCTTTAAATTGGTTCCAATTATATTATATTTTATTGTTTTATAACTAAATAAAATAATCAATCAAACATTTAGTTATAAATAATAATAAAATAAATAATAATTGATAAAATACCGAATTTACGCAAAATTGGTAAAAAAGCTGTCTCAGTATTTATATTGTAACTTTTAAAGGAATTATAATATCTTAAAGCGGTTTTTGGGAGCTTATTCTACGGGAAATTTCCTATAAATAAGGCAAATAAAAAAAAACGATTTTTTGACAATTTAAAGGTGGTTTGCCCCCTTAATTTATCCGTTCTCCCGTGATTTGTATTCATAGTCGTGAAATATGTTGTAATGTACAAAATATAAAGAGTATATTTTAATAAAGAGTAAATTTATCTGCGTGTGTGATGAGTGTATGTATGTGCTGAATTGTAATTGTTTTTAAATTGTGACGTGATGGATGTACGTATATGCAAGAATGAGTAAACTTTCAGAAATTGTTATGGAACTGTGATATAAATAAACTGTGATATTAGATAATGACAAATTTGTGCAACAATTTTTTTTTATATTTATATACTGTTTTGACCGAGCTCGAACGTTGCGCGATTCGAACACCGAGAATCGCGCATAGCAACCCCTAGCAATGAGATAACGACGTCGCGGATGTTATTGTTTATGTTTAGTCTGATTCTGATAGCGGTTGAGAACAGTTGTGTTTACGTTCGAATAAAGAGTCCGAGGTCAAGTGTGCTTTTCTATAAATACATGTTGTCATTCCCATTACTTGAACCCGATCATAACATTTTGGGAGCTCGTCCGGGATAGTGTTTTCGAAAAAGTGATTTAGTGGAAAGTTTATGCTTTTACGTTCCGGCAAGATGTCAGTGGTATCAAGAACACAGTTCCATCCCCGAGACCTCTTTCAACTGAGCAGCCTCAACCGTCTCTCACTGAAACGAATTTGGAGATAACAAGCTTGAAGAAACGTATAGAGGAAATTACTCAAGAACTCCATCAATGCAACGAAGATGCATTGAATTTACAAAGGGAACCCCATGTTCGAGATTCGGAATTGTTGGATGCTCGTCATCACAATGAGGAACTTGAAGTACAGATTAGGCTACTGAGGGATCAGCAAGTTCGAAGAGAACTATTCGGTGACCGAGAGCAGAGGGAGAGGACTGACTTGAACGAAGAGATATCGAGACTTCGGACCCTGAATAACACACTGCTGGCAGAACAGCGAGAACAGCAACGCCAAATTAATCAGCTAAGTCATTTACAGAATAGAGATATACATTCACATACAACAGAAACAGAGAACGCTAGAATCAATGGCACTGGGTTATCTTTCAATCAGAATAGACTTAGGCTAGGAACTTCTGTTATTGATCCTTTGATTACTGATACTCGTGGTTTAGGTTCAAATGTAGATAATTCTGTTTTACCGAACACTAGACCTATCCACTCGGGAACGGATTTTTTTTTAAATTGAAAGCTGATGATTATGATGGATCATCACTTCTTCGTGAATTGTTGGTTCAATTTCAAGTCATCGCTAGAGCAAACAATTGGACATCTGCAAATAAATTAGCAGCTCTTATTTCTTGTTTGAAAGGAAGAGCAAAATCAATTCTCGTTGAATCTGATTCGAATGCGTCAAATTTTGATGATTTAGTTTCCCGTCTTGAACTTCGTTTTGGTGATAAACACTTAGCACCCACTTATTATGCACAATTTCAGAACAGGCGTCAACGTTTTGGTGAAGATTTCCCAACATTGGCTGCCGATCGTGAGAGACTTTCTGCTTTGGTTTATCCGGAATGTCCATTTGCAGTCCAAGATAAAATCGCTTGTGCGCAATTTATAGTTGCTATTTTTGATTCATCAATCAGGGAGATCCTTCGTTTAGAAAGGATAACTTCTCTGAAAGTTGCTCTTGCTCGCGCTATGAAAGTGAAGGTTATTCGTGATTTCGATAAGAGATCTCAGACTTCAAGGAGAACGAATGACACATATAAGACTGGAATCAACTCTTCGAATTCACAGTCTAAAGGTCCTCAATCTTCGGACAAACAGAGATCTCCAGATTTCTTTAAGGATATTGAATGTTGGACGTGTGGTAAAAAAGGACATTTTAGATCAAATTGTCCAAATCAGATGAGCGATTTACATGGAAATGCTGATGGACTTTCAAGACGACCTTGTGAAGATTTCTCCTGCAAATTTTATTTCCAGAGTAGAAAAAAAATGCAATAACATAGAAAAAATTTGCCGTATCATTTTTGAAGAAAACACATCAGAAGAATGGAAAAATAGTCAGGCAGAAGATGAAGCTATTTCTTTCATTTGTCAAACGAAAGAATTACAGAAGAAACCAGAATGGCAAGAGATTTCATCGATGGACGATTTCACCAAAATCTATTGTTCTCAATGGGATTCGTTGATACTAATTGATGGGATTTTGTATAGAGAATGGGTTTCAACGAATTTGGACTACAAAATCCGTCAATTATTTGTTCCTCAATATAAAATTAAAGATATTTTGGAAGAAGCACATGATTCACCATCTGGAGGACATTTCGGAGTAAACAAGTCTTTAGATAAAATTAGAAAAAGATTTTATTGGGCTACTTGTAAAAGAGATGTAGAAAATTGGTGTGAATCTTGTGAAGTCTGTGTTTCAAAGAAAGGTCCTCCAGATAAAAGTCATGGTGAGATGAAAATTTATAATTCAGGAGTTCCATTTGAAAGACTTCGAATGGATACCTTAGGCCCATTTCCACTTTCTTCTTTGAGCAATAAATACCTATTAGTTGTGACAGACTGTTTTTCAAAATGGGTTGAAGCTTTTCCTCTCTCAAATATGAGAACAAAAACCATTGCTGAGATTTTTGTTGATCAGATTGTTTGTAGGTATGGGGAACCTTTAGAGGTAAATACTGATAAATGAACGAATTTTGAATCGAAATTGATTAAAAATTTATCTGAGTTGTTAGGAATCAAGAAGACAAGAACGACACCATCACACCCACAATCAATTGGACAAGTAGAAAGAAAACACCAAACACTTCTACACTATCTCACAAAATACATACATGAAAATCAAAAAGACTGAGATCGCTGGGTTTCACTATTTTTGTTAGCTTACAGATCCTCCAAACATGCGACGACTGGAACTATTCTGGCTGAGATGTACACCGGTTTCGATCTTCCTTTGGACTTGATTCGAGGATGTCTACCAGAGGAGGTCGAGATTGAAGGAGACGGGGATTACGTACACAAGCTTCGGAGGAAAATCAGCAAGATCCACAAAATGGCACGAGACCGGATTCACTTCAATCGGAAAGAACTAAGTCTTGGTACGACAAACGAGCTCTCAACATTAAATATTCCCAAGGCCAAAAAGTTTGGTTCTTCAACCCTCAAAGAACCAAAGGAAAAGCACCAAAACTCCAGTCAAATTGGGTAGGACCTTGGGAAGTTGTGAGGAAAATTAATGACGTCGTTTATTGTATTCGTCGTTCACCAAGACATAAATCCAAGATAGTCAACATCAATCGTCTTGGGATTTACACGGAGAGAGACACCCGATAATGAAGACTGCTCTGCTCACGGTTCTTTCGAGCTGTGGTTTTTCCCGTGGGTGTGAGGGTAAATACCGGAGCAGGGACTCGAGGTGAGGTTCCACAGCATGTCAACTTCCTCCCTCTTGTCAGAAGACTGATTTCGACCAAATAAGAAGGATGATTGAAGTAGATTGTTCAAGAGACGGATCCATCTTAGTCCTGTTAAGTGATGATTGGGATCGCATCTGTAAGCATTGCTCGGTAACTTGATGCCAATGATGGGTCAAGGTAGAGGATGTTGGTGTCGGTTCCTGTAAGTCATCATTGGATTGTAAGAGGATCAACCCGCTTGAAGGATGGATGGTTATGATAGTCGGGACGACAATCTGAAAAGGAGAGGGCAATGTTGTGACCGAGCTCGAATGTTGCGCGATTCGAACACCGAGAATTGAGCATAGCAGCCCCTAGCAACGAGATCAACGACGTCGCGGATGTTATTGTTTATGTTTAGTCTGATTCTGATAGCTGTTGAGAACAGTTGTGTTTACGTTCGAATAAAGAGTCCGAGTTCAAATGTGCTTTTCTATAAATACGTGTTGTCATTCTCATTAACCGAACCCGATTATAACAATACTGACGACCTGTGATCACAGACTTTAATGTAATGACAAAATAACAATTGGTGCTCGCGCATTGCTATAAGTGTACAGCGGTGCATATTTTAGTCGATATTAGAGTTACTTAAATTTCAATTTACGTGTTTGCATGTTAAAAATAATAGCCGTGTATTCATTGACTGAACCCCCTTTCTAGCATTATAACATATACGTCTACCGTAACAATCAAAGATTGCCGCCACCTCGGGTGCAGCTATCCGGTTGGAAATAGCTATACATAAGCTGTGATAGCTGAGGACGGCGCTTCTCTCTCACTCTTATACACTAAAGCGGCGGACGTGCTATGCACGCGGAGAAGATGGCGAGTACACGGCGGTGGTGCGGATTACCGGCAGTCCCTAGCCGCTGGTGGTTGAGCGTCCTTCCTCACGTCCAGCCGCGCACAGCACCGCTTCCGTTCCACACTCTCAAGTCGCAGTCGCTGATTGCGTCGCACCACGAGGACCGATTCCTTTAAGCTGCGAAGTGCTTCCGATGTACACGCGCCGACAGCCACCGGTAATCTGTTGCGCGATTCTTTTCCGGTGGCACGCTTCTCTGTCCCCGAAACCCCGCTGGGGCGGTATCGTACCGTCATGTTTACGCGCGCGGTTTTGCTTGTCTAATTCGCGGTGGCGCGAATTCCTCGCGTATTCGATTTACGAGCAGGTGCTCGTTATAACCCAAACTGTTTTTGTGGCTCTTCGGCCGTTTATTTAAGGGGTATGACCACAGTAGCAGGCATACAATCATGTGCGTATTCAAAATTTTTTATAATATAAAAAAAAATTTAAATAAAAATAAACAATGGTATATTAAATACATGTTTTCAAGTATCAAAAAACACTTTTTTTTAATTTTTCCAAAATGAAAATGGCCGCCCACAGCGCGTTTCCGGTAGCACCTTTTTCTTTACGCTATTCTGTATGCAAAATTACATGCGTAATTTTGGACCTGGAATAAGATAAAAAATTTTTCGTTATTTTGCATTATAAATATCTAGACTACGTAGGATTTATTGAAATTATTGATTTTTTCAAAAATCGCGCGCATTTGAAGTTAACACCTACATTTTTTTCGAAATATTTCGTATAAAATTGCTCATAAAATGATAAGTTTTTAATTAAACAAAAAACCCCTACATACTTTTCTTCGAAATTCAATTACAAAGATTTTGTCAAAATTTGAAGTTGATCGAAGAAAAATTGTGGCCGTGATGTTGCATGCCGATTTCAAAAATGCTGTTTTGAGAAAAACGCATTTAAAGTTTGACATACATGTTTTGTGTTGTTAAAATGAAAAAATCGACATAAAAAGTTTTTTTACCATTAGTCTGCGATACCAGTACCATAAAGTTGCCCTTCCATCTCAAAATTTTGATCCTCTTCAGATTTTTCCATCGATTTTGCGCTCGAGCGCGCCTTTTTTGCCGCGTCGGTTAGTGAGCGCTCAGTGTAGTTGACGAGCTGGTCGTCGACTTCCAGACAAAAATTGTAGCAGTCAGGCCCTACAGTCATGCCTCAAACTATCATGATTTCCATGACACTGCTGAGGCCATCATTTAAAATGCAAACAGCAATATCAACAGCTATTTCAAGAACCACTTTGCCATTCGACGTGCTCTTGGGCGCCAAGCTCCACACGGTCGAGTTGAAACTTTCCTTGCTGTTCTGTATGAAACCTCCCAAACAGCGATTAAGTAAATCGTTATTCGAAAGCTCTTCATAAATCGGCCTAATAGCATTGAAAACTTCCATATTGAGCGTCTTGTTTTGGCAGTAAGAATCGAGAGTGTTCGTAGACTTTGCTTTCTGCCAAGTACACGACGAGTCGGCGCCGCTAGGACATTTGTCGTGCTGCCGATTTTAGTCGGTGAAAAGTTTATTGTAGAGTGTCGCCCAGATTTCTCTTTTTATATCTTCAGTATATCCTTTATTTCTTCTTATCGCCAATCCAAAATATATGCTTAGTTCAACGATTAAATTTCCGGTCAACTTTCCTTTGCCGTCGAGGCCTTTTTTTGTTTTTCAAATTGCGGAGTCACGTGCCCATGCGCTTCTGACCATGATCGATACACTCTTTTCGTACAATGAAATTTTTGTAAGGTTTTGCATCTACAATGCCTTTAAATGTTTTACTGTCACCGTCTCCAATATAATAGGCATACTTTTTTCCGTGTAATTTTTCAGAGCGATCAAACATTTCCGCAGCGGAATCTACCTCCATTTTTCCTGCAGAGTCCTCGTGATTGATTTTACATAAATCTTTATGCTCTTCGTACCACTCTTCATATTCTGCCGTGTCTATTTTATCTACCGAAAATTCGCAAGCTTTACAATATTTTGATTTTATTTGTATATCGACGACTTTGCCCGTGCGCCAACCGATGAGAGTCGTAATGCCGTAAAGGGAGGAATATCCCCTTCTTCTCCAAGAACCGTCGCCCGAAACTATAATCCCCTCCGTCTGTCCTTCTTCACAAGACTTCGATACTTCTTCTGCAGCTGCTTTTTGCATGCTCTTATTACGAACAGCTGATGTCGCTCTAGATATTGATTCGACAAGCTTATCAAAAAAGAATGATATATAGGTCACGGCATTTCCATGAAAGTACAAAAGTTGTTTATGCCATTCAAACCTACACCCAATAATCGCATCGCTAAGGTGATTCGGCGATTAATTTCATAGCCGTTTTTTATGTAAGGGCAGCTAGGTAATTCAGTTTTTTCACACTTTTCACATGAAACGACAATTTTAACCCTTAAACTGCACACCTCAAATCAATTACGTAAGCTACACCTCGGGTGTTTTACACCCAGATGTTTAAACTTGTATAACCAAGCCGGATTTCAATATTTTCTAACCAAATTTTAATAGGATATAGAATTATACGTCTTTTTTTAAATCCCGTTTGTTTTATAACGATATAATTAATTTAAGTTTGTTAAAACCTGGATTTTAAAAAAAATCGAAAAAATGAGTTTTTTCATAAAAAAATGTATATATTGCGTAATTTTTAATATTTTTACCTATAAATATTATGGGATACTCTTGAAACAGTATACTTTTAGAAAAAAATAAGTATAACATAGGTGGTTTCAAAAAAGGTATTTATTTTGCAGAATGAAAACTCAATTTTTGACTAAAAGAAAACACTGTATTTTTCATACTAACCCTGGTAGAAAATTAATCTAGAACTATGTAGATCTATCTAGTTTGCCATGGGAATAATCGAGGGCCTCGATAAAACTAGATAATTTTCTACTAGGGAAAATCAATTTATTTATACATACAAGTCTAATATTACATAAAAGTAAGGAAAAGCGAGTATTACAATGACAAATTAGAGATAAGAAAGATAAAAAGAAGGTAAAAAATATTTTTTCATATGCCCCACAGTCGGTGCAAAGGGCTGAACGGTGCTCATTGTATATTGACCGTGTGCAAACTGCGCAGCGAGTCTTTGTCTTCTTATCTTTTTTGGCAGGGCATATTGCGCATCTAGCATAATTTTCTACCAAAACAAATTGCTGCTCAGCAGGATTTTCTAATTCTGCTCTATCATGGACTAACATTGATGCTATTGCGTAGCAGAGATCTTTGCGCAAAGTATACTGTTTGTATCTTTCTTCAAGATATGGTTTTGAAAGATAATCAATCACACCTTCTAAACAAGATTGCGCCGATATTTTGGTAGATTTTCCTTCCTTAATAATAATTTACATGTTAATAAAACCCTGGAATTTACAATAGCCTGGAATTTACAATAGCCTGTTCTAACATGCCGAAGAAAAACCGCAACGGCCGTCTTTTCGTACGCCTTGCTGTTGTAAACGAATGGCATAGCTGATCGAAAGTATCAGTTCCACCTTTCGTTTTATTGTAGTGGTGAATAATTTCTGGCTTTCCATCAATAACTTGAGTTGATGATGTGAAAGTGGAAACCACTGAATCGATTTTGTTCTTCTTTGGCGTGTATGATACTAACGTGACTTTATCAGAGAAGCAATTCATTTTAGCAGAAATTTCTTTTTTATTTTTCCCGAGTCAAAGCTGCTTATCCTTATACTTAGGATTTGCGCACTGGAACGGTTCTTTCGCCCTGAACTGCGGCCGTTTAAAAGGGGTTTTAGATTTTACCGTAGGTTTAGGCGGCGTTTCAGTCACCATGTCTTGCGGTGTGACGGGCTTTACCGAAGCTGCCCACTACTTGAATTTTTGGTCGAGGATCTTTTCGACCGTCCCGACTATATCTACGTACGGCGACATTCAGACAGATGCCGCAACATTTTTATTTCGTTGTGCTACTGATTTGTTAGCCTTGCTTGTCCTGCATGCCAGCTCTGGCAACAGTGATTGCAGCGGCGTTGAAGACATTATATATTGCTTAGAAGCATTAATTTTACTCTCTGCTCCATAGCAGTATTCATGAAAATATCGACATCTTTTATTGTTCTCGATCGAACTTTTCTTGTAATTCAAACAGCATATTGTCATATAACAGGTCGAGCGGTTCAGATTCAGTCCAAGAATAGTCGATGTGGCCAAAATTCCGAGTAGACCGATAATATAGTCTCGTACTGGCTAGTGCATCACGAAATAATTGTCGTTGAAAGCGGTGGTCAACTCCAAAGCAACGACGGGCAGCTTGACGAAAGTCAGTTCAGGTGTGCCATTTATGTCGAGATTGGCGACATCGTTGTAGTGCTACGCCTGACAGAAATTCTGTTATGGAATTTAATAAATCTTCATCCGAGATACCAGCAAGAAAACGGCATTCTTCTACTGGTTGTAGAAATTCCTCGATGTTTGGGCCTCTTTGGTCATCAATGCTAAGTTTCCATTACAGAACTATTTTGCCGACGTCTTCAATTTTCGACGTCCTTGACGAAGTTCTATTGACTGACGCCGCCGACTGTAGATTTTGCCTCGTAAAACTTCCCCCCTGTCATGGCCGGAAAGGTGCGATATACCGAGGCAAGACGTCTGCTTTGCTCTCATTAACTTGGGCTGCTGCTTCCGTTTGCGAACTGTCTTGCTTACTGAATGTTACACTTTCATTCATGCATCTTTTTAAGTAAGTTGCATAAAGCCGATATAATGTGTTCATATGTTCTCTCAGTGACTCTTCTTTCAGTAATCACCTAATAAACACCACAAAAGTCGCTGAAAAAGTACTGTTTGGTGACTATTATTTCTAGGTTCAAGTCTATCTAGTGCTATTTTAAATTCATCTTGGCTTATTGACATTAACCAACTATTAATCTCAAAAGAGTCATTTAATCCGACTAGGTTCTTGTCAGAAGCCATTTTGAGCAACAAAAGATTGATTAAGAAAAGAATTTAAAAAATTAATTTAAACAAAAAATTATTTCAAATAAATTAGAAGAATTAAATAAATTATTAATTTTAAATTACAAATTAGGAATTTAGGCAAGCGAGCATACGGGAGGACCCACGCCCCCAAATTATATGTAATTACATGAACGTTGAATATACGCTTATTATAAAATCTTTCGTGTATTCAGTTGAATAAATTATCCTCTTCCTTCCTGCTTACCAACACTAATGCGGACTTTCAGGCGGGAGCTAGCTGAGTACGAGAAGCAGGAAAGGATCCGGCAGTGGCCGACGAGGAGCTCGTGCGACGTGCGCTTGCAGTCGCGCGCAGCACAAAGCGAGGCTACCGAGTGGATACTCGGAACCTCGATACCCGTGCTAGAGCATACGAGCCAGGGAGATTGGCGAAATAATATATTTCGCCTCCCCCAATCCCCCGTGGGGACATCTACGGTTACAAAGCGCCCTTAACGTGTTAGTCTTACGGGAAGGAATCGCGGATTAAAATCACGCGATTATCAAAGCACATTTGAAAAACGTAACAAGGTCGACTTTGCCGGCGACAAAGTAAGAGCAACAGAGGCTCTGACTACGCACATAACTTTGGAGTACGGGGAACAAAAACAGAACCAGAGTCTCAATATCAGCAGCAGTTTAATAAACACGAGAATCATTTCGAGGCCGCGAAATATTTTTCGTAGTAGCTGCCATACACCCCGCACACGAAAAGCGAGTCGAAGAGGCTTGTAAAGTCTACTAAAGGTAGTATAGTGCCCTTCGATGCGCAGAGGTTAAAACGCGAGCGCGCATTCGCCCGTGCTAAGCAGTTGTTGTGCTCCAGCAGTGAGCATATATACAGTCATACGTGCGCACAACAAGCCTATACAAGAAGGCAGAAAAACATGCAGCCGCGCGCTACTATGTAGCGCGTGCTCACATGTGTTAGCACGTGTATATAAACGAGAAGCCCCCTCAGGATTTTTCTATTTTTTTGTATGTTTTCAGCGCGAGAGTGTGTGTATATCACCAAGTGTGCCGAGTATGTATATATAATGAATATGAGTGAGAAAAGCGAAGCACAAACGGTTCCAAGAGTGAAAGAAGCACAAATCGTGCGACGTACGCCCGTTTTCTTTTTGTCATACATTCTGTTAGGGGTTAATGTGAAAAATATAGCATACGCAACAGCCCAGGCGCGCTATTGAAATTTAAATTGAAATTCGAAAAGCGCACTACAGTAATCTCAGTGTGAGTGAATAAAGGAAAAGCGCGCACTTATAACGAATAAACTGCACACAACGTATATACAACAGAGTATACATATACATATATACATGCATGTACAGTATACAGTATAGGTGAGAGAAACCGCTACAATGTCTGCCCCAACCGTCGACGCTATTTACAATTGGTGTTTCTCTCTCTAGCGACAGGAGCTTGACGAGACACTACATGAGTTGCAGCTCAAGCGCGGCGGCTTCAGACTGCAACAAATGACTAGACTGCAGAAGTAGCTCCTCGGGGAATACGAGGAAGAGGACTTCCAGCAGTCATTGGAGCTAACAGCTGATGCTGCACTCGAGAGGCGATCGGAATTGCGTGAAGCATTCATAGAGAGGGTGCACGGAGTACGCACGGGATCGACGATTTTTGAAGAAAATGTCAACCGAATAAGCGCGCACCCGATATCTATACTGCGCGCAGACCAAGCAGTCCGAGTGAGAGACCTCAGGATAAGGCCACAGCAACAGACGTTCACACCTGATTCGGACGTAGGTCAGTCAGGGAATGACCCGCCGCCGATAAGGCCGGACGAAGATATGATGCAGCATCAACTGCAAGAGCAGCAATTGCAACAGCAACAGTTGCAACAATAGCATGTGCAAGAGCAGCAGCTACAGCAACAACAGCAACAGCAGCAGCAGTGGTCACAGCTACAAATGCAGCACCAACACCAGCAATTCCCACAGCAGCAGTTCGAGTCGTCACTGTTTCAACATCAGCAGACGACACCCCCTAGCAGTGCGCTCGCACCGGCGACTCTCGGCCGTCAAGACGGGCTTTCAAGCTCGGCAGCGCGCGCTGAAACGATAAGAGAGCCGCTGGACCGCACGAGCGCACAAGACGTGGCGCGCGGCACAGGCAATAACGGCGAGGCCGGGGGTAGCGATGAGAACTTAACTCTAACTTCACCAGCGGGACGACCATTCCAAGTACCTTTGGATTTTATGGCCGTCTTCAGCGAGTCGAGAAGACGAACTGATATGCTCGAAGAGCAATTGATGGAACTAACGCGACTGGTTAAACAAACAGTCACGCCGGGCAACGTAGCTGCGGGAATTGCGTCGAGCACTCGCTTGGATAACGCGCAAAACCGTATGCCTGGAAACACGCTAAGGCAAAATTCAAGGCACAATCCTCGTCTAACATTCCAGGATACGTTTAGCGTAATGCCACCGTGCACACCCGCGAGCAGCCCGATACAAGAACTGCAGCAGCAGCGGCAGTGCACAGGGCCGCCGCCCACCAGCGCTTGGGGGGTGGGGGGGAGGCAAGTAGGCTCTACGTACCTCGCGAGCTACAACCATCAAGTTGGCTGGATAGGAAGTGCAGGTAGAGCACCGGATAATAAGCGCGATGTGGGAAACATCGTACGCAAATTGGGCGTGCAGTACGCGTGACAGCGCACGCAGAGTATAGACAACTTTATTACGAGAGGTGAGGAGTGCCACGAGCTCGGTGATTTAACCGACGTCGAGCTGCTCTCCACGCTGCCCGAGCGGCTGAAGGGCGTAGCCTCCACATGATACAGAAATAATAAAGACCTGTGGTTTACGTGGCCGCAGTTTTGCGAGGACGCACGTTGTTGGTACAAAAGAGGCCGGGGCCACCAGCAGGAGCTAGTGGTTGAAGCACACGTGCGCTCGCAATGCGACTTTGAGCCAGTACGAAATTTTATCACAAAACTGGTGGGAATATTGCGAAAGCAAAACCCGATACCTAGCTTGAGTGAACAGCTTGACCTCCTGCACCATAACATGCTACCCACTTTGAAAGTAGCAGTATGACAGGCAGTCGTCACGACCATCGAGGAACTACTCGAACTGGCCACAGAGCTAGAAGCAGGCCTATAGTCGAAAATGTCGCGATGGCCGCCTCCACCCCCTGAAACTACGCTACTGCCCAAACTGGCATACCACGCGCTACAAGTGACTCAAGGTTTGAGAACAACTGTTGCGTCGATCGACGTACGGGCCGAGGAGACAAGCTCCATCGATGTAGCCTGCGATCGTAGCTAGGGTAGTGGACGAGAAGCTAAGCGTCCGAGACCTGCAGCAGAAGCCTGCAGTTCCTAATAAAGAGGCGATTCAGGGGGGGAAGAGCAAACTTTTCCTCAAGCGGGAACTCAATGGGTAAAAACGAGAAGAAGTCGCCCTCTAAGACGAAGCTAGCGTCGCCGAGATGGAAACTTCGGTGCTTCGTCTGCGGACCGCTCGAATACCGAGCATGACGATGCGCAAACCGAGCATGGCAATGCACATACCAAGCGGAAAACAGCAACGGGGGATAGTAGCTAAGGTCGCAGCTGCCCCTGTCTCCCTGCCACGGCCTCGAGAAACGCGGGTGCGAGGAGAGTTAGACCCGTGTTGGCCTGTACATCAGAGCGACGGCATCCGATCAAGTCTCTCACGCTGCACCAGCAGTCGGTCTACGAGCAGGGCTCACCACCCTAAGAGTCGGTAAGCCGAGATAGCGAGCAAAATGGACACGGCGCGCCTCTCAAGACGCAGGATAACCGCGACGCATCAGGCCAGCAGCCGACCGAGTGCGAGCTGCCGAACAAGGGTCAAGCAGCAACCCAACGAGTGCTTAAGTCTAGTACAGCGGGAGAGGGGGGAGAGAACTTCTCCTCAACTCGCGCGTCTGAGTGTAAGCCACCTGAGACGAGTGCCAGTGGGGCCGTCAATGATATGGGCTCACAGTTGATGGAGCCGCGCACGCACGGAGATTGCCCAGAGTCGCAGCAAGTAGCAGCGCTTGAGCAGCCGACGCAAGACGTCCCGGAGCGTGTGGTCGGCGATGCATCGCCGCTGACAATGAAGCCAGGCGCGGCACCAGCCCTCTACCCGAACGACGATGAGTATCGGTGGTGGTTGCAAGTGAACGTGGGCGGCTATAGAATTCGCACTCTGTACGATTCGGGCGCGGTACGCACGGTCGAAGGTGCGGTGGGACTACAAATCGCTAGTTCGCTTGGCTTGCAGATCCAGCCGAGTTGCGGCAGAGGCGCTCGAGTAGCAGACGGGCATTATACGCCTATAGCGGGCTACATTAGCTTGCCGTTCACAGTGGCAGGATTAAAAAAGGACGTGCGAGTGGCAATCTTGCTCAATTTAGACTGCGACTAGTATATCGGCAGAAATTTTATGCAGCTCTTCCGCCCAGTGTACGATGCCCAAGATAATACGCTGTTTATTAAGGAAACGAAAGCGATAATGCCACTGGAGGTGGATGGACTCGGCGGAAGTGGAGTGCTAGCGATCTCCGCTGTGGGACTCGTAGCGCAGATCCTAACGAAGGGCGGGGACGCAATAGGGTACACCACGCGTATTGAACATGGAATAATTGTAGGAAACACGGGGGCATAAATGAGCCGGCAATCAGCGGATGGTCCAGCCCCGTGGTGATGGTGCGCAAGCGTAAGGACACTACCAAGGATAAATGGTATATGGGGTGCGTGCAAAATGTGCGAGACGTCTTTGGCGACTGTCCCCTATTTAAGGTGGTAAGGGGACAGCTGTACGTATATCGCCCAGGCGTCACATTGCCCATGACTGTATAGGAGGACGACGCATGGAAAATCGTTTAAGAATCGCCTAATCGAGGATTTCTTAGAGATGTGTGGTGTGCGTCACGAAACCACGCCGCCATACCATCCCCAAGCAAACCCGGCGTAGAAGGTTAACCATTCGGTAAATATGATGATTTCGTCGTATATCGATGAGAATCACCGAACGTGGAACGAGCACTTTAGCGAGTTAGTGTACGCGTATAACACGGCGTCGCACAGTACTACCGGCACAAGCCCGGCTATGCTTAACTATGGCAGGCAGCCGGCTAGGCCGGCGGTAGTTCGTAGACTGCAAGACGCAGCCGTCACCGAGCGACTACAGCAGGAGGCACTCAGGGCTTGGGAAAGCAGATCACAAACTCTGCAAGAACTACGCGCCTACCCGAGAGAACACCTGCAGAGCGCTCTAGAGCGACAGGCACAATATTACGATGCCAAACACAGGCACGTGTACTTCAAAGTAGGGGACGTGGTCTGAAGAGAAAACTACGCCCTCTCATCTGCTGCGGAGAACCAATCCGCCACTTACGCGCTTAAGTTCCTAGGGCTGTATAAGATAGTAGCAAAAATCGGCTGTAATCTATATCAGTTGATCGACGAAGCGGGAGGGATAGTAGAGACGATCCCCGCTAAACAGTTAAAAACGGAGCTATCTGAGAGGGCAAGTACCTGACACGTCGAGGATTGAAGAGGAAGTCGACGATACGTCACGACCGCCGAGGGATACGAGTGCAATTTCGGCGAAGCGCGACCCGCCGTCGGATCATTGTAACTCTGCGAACGCGCAGAGCGTCGCGAGCGAGTCGGAAAGCGAGACTTCGGCGCTTGTAACGCGAGCGTCCGCGGACCCGAAGCTTCGGAGTGCCAGTGAAGTCAACCCCACAGCGAAAAGAGAGGTAGGCCAAGGTACACGGACTATACAACCCAGCGTGCGAGATCGCAAGCTGCTCCAGCTGCGATTCCCGAGACTCAGCCCAAAAAAGGACGAGGGCGACCTCGTAAAATTATTTAATGAGAGGAATCGCCCTCGTCAAGCCCTCGTAGTGCAACCCTCCTCTGACTAAACTTTCTTGTTTCAGAGGAGCCATGGATCCGTCAAGGCTGGCCGAGCTTTTCGGTCAGATCGTAGAAATAGCTGCCGGCGCAGGGGCCCAGATAGTCCACAATGCAGCAGAGCGAGATGCTCGCATCATTCAGCTAGATGCCAAGGATGAGTGAGCCATGGACAAAACGGACTCTAGCGAGGAGCCCGAACTGGACCATAAGCCTCCAGCTGTGTCTTTGCGTCGCCCACATCAGCAAGCCGAGCCTGTAGGGGCAGCAACTGCGGAGTCACAGCCAGAGCCGAACTCAGAGACAGCGCAGACCGCTGAGGCAAATGAGCTCGAGCAGGTCAGCGCTGATACCCGGGGGTGTCCCGCACCAGCCAATGCCCCAGGGTGCCCGACCACGGCAGGCGCAATTAATGCCAGCTATTCATATTTTTTTTCTCTCTTTTCATTTTTTTTCTCTATTAAACTTTTTTATAATATCTATATTAAGGAGCATGGCCACAATAAAATTTTCAAAAAATCGAAAAATTTCTTTTTGCTGTTTTTGATCTTTATTATCATAGAAATAAGTTACCATTCAAGTTATAGCGTGAAAATTTTTTTTTTACCGACTTTGAGCATATAATGTGAGCCTACCTCCGACGCGGCCCGAACGGCCTCAGAGGCTCGAGCGCACCGCGCCACGCCCTCGCATTTTTGATGGTATACCTGAGTAAGGTAATAACCATTAACGGCTTATCGGTAAATTGTGTCTCTACCGTTTCGAAAATATGCCTTTTGCATCATATAATGCCAGTATAACCGTTGAAATGACGCCATTCAGTTGCTTTTCTGCTCTCCGAGCGTGTTTATATTTTTTTATTTAGAAAGTTTTAGTTGTGTAAATTAGCAAAATGAGTGACAGAAAAACTGTTTACAATACCAAAAAAGGGACAAAAACAAATTACCTTTCTTTATATAGGTAATATTTCGAATCGGCGACCGCCGAATCGTTCTGAATTAGAAGTAGATACAGAAGGCGTGAGCGCGTCGGCGAAAAATCTGCGAATGTCAATAAGCGCAAACGATATTGATGTTGATGTTCAATTCGGATACAGAATTATTAATTTTATAGCTGGTATGAACACAATTTGTGAAGTGGTAGTGTGCAAAAGGTACGGCGAAAAAATAAAAATTACTGAATCGGCCACACGTGGTTTGGGTTTTAACCCTTAAACTGCACTGTGGGTGCCAAACACCCTGAGCCAACTTTGAGCTCTAATATTCTATATTAAATTCGATATAATGGGATATGTGTCGACATCTGGAGGTTGTTTGAGAGTGTATTAGTGAGTACAGTACGTTGGTAGAGTATGCCAAGCGTTAGTTCACGTTCGGCAGATTCTCAAAGTTGACCCTCAAAAATCGGAGGATGCTCAACACCCAGTGTGCAGTAATTTTGGAGCAGATTATTTTCTTCAAATATTATATATTCTCGATTACATTTGAACGCAAGTACATTATTTATAGTGATTTATATATTTTTTTGTATTATTATATAGTTTTCTGCATTTACAGATGTCGTACAATCTACTAAACAGCGAACGGTACGTGAAAACTTGCTAGCCACGCAGGTCGATTAAGATGATTTTGGAGGTGTTACAAGTGAAAGTGAAGAAGACAACATTTCAGAGTTTAGAAGTGATTCCGAAAGTGAAGAAGAGCAAGATGATTTGGAAAATGAAGCGGAGAATTCGCTTCAATCTAAAAGGTTACCTGAGATCGAAGAATTGGAGGAAGAAAATTGAAGGGAAAAAACGGTTATGTTTAGAGCAAGAACAAGCCATCGCGTAGTTCAGGTAAGAAACACGTTATGTATATATAGATGTATGTAAGCGTGTGTTAGGCAGCTGACGCATCTAGACTATACATAACGGTGCAGTAGGGATTTTTAACGCGCTCCAAAACTATACAATTACTTTCTTGTTATGATTCATGATAGATATACGGCAATATGCCCGTATGCGCGTTCAGCTAAATAGACGCTTAGACTTATAGATTCAGCAAATTATAATCAATTGTATTTGTTCATATTTACTTATTTTAGATCGATTAAATGCTCCTTTACCTAAATTTACGTATGATCCAGTGGGCAATGCTGCTAAATGTCAAACCATCTCTGAATTTTGGAGTATTTTGTTCAATGAGGAAATGATAAATATAATAGTCATCTGTACAAATGAGCAAATTGAAATTGTTCTTTTTCTTTTACTCATATACACCATAATATGTGGTGTATCATTATTTTCACTCATTTTTAATTATCTGAAACAATAGGTAAATAATTAAAAATGAGTGAAAATAATAATACACCACATATTATGGTGTATATGAGTAAAAGAAAAAGAAAATTACCATGTATGAAGTTAGAGCAAGTTATTTCATGTACACGAGATGCTTGCAACGTCCTCTAAAGCCATGAAGCTGCTCGTCCACGGTACACATGTTGCTAGGCTCGTAATTTTTTGTACAATTGCCGATAAAAATTTCCCAAAGTTCACGGATTGGAGCTAATCTATCCGCAGCATCTTTGCAGCATCTACTCCATGAGTTTTCCATAAACCAGAATGATATAAAATAGCAATAAATGCTTTTATTTCTGCTGCATCAGTGTGATGATGATATGTCTGATTTCGTTGACCCTGAGCCATTGCAGTAGCACGCTCATTTTCAATTTGCTCATTTGTACAGATGACTATTATATTTATCATTTCCTCATTGAACAAAATACTCCAAAATTCAGAGAAAGTAATTGTATAGTTTTGGAGCGCGTTAAAAATCCCTACTGCACCGTTATGTATAGTCTAGATGCGTCAGCTGCCTAACACACGCTTACATACATCTACATATACATAACGTGTTTCTTACCTGAACTACGCGATGGCTTGTTCTTGCTCTAAACATAACCGTTTTTTCCCTTCAATTTTCTTCCTCCAATTCTTCGATCTCAGGTAACCTTTTAGATTGAAGCGAATTCTCCGCTTCATTTTCCAAATCATCTTGCTCTTCTTCACTTTCGGAATCACTTCTAAACTCTGAAATGTTGTCTTCTTCACTTTCACTTGTAACACCTCCAAAATCATCTTAATCGACCTGCGTGGCTAGCAAGTTTTCACGTACCGTTCGCTGTTTAGTAGATTGTACGACATCTGTAAATGCAGAAAACTATATAATAATGCAAAAAAATATATAAATCACTATAAATAATGTACTTGCGTTCAAATGTAATCGAGAATATATAATATTTGAAGAAAATAATCTGCTCCAAAATTACTTTTTCGAACACTATCTGCACACTGGGTGTTGAGCATCCTCCGATTTTTGAGGGTCTACTTTGAGAATCTGCCGAACGTGAACTAACGCTTGGCATACTCTACCAACGTACTGTACTCACTAATACACTCTCAAACAACCTCCAGATGTCGACACATATCCCATTATATCGAATTTAATATAGAATATTAGAGCTCAAAGTTGGCTCAGGGTGTTTGGCACCCACAGTGCAGTTTAAGGGTTAAAACCCAAACCACGTGTGGCCGATTCAGTAATTTTTATTTTTTCGCCGTACCTTTTGCACACTACCACTTCACAAATTGTGTTCATACCAGCTATAAAATTAATAATTCTGTATCCAAATTGAACATCAACATCAATATCGTTTGCGCTTATTGACATTCGCAGATTTTTCGCCGACGCGCTCACGCCTTCTGTATCTACTTCTAATTCAGAACGATTCGGCGGTCGCCGATTCGAAATATTACCTATATAAAGAAAGGTAATTTGTTTTTGTCCCTTTTTTGGTATTGTAAATAGTTTTTCTGTCACTCATTTTGCTAATTTACACAACTAAAACTTTCTAAATAAAAAAATATAAACACGCTCGGAGAGCAGAAAAGCAACTGAACGGCGTCATTTCAACGGTTATACTGGCATTATATGATGCAAAAGGCATATTTTCGAAACGGTAGAGACACAATTTACCGATAAGCCGTTAATGGTTATTACCTTACTCAGGTATACCATCAAAAATGCGAGGGCGTGGCGCGGTGCGCTCGAGCCTCTGAGGCCGTTCGGGCCGCGTCGGAGGTAGGCTCACATTATATGCTCAAAGTCGGTAAAAAAAAAATTTTCACGCTATAACTTGAATGGTAACTTATTTCTATGATAATAAAGATCAAAAACAGCAAAAAGAAATTTTTCGATTTTTTGAAAATTTTATTGTGGCCATGCTCCTTAATATAGATATTATAAAAAAGTTTAATAGAGAAAAAAAATGAAAAGAGAGAAAAAAAATATGAATAGCTGGCATTAATTGCGCCTGCCGTGGTCGGGCACCCTGGGGCATTGGCTGGTGCGGGACACCCCCGGGTATCAGCGCTGACCTGCTCGAGCTCATTTGCCTCAGCGGTCTGCGCTGTCTCTGAGTTCGGCTCTGGCTGTGACTCCGCAGTTGCTGCCCCTACAGGCTCGGCTTGCTGATGTGGGCGACGCAAAGACACAGCTGGAGGCTTATGGTCCAGTTCGGGCTCCTCGCTAGAGTCCGTTTTGTCCATGGCTCACTCATCCTTGGCATCTAGCTGAATGATGCGAGCATCTCGCTCTGCTGCATTGTGGACTATCTGGGCCCCTGCGCCGGCAGCTATTTCTACGATCTGACCGAAAAGCTCGGCCAGCCTTGACGGATCCATGGCTCCTCTGAAACAAGAAAGTTTAGTCAGAGGAGGGTTGCACTACGAGGGCTTGACGAGGGCGATTCCTCTCATTAAATAATTTTACGAGGTCGCCCTCGTCCTTTTTTGGGCTGAGTCTCGGGAATCGCAGCTGGAGCAGCTTGCGATCTCGCACGCTGGGTTGTATAGTCCGTGTACCTTGGCCTACCTCTCTTTTCGCTGTGGGGTTGACTTCACTGGCACTCCGAAGCTTCGGGTCCGCGGACGCTCGCGTTACAAGCGCCGAAGTCTCGCTTTCCGACTCGCTCGCGACGCTCTGCGCGTTCGCAGAGTTACAATGATCCGACGGCGGGTCGCGCTTCGCCGAAATTGCACTCGTATCCCTCGGCGGTCGTGACGTATCGTCGACTTCCTCTTCAATCCTCGACGTGTCAGGTACTTGCCCTCTCAGATAGCTCCGTTTTTAACTGTTTAGCGGGGATCGTCTCTACTATCCCTCCCGCTTCGTCGATCAACTGATATAGATTACAGCCGATTTTTGCTACTATCTTATACAGCCCTAGGAACTTAAGCGCGTAAGTGGCGGATTGGTTCTCCGCAGCAGATGAGAGGGCGTAGTTTTCTCTTCAGACCACGTCCCCTACTTTGAAGTACACGTGCCTGTGTTTGGCATCGTAATATTGTGCCTGTCGATCTAGAGCGCTCTGCAGGTGTTCTCTCGGGTAGGCGCGTAGTTCTTGCAGAGTTTGTGATCTGCTTTCCCAAGCCCTGAGTGCCTCCTGCTGTAGTCGCTCGGTGACGGCTGCGTCTTGCAGTCTACGAACTACCGCCGGCCTAGCCGGCTGCCTGCCATAGTTAAGCATAGCCGGGCTTGTGCCGGTAGCACTGTGCGACGCCGTGTTATACGCGTACACTAACTCGCTAAAGTGCTCGTTCCACGTTCGGTGATTCTCATCGATATACGACGAAATCATCATATTTACCGAACGGTTAACCTTCTCCGCCGGGTTTGCTTGGGGATGGTATGGCGGCGTGGTTTCGTGACGCACACCACACATCTCTAAGAAATCCTCGATTAGGCGATTCTTAAACGATTTTCCATGCGTCGTCCTCCTATACAGTCATGGGCAATGTGACGTCCGGGCGATATACGTACAGCTGTCCCCTTACCACCTTAAATAGGGGACAGTCGCCAAAGACGTCTCGCACATTTTGCACGCACCCCATATACCATTTATCCTTGGTAGTGTTCTTACGCTTGCGCACCATCACCACGGGGCTGGACCATCCGCTGATTGCCGGCTCATTTATGCTCCCGTGTTTCCTACAATTATTCTATGTTCAATACGCGTGGTGTACCCTATTGCGTCCCCGCCCTTCGTTAGGATCTGCGCTACGAGTCCCACAGCGGAGATCGCTAGCACTCCACTTCCGCCGAGTCCATCCACCTCCAGTGGCATTATCGCTTTCGTTTCCTTAATAAACAGCGTATTATCTTGGGCATCGTACACTGGGCGGAAGAGCTGCATAAAATTTCTGCCGATATACTAGTCGCAGTCTAAATTGAGCAAGATTGCCACTCGCACGTCCTTTTTTAATCCTGCCACTGTGAACGGCAAGCTAATGTAGCCCGCTATAGGCGTATAATGCCCGTCTGCTACTCGAGCGCCTCTGCCGCAACTCGGCTGGATCTGCAAGCCAAACGAACTAGCGATTTGTAGTCCCACCGCACCTTCGACCGTGCGTACCGCGCCCGAATCGTACAGAGTGCGAATTCTACAGCCGCCCACGTTCACTTGCAACCACCACCGATACTCATCGTCGTTCGGGTCGAGGGCTGGTTCCGCGCCTGGCTTCATTGTCAGCGGCGATGCATCGCCGACCACACGCTCCGGGACGTCTTGCGTCGGCTGCTCAAGCGCTGCTACTTGCTGCGACTCTGGGCAATCTCCGTGCGTGCGCGGCTCCATCAACTGTGAGCCCATATCATTGACGGCCCCACTGGCACTCGTCTCAGGTGGCTTACACTCAGACGCGCGAGTTGAGGAGAAGTTCTCTCCCCCTTCTCCCGCTGTACTAGACTTAAGCACTCGTTGGGTTGCTGCTTGACCCTTGTTCGGCAGCTCGCACTCGGTCGGCTGCTGGCCTGATGCGTCGCGGTTATCCTGCGTCTTGAGAGGCGCGCCGTGTCCATTTTGCTCGCTATCTCGGCTTACCGACTCTTAGGGTGGTGAGCCCTGCTCGTAGACCGACTGCTGGTGCAGCGTGAGAGACTTGATCGGATGCCGTCGCTCTGATGTGCAGGCCAACACGGGTCTAACTCTCCTCGCACCCGCGTTTCTCGAGGCCGTGGCAGGGGGACAGGGGCAGCTGCGACCTTAGCTACTATCCCCCGTTGCTGTTTTCCGCTTGGTATGTGCATTGCCATGCTCGGTTTGCGCATCGTCACGCTCGGTATTCGAGCGGTCCGCAGACGAAGCACCGAAGTTTCCATCTCGGCGACGCTAGCTTCGTCTTAGAGGGCGACTTCTTCTCGTTTTTACCCATTGAGTTCCCGCTTGAGGAAAAGTTTGCTCTTCCCCCCCTGAATCGCCTCTTTATTAGGAACTGCAGGCTTCTGCTGCAGGTCTCGGACGCTTAGCTCCTCGTCCACTACCCTAGCTACGATCGCAGGCTACATCGATGGAGCTTGTCTCCTCGGCCCGTACGTCGATCGACGCAACAGTTGTTCTCAAACCTTGAGTCACTTGTAGCGCGTGGTATGCCAGTTTGGGCAGTAGCGTAGTTTCAGGGGGTGGAGGCGGCCATCGCGACATTTTCGACTATAGGCCTGCTTCTAGCTCTGTGGCCAGTTCGAGTAGTTCCTCGATGGTCGTGACGACTGCCTGTCATACTGCTACTTTCAAAGTGGGTAGCATGTTATGGTGCAGGAGGTCAAGCTGTTCACTCAAGCTAGGTATCGGGTTTTGCTTTCGCAATATTCCCACCAGTTTTGTGATAAAATTTCGTACTGGCTCAAAGTCGCATTGCGAGCGCACGTGTGCTTCAACCACTAGCTCCTGCTGGTGGCCCCGGCCTCTTTTGTACCAACAACGTGCGTCCTCGCAAAACTGCGGCCACGTAAACCACAGGTCTTTATTATTTCTGTATCATGTGGAGGCTACGCCCTTCAGCCGCTCGGGCAGCGTGGAAAAAATCACCGAGCTCGTGGCACTCCTCACCTCTCGTAATAAAGTTGTCTATACTCTGCGTGCGCTGTCACGCGTACTGCACGCCCAATTTGCGCACGATGTTTCCCACATCGCGCTTTTTATCCGGTGCTCTACCTGCACTTCCTATCCAGCCAACTTGATGGTTGTAGCTCGCGAGGTACGTAGAGCCTATTTGCCTCCCCCCCCACCCCCCAAGCGCTGGTGGGCGGCGGCCCTGTGCACTGCCGCTGCTGCTGCAGTCCTTGTATCGGGCTGCTCGCGGGTGTGCACGGTGGCATTACGCTAAACGTATCCTGGAATGTTAGACGAGGATTGTGCCTTGAATTTTGCCTTAGCGTGTTTCCAGGAATACGGTTTTGCGCGTTATCCAAGCGAGTGCTCGACGCAATTCCCGCAGCTACGTTGCCCGGCGTGACTGTTTGTTTAACCAGTCGCGTTAGTTCCATCAATTGCTCTTCGAGCATATCAGTTCGTCTTCTCGACTCGCTGAAGACGGCCATAAAATCCAAAGGTACTTGGAATGGTCGTCTCGCTGGTGAAGTTAGAGTTAAGTTCTCATCGCTACCCCCGGCCTCGCCGTTATTGCCTGTGCCGCGCGCCACGTCTTGTATGCTCGTGCGGTCCAGCGGCTCTCTTATCGTTTCAGCGCGCGCTGCCGAGCTTGAAAGCCCGTCTTGACGGCCGAGAGTCGCGGGTGCGAGCGCACTGCTAGGGGGTGTCGTCTGCTGATGTTGAAACAGTGACGACTCGAACTGCTGCTGTGGGAATTGCTGGTGTTGGTGCTGCATTTGTAGCTGTGACCACTGCTGCTGCTGTTGCTGTTGTTGCTGTAGCTGCTGCTCTTGCACATGCTATTGTTGCAACTGTTGCTGTTGCAATTGCTGCTCTTGCAGTTGATGCTGCATCATATCTTCGTCCGGCCTTATCGGCGGCGGGTCATTCCCTGACTGACCTACGTCCGAATCAGGTTTGAACGTCTGTTGCTGTGGCCTTATCCTGAGGTCTCTCACTCGGACTGCTTGGTCTGCGCGCAGTATAGATATCGGGTGCGCGCTTATTCGGTTGACATTTTCTTCAAAAATCGTCGATCCCGTGCGTACTCCGTGCACCCTCTCTATGAATGCTTCACGCAATTCCGATCGCCTCTCGAGTGCAGCATCAGCTGTTAGCTCCAATGACTGCTGGAAGTCCTCTTCCTCGTATTCCCCGAGGAGCTACTTCTGCAGTCTAGTCATTTGTTGCAGTCTGAAGCCGCCGCGCTTGAGCTGCAACTCATGTAGTGTCTCGTCAAGCTCCTGTCGCTAGAGAGAGAAACACCAATTGTAAATAGCGTCGACGGTTGGGGCAGACATTGTAGCGGTTTCTCTCACCTATACTGTATACTGTACATGCATGTATATATGTATATGTATACTCTGTTGTATATACGTTGTGTGCAGTTTATTCGTTATAAGTGCGCGCTTTTCCTTTATTCACTCACACTGAGATTACTGTAGTGCGCATTTCGAATTTCAATTTAAATTTCAATAGCGCGCCTGGGCTGTTGCGTATGCTATATTTTTCACATTAACCCCTAACAGAATGTATGACAAAAAGAAAACGGGCGTACGTCGCACGATTTGTGCTTCTTTCACTCTTGGAACCGTTTGTGCTTCGCTTTTCTCACTCATATTCATTATATATACATACTCGGCACACTTGGTGAGATACACACACTCTCGCGCTGAAAACATACAAAAAAATAGAAAAATCCTGAGGGGGCTTCTCGTTTATATACACTTGCTAACACATGTGAGCACGCGCTACATAGTAGCGCGCGGCTGCATGTTTTTCTGCCTTCTTGTATAGGCTTGTTGTGCGCACGTATGACTGTATATATGCTCACTGCTGGAGCACAACAACTGCTTAGCACGGGCGAATGCGCGCTCGCGTTTTAACCTCTGCGCATCGAAGGGCACTATACTACCTTTAGTAGACTTTACAAGCCTCTTCGACTCGCTTTTCGTGTGCGGGGTGTATGGCAGCTACTACGAAAAATATTTCGCGGCCTCGAAATGATTCTCGTGTTTATTAAACTGCTGCTGATATTGAGACTCTGGTTCTGTTTTTGTTCCCCGTACTCCAAAGTTATGTGCGTAGTCAGAGCCTCTGTTGCTCTTACTTTGTCGCCGGCAAAGTCGACCTTGTTACGTTTTTCAAATGTGCTTTGATAATCGCGTGATTTTAATCCGCGATTCCTTCCCGTAAGACTAACACGTTAAGGGCGCTTTGTAACCGTAGATGTCCCCACGGGGGATTGGGGGAGGCGAAATATATTATTTCGCCAATCTCCCTGGCTCGTATGCTCTAGCACGGGTATCGAGGTTCCGAGTATCCACTCGGTAGCCTCGCTTTGTGCTGCGCGCGACTGCAAGCGCACGTCGCACGAGCTCCTCGTCGGCCACTGCCGGATCCTTTCCTGCTTCTCGTACTCAGCTAGCTCAACTGAATTTATTCAACTGAATACGCGAAAGATTTTATAATAAGCGTATATTCAACGTTCATGTAATTACATATAATTTGGGGGCGTGGGTCCTCCCGTATGCTCGCTTGCCTAAATTCCTAATTTGTAATTTAAAATTAATAATTTATTTAATTCTTTTAATTTATTTGAAATAATTTTTTGTTTAAATTAATTTTTTAAATTCTTTTCTTAATCAATCTTTTGTTGCTCAAAATGGCTTCTGACACGAACCTAGTCGGATTAAATGGCTCTTTTGAGATTAATAGTTGGTTAATGTCAATAAGCCAAGATGAATTTAAAATAGCACTAGATAGACTTGAACCTAGAAATAATAGTCATCAAACAGTACTTTTTCAGCGACTTTTGCGGTGTTTATTAGGTGATTACTGAAAGAAGAGTCACTGAGAGAACATATGAACACATTATATCGGCTTTATGCAACTTACTTAAAAAGATGCATGAATGAAAGTGTAACATTCAGTAAGCAAGATAGTTCGCAAACGGAAGCAGCAGCCCAAGTTAATGAGAGCAAAGCAGACGTCTTGCCTCGGTATATCGAACCTTTCCGGCCATGACAGGGGGGAAGTTTTACGAGGCAAAATCTACAGTCGGCGGCGTCAGTCAATAGAACTTCGTCAAGGACGTCGAAAATTGAAGACGTCGGCAAAATAGTTCTGTAATGGAAACTTAGCATTGATGGCCAAAGAGGCCCAAACATCGAGGAATTTCTACAACCAGTAGAAGAATGCCGTATTCTTGCTGGTATCTCGGATGAAGATTTATTAAATTCCATAACAGAATTTCTGTCAGGCGTAGCACTACAATGATGTCGCCAATCTCGACATAAATGGCACACCTGAACTGACTTTCGTCAAGCTGCCCGTCGTTCCTTTGGAGTTGACCACCGCTTTCAACGACAATTATTTCGTGATGCACTAGCCAGTACGAGACTATATTATCGGTCTACTCGGAATTTTGGCCACATCGACTATTCTTGGACTGAATCTGAACCGCTCGACCTGTTGTATGACAATATGCTGTTTGAATTACAAGAAAAGTTCGATCGAGAGACAATAAAAGATGTCGATATTTTCATGAATACTGCTATGGAGCAGAGAGTAAAATTAATGCTTCTAAGCAATATATAATGTCTTCAACGCCGCTGCAATCACTGTTGCCAGAGCTGGCATGCAGGACAAGCAAGGCTAACAAATCAGTAGCACAACGAAATAAAAATGTTGCGGCATCTGTCTGAATGTCGCCGTACGTAGATATAGTCGGGACGGTCGAAAAGATCCTCGACCAAAAATTCAAGTAGTGGGCAGCTTCGGTAAAGCCCGTCACACCGCAAGACATGGTGACTGAAACGCCGCCTAAACCTACGGTAAAATCTAAAACCCCTTTTAAACGGCCGCAGTTCAGAGCGAAAGAACCGTTCCAGTGCGCAAATCCTAAGTATAAGGATAAGCAGCTTGGACTCGGGAAAAATAAAAGAGAAATTTCTGCTAAAATGAATTGCTTCTCTGATAAAGTCACGTTAGTATCATACACGCCAAAGAAGAACAAAATCGATTCAGTGGTTTCCACTTTCACATCATCAACTCAAGTTATTGATGGAAAGCCAGAAATTATTCACCACTACAATAAAACGAAAGGTGGAACTGATACTTTCGATCAGCTATGCCATTCGTTTACAACAGCAAGGCGTACGAAAAGATGGCCGTTGCGGTTTTTCTTCGGCATGTTAGAACAGGCTATTGTAAATTCCAGGCTATTGTAAATTCTAGGGTTTTATTAACATGTAGATTATTATTAAGGAAGGAAAATCTACCAAAATATCGGCGCAATCTTGTTTAGAAGGTGTGATTGATTATCTTTCAAAACCATATCTTGAAGAAAGATACAAACTATATACTTTGCGCAAAGATCTCTGCTACGCAATAGCATCAATGTTAGTCCATGATAGAGCAGAATTAGAAAATCCTGCTGAGCAGCAATTTGTTTTGGTAGAAAATTATGCTAGATGCGCAATATGCCCTGCCAAAAAAGATAAGAAGACAAAGACTCGCTGCGCAGCTTGCACACGGTCAATATACAATGAGCACCGTTCAGCCCTTTGCACCGACTGTGGGGCATATGAAAAAATATTTTTTACCTTCTTTTTATCTTTCTTATCTCTAATTTGTCATTGTAATACTCGCTTTTCCTTACTTTTATGTAATATTAGACTTGTATGTATAAATAAATTGATTTTAGTATGAAAAATACAGTGTTTTCTTTTAGTCAAAAATTGAGTTTTCATTCTGCAAAATAAATACCTTTTTTGAAACCACCTATATTATACTTATTTTTTTCTAAAAGCATACTGTTTCAAGAGTATCCCATTAAATTATTAGGTAAAAATATTAAAAATTACGCAATATATACATTTTTTTATGAAAAAACTCATTTTTTCGATTTTTTTTTAAATCCAGGTTTTAACAAACTTAATTAATTATATCGTTATAAAACAAACGGGATTTAAAAAAAAACGTACAATTCTATATCCTATTAAAATTTGGTTAGAAAATATTGAAATCCGGCTTAGTTATAAAAGTTTAAACATCTGGGTGTAAAACACAGCTTACGTAATTGATTTGAGGTGTGCAGTTTAAGGTTTAAAATTGTCGTTTCATGTGAAAAGTGTGAAAAAACTGAATTACCTAGCTGCCCTTAGAAGAAGGAGATATTCCTCCCTTTACGGCATTACGACTCTCATTGGTTGGCGCACGGGCAAAGTCGTCGATATACAAATAAAATCAAAATATTGTAAAGCTTGCGAATTTTCGGTAGATAAAATAGACACGGCAGAATATGAAGAGTGGTACGAAGAGCATAAAGATTCATGTAAAAGCAATCACGTGGACTCTGCAGGAAAAATGGAGGTAGATTCCGCTGCGAAAATGTTTGATCGCTCTGAAAAATTACACGGAAAAAAGTATGCCTATTATATTGGAGATGGTGACAGTAAAACATTTAAAGGCATTGTAGATGCAAAACCTTACAAAAATTTCATTGTACGAAAAGAGTGTATCGATCATGGTCAGAAGCGCATGGGCACGTGACTCCGCAATTTGAAAAACAAAAAAAGGCGTCGACGGCAAAGGAAAGTTGACCGGAAATTTAATCCTTGAACTAAGCATATATTTTGGATTGGCGATAAGAAGAAATAAAGGATATACTGAAGATATAAAAAGAGAAATCTGGGCGACACTCTACAATAAACTTTTTACCGACTAAAATCGGCAGCACGACAAATGGCCTAGCGGCGCCGACTCGTGGTGTACTTGGCAGAAAGCAAGCCGCCTAAACCTACGGTAAAATCTAAAACCCCTTTTAAACGGCCTCAGTTCAGAGCGAAAGAACCGTTCCAGTGCGCAAATCCTAAGTATAAGGATAAGCAGCCTTGACTCGGGACAAATGTTTCAAGTTACGGCTATGCATGGTCCGGATACATGAAACAGGATTGCCTAGAGTGCACGGAAAACGCACAACGGAGCAGATAGATGAGGTCGCTGCCATCCCCATCAACAACTTTAAGATCTCTGTCCTCTCAGAAAAACCATCGCAAACAATACAACCGTCAGTCAAGCACGTAGTAGGCAACTGTCGAGCCTGAGTCATTGACCCAAACGACTGTTGAACCCGTATTACCGACACAGGTGACAGTCGAACCTGCAATATCGACTGCGAAGGCTGTAGAGCCTCTAGAGGATACAGAGTCTCACCAAGATCCTGGAAAAACCCTCAAATCACATCCGAGGTGGTTGCTGCAATTTGGCGTTGATGGATCTCGAGTGCGTGGCTTGATTGATTCAGGAGCATCTCGTATGGTCCTTGGACCAATAGGACTGTAAATCGCAACGGCATGCGGGAATCGCATAACTCCATGACGGGGACAGAAAGTCAAATTGACGAATGGTCAACTAGTCGATGTCAGTGCATAGGACGAGTTACTTTTTGAGGTCGTCAGTAATGGGAAATACCTAACCGTGCTGATCGCATCGGATCTCGACTATGACTGCGCTAAAGGTGCAGGCTTTATGTATGCTTATGACGCAAAAATTCACCCGTGACAGAACATGTTGTCTTTCGAAGAGATTGAAGAGCTAATTCCAGAAGCATTTACCGTGATGGCTCCAAATTAAATTATATCTCTCGCGTTAGTAGGCATAGCCGATCTCACGGATAATGAGCGTCAAGAACTACAACAGGTGTTTGACAAATTATTAACAGTAAATAGTAAAGCGATTGGTTGCACCGACTTAATCGAGCATGAGATCAATGTAACTTCGCGTCGACCAATTAAGCATCGTTACTACCCTATTTCCAATAGAATAGAGGAAATGCATGGTCAAGTGTGTAAAATGCTCGATGAGGGTATTGTTGTACCACCAACCAGTGACTGGTCTAGCCTAGTCGTTATGGTCAAAAAACTCAATGGTAGCTATCGGTTTTGCATTGATTACTGTAAGCTCAATGCAATCACAAGCTCAAGTGCTTATCCATACCATTACCGTACATGGATTTAATTTTGCGTAAATTGCAAAAAGCCAAGTACATTACCATGCTCGATTTAAGGGGACAGGCCTGGGTTAAACCCAAAAAAAGACTTTTTGCGATGAGTGCACAGCGGTGCACATTTATGTCGATGTTAGAATCACTTAAATTTCAATATACGTGATTGCTTGTTAAAATTAATAGCCGTGTATTCATTGACTATACCCTGCCCCCTTTCCAGCATTATAACATATATGTCCGCCGCAGTAATCAAAGATTGCTGCCGCCGCTGTGGGTGCAGCTATCTAGTTGAAAATATCTATACATAAGCTGGACTAGCTGAGCTCGTTATTTTTTTATTGATTAGTAAACAGGGCTCTATTGCCGCCCTGGTTGTGGACAGGATATCTGATAAATTATTCTTTACATAAAATTATCCTTTACAAATCTTAAAATTTTTCTTTAATTTTGAATCTTCAGTTAAAAATGAAAGAAATGATTCAAGATTTGTAAATTAAATGACTATATGTTTTTTTTTTATTTTGATATCTCTAGTAGTATTAAATATTTTAATACTCAAACTCGTTGATCTCATGGTAAAAGAACAACTGGCAATCACTTTGTTTTCAAGTTAAATCACATATAGTACACTAAACGTGTACACTAAAACTGTGGTTTTCTCTTTTAGCTATGAATAATTTATTTATTTTTTTTTTTAAACCAGAAAGATTCACATACATAAAATTACAGTATGATGTAAATCCCTACAGAGGTAAACTAAGTTACCTGTGCGCAGGTCCGGTACATAAAATTAAGAAAAGAGATAAAAAAAACTTAAATATAACTAACTTACTTAAAACTAACTTAAAAACTCAACAAAACTAGTATCGTATACATCTCATATTAGACTAGAAACGTTCTAAAATGTAGAAACTATTAACATTATAAAAATGTTGTTTGTACATAGAAATATTTAATATAATTGCACCTCATATATTATAGTTATCTTTTATCCACATTTTCAGTTTAAATTTATGTGACTTTTTATCTAATTCTAATGTCTTTAGATCATTTGGTAGTTTATTGAAAACTTGTATAGCTTTTGTGTAACTATTTTTATTGCTGACCTTTTTCTTGTTGCTGGGAATCATGAAGTTTTTTTCCCTAGTAATACTATTAGACTTAAGACATTGACTTTTTAGATTAGGGTAATGATATATCAGTGATTCAAAAGCAAAAAGTTGTTCCAAGTTCAGTGGATTATCATGTATGATAAAATTTTTTTTTATAACAATTTTACCTTGTGGTACACCTGTGTATATTTTTAAATAATTACTCTCACTATCATTAATTTTAACTTTTTGATGCCTATTATTAAGATAACTTGAAAGTAGATCCAGTGCCTGCCCTCTAATTCCTATACAGTAAAGTTTATCCAGTAATATTTTATGATCAACAGTATCAAATGCTTTAGCCAAGTCCAAGAAAGTTATTATTCTTGGTTTACTGCGATCCAAATTATTGTATAGTACATTGGCAATATAATTTAGGGTATCTTTTGTACCTATACTTTTCATGAAAACAAATTGGTGATCAGATAATTTTAGCTATGTTAGATACTAAAGAGATTGGTCTGTAATTAGAAATATTGTGTTTGTAAACAGATTTGTAAATCGGCACAATTTCAGCATTTTTTAATGCGTCAGCCCAGATGGCTTGTTCAATACATAAATTAAATATATACTCTAGTGGTTCCGCAATATAATTACAGCTAACCTTCAGAGTTTGAGCATTGATTTTGTCTACACCAACATTTTTTAATTTCAAATTATTTATAATGCTCATGATTTCATATGCATTTGTCGGAGTTAAAAAAATAGAATTAGCATTTATATCTGACATTTTTATCACAGATGTCAAAGGTTTATCTATCTTATCACTCAATTTTTTACCTATTTCACAAAAATACTTATTCATATTATTAGCTATATCTACACTATCTGTAATTTTGACATTATCAAATTTAATATAATTTACAGTTTCATTCGATTTCGTTTTTTTTCCTATTTTCGTGTTGATAATTTCCCATAGTTTTTTAGGGTTGCTTGTATTATTTTTTACTACATTTTTATCATATTTTATTTTAGCATCTAGGATAACCTTATCTAAAATTTTTGCATAAGTTATGTACTGTTGTCTAAGTTGTTCATTTTTAACATCCATTTTCCATAAATTGTATAAGAATTCTTCTGTTTCGCATGATTTACTAATAGCATCAGTAATCCAAATTTTCCTACATTTATTTACGCCTTTTCTTTTCCGTGTTTTGGCTTGTTCCATACATTTTTTGATTTCGCTTATCCATTGGTTAGTAGCTATGTTTGGATCATTAATTGACATAATTGAATTCCAGTCTCTTGTTTCAGCAATGTTTCTCAATTTTGTATAGTCTAATATTACAGTAGGTCCGGAGTCTTTAGTTTTGATCTTATTTATAGAAATAAAAATAGGGTAATGGTCTGTCAAAGAATGTCTCAATTTATATGCATCTGTACTTAGGATATCAGTTTTGATATATATGTTATCAATACATGATCAATTGCAATTTCCTATAGATGGTCTAATGATACCAACAAAATCAGGTATATATCCTTTGTCTAAAATGTTACAAACAAATTCCTGGCTTATTCTATCCAACTCTAAAAGGTCAATATTAAAATCTCCTATTACTAAGTGATTTTTAAAATTTTTCTTTTTACTTAAGAATTTGTTTAAATATAAAATGAACTTAGTCTTAGGTATGTCATGAGATCTGTACATAGCAGAAAGTTCCATACTACTATTATTACTTAGCTTAATATGTATATTTACTATCTTAATCCTTCCAAATTCAATAGTTTTAGTTTCATGTACAATATTTCCATCAACAGAAACCATAACACCATCGTTTTGATTTATTTTACTTTCATTATAATAACTTTTATAACCTTCTAATTCATATAATTTATAATTAACTTGTACGTAAGTTTCAGTACATATAACAATAGTTGGTTTCTTAGTTAGACTTTCCAATAGAATTATCAATTTATCAAAGTTATCAGACATGCTTCTAATATTAACATGCAGTATAATATCATTTTTATTGTTAATGATTTTATTAAGGCTATTAATATTGTCACATGTTTTTTCTTTTCGCACCAAGTCTTTTTTTATTTTATCAATAAATTAAAAATCCATACTTAATTAATTAACTTAAGTCTTTTTGACGTTTTTGCGTTATTTCTTGTTAATATTTGCTGTTTTTGTTGTTGCTGTTGTTGCTGTTGTGGCTGCTGTTGTTGCTGTTGTTGTTGTTTTTATTGCTGTTTTTCGTTGTTTTAAAATCATTTCACTTTGCATCTTGTTTTCTTTTTGTCGATTACTTATCTTCTATTGGTAAGGCATAGGTATTGATTTTACTGTCGATAAAGTAGGTTTCACTGGGTAATCAGTTATTCAATAAATTTTTTTATCTTATTTTTTAGAATATTACATAAATTAAAATTTGCTGCATCATGACATGTATTAAATTTTGTTTGAAATTTGTTATTGCTAAAATTACAGTTTGGGCATGTGAAAACATCACTATCACACTTAAAAGTTTTATGATTTTTTGCACACTTTAGACATGTTGTTGTGTTATTGCAGTTTGAACCATTGTGTCCCAATCTACCACAGTTAAAGCAAGGTTTAATATCTATCAGGTCAAAGACACTACAGCTTTGACATCCAATAAAAATTCTGTTGTTGTTATCTCTTATATGTTTATACATATCATCTGTCACTTCCGTTAAGACACTGCTAAGATTTGTCTTCTTGTCTATATACATGTGCAGTACTTGAGCTTTACTATTAAAATTTGCAAAATTCCTTATATTTATATCTTCTTCAATGCCATATTCATCCATATTCATATAGTTTTCAAATCCCACTATTTTAATTTTTGGATTATTTAATTGTTCCAGGTTAATTTCACAAACTTCCTCTAACTTGCTCTTTAATAACTTTTCAGCAATTTCAACACTGTCATTATTAACACATTTGACAACAATCTCATCTTTATTTTTAATGTATAATTCTTTCGTTTGAATACTTTTTTCCTTTATAAGACATTTTGCAACTCTCTTTTTGATATCTGCTTGCTGTGTATTATTTAATGCTTTGACTATAATTTTTGGAACTCATTTCTTTACAGGTCTTATAACACTAACTACTTCAGCAAAAGATTTATTGCTTGTTTGATAGTTTTTTTGTTTGTCTAATAACTCTTTCAATAAATCATTTTTTTTAACTAATTCGTTGTTGAGTTGTTTTAGCAATTCATTTTCTTTTTGCATTATTTCATAAACAGCTGTACTATCCGTTATCGTTGTGTTCAACATTTCCTTTCTTATTTCTTCTGATTGTCTCATTTTTATTTGAGCAATCATTGCTTTTGCCGATTCATATTATTAGTCTTTCACTTATAAAATTGAAACTTTTATGTTTTGCACAAATTAAAGGGTATGTATTATCACATACGATCCAGATAACAGTTGTCACTTCACTCTTTGGGTGACATTTGAGAAATTTTTCACAGTTCTTATCAGGATGCTCTTTCCCTCCCGACGCCATCTTTATATTTCATAATACATGGTTTTATTTACTGAGTTAAATGCAAATAATAAACATACAATAAAAGAATTTTACAAGTAATTCTGCTTTATCAACCTTTAAGAAAAAATTTTAAACTAAGACCTTAACATAATGAGTGTGTATCTTGCATCACCTACAGTGATAACTTATTTACATTCATTTATGTAAAGATATCCCTAATATTTTTTATAAACTATATTTTACATTGTAATGAATAGTATGTAATATTATATTTAGTACATACATCTTAAATATGACAAATCGAGAGATCAAATCACAAAAGCTAGTCGATTATTTTATACGAAAGTGAATAATCGGATTAAAGTTATTTTTTGTAGATGTTTGTATAATAAATTATTAACAAACTGAGTAATAACGTTACATAAAAGTCATAATACTGTGACTTTATTTTGTATATTTTGATGAACCTATTATTACTGAAAATGTCTATCTAATCACGTTTGAAATATTAAAAACTTAAACATAAGAAAATAGGTTAGTTTTGTGTCTATGTTCATGGGGAAAGTATGTCCGCTAAAGTAGAGTGAGATTTTAATCTACTTAAAAGTGAAAGATTTCCACTCTATTTTTAGAGTTAAGAATCCACTCTAATTAGAGTGATTTACTCCACTCATTCTTCGATTTCACTCCAATTTCGCTAAAGCGTGAAATTAAATTGTTTATAAGTATCATTTTTACACAGATATATAAGAAATAAAACATAAAAAATACTGATAAACATTATTTTATTAATCTTCAAATACCTTTTCAATCAATATTTCAAAATATCAATGGAAAAGTTATAAAACATAAACAGAAATATCACCGTTTATAAGTAATTTTATACTCTTTCAAATGCAAAATGAAGCGATCATAGAGCACCGCTTGACTCAGTATGTAAGATGCTTAAGACGCTTGCCTATCGATACAAGATGCTCAAGCAGTCAAGGGTTCGTTTACCGGTGAAAATTCTCCGGAATTTTTTCTTCCAGTTTTTCGTCGGGAAAAGATCTCCGACTACGCATTGTACTTTGATGCAGGACGTATGCGTCCATAAAGTCTCCTCAAAAGTGTCTGAGACGCTAGTAAACAGGTGATGGGTTAGGCACGACCATCATCGCAGAACACCACAAACAAGTATATAAATATATAATACAAAACCACATATTCATTGTGACATATCCGAGTCCCCAAAAAGAGGGGACACATAACCATTAAATACAAAGAAAGAAAGAATTAAACAATGATCTTATTTCTAAAATACAAAAATAATTTACGTTATCGATTTAAAAATATCGTAAATATCGTAAAATAAAGAAATCATTGTTAAACAAAAATGTATCGATGAATCTAAAAAATTATTTCAGTTCAAAATGTTCATTAGAAAACTAAAAAAAAGAGTCCTAATTTCAAAAATGACTGCGCCGTTCTCGATATATAAACGATAAACAGAAATTAAACAAAAAACATAAACTCAAAAAACTCTAAATATAAAGATCGTTATAATCTAGGCTTTTAACAGTCTCAAAAGATAGTAAAAGCTACCTTTCTGGAAATTTTCAGAAGGAACAATGACGTTTGACTCATGTTATCATTCGCCAAAAAAAATTTTATTACAAAATTACTATTTCTCGAAAAGGGAAAGGGATAGACGCTTTAAAGTTTTACAAAATATTATTATCCATATTCATTTTCTTTTCAATTTTCTACGTTATATTTCACAGATATCACTGTTTAAACAAAACATGACGTTTTTTGTATAACAGAAAAAAGAAAGTAGCTTATTTAATATTTCTCGTCGGAAAAGATAGTTAATTTTATGCTCTTTTAAATACATACAAAGTAAATCAATGCTATTACTTCAAACCTACCAAAGAGCCCGGAAATAAAAATTCAAAAATCGAAAAACTGCTAGAAAAAACAAAAAACATCGAAAAACACAAATATTTTTTAACCGACCCCTTCGTTTTAAAAATAAAAATCAATTAGTTCTGAATCATTAATTGTGACAGTGAATGTTAAGAGTAAACTTCATCCACACATACAAACACACACACAAACATATACGCACACGCACACGCGCATGCACACGCGCACGCACATGCACACGCTCACGCGCACGCACACGCACACGTACACGCACATGCACACGCATACGCGCACGTACACATACATACACATGTTTCTAGCAAAACTCTTTTTCACAATCACAAAGTTTCCTCTATGAGAAAGCAAATAGTTAAATATAATTTATAAATACTTGTTAATTAAAATAATTAAATAATGAAATTTTAAATTGAAACCATTTGAAGGTAGAGTTCTCTTATGTACAGCTTTTGATATACCGAAAGCAATTATTTATTCGTTTGTGTATCTTATGGCATTAGGGGCAATTCGCCAAGTACGTCATACTGCTTTTGACGATTTTTGATCCTCCCCCCCAACCCTTACCCCTGAGTAACACGTTTTCACTGATTTTCCTATGTCTTTAGTTCACACAGTCAGACTAACAAAAACCCCTCCTTCCCCCCTCAAAGCGTTACGTAATTTATGAATGCCCCCTTATCATCTGCATATTAACTGGGTGTAGAGAACCGCGTAGTGACGTCAACCATTACGATAATGTGCGTCATTCCAAAGCTGCTGCGTATGAACGATTATTAACAGGCGTTTATTACATTTATATTACTGTTACGTCCAGCATATCGCCTCACGCTCACTGTCTCGTCGTCAAGATATACGTATCTTACCATACTGAATCCTACTTATAGACCTACGCTATACAACTAGTATCCTACATTGCCAACCTCGTACCCCAGCATATCATACTCATCCACCCCAATTTTACCTAACTCCCCTCCGCGACCACTTACCTCAGTCGCTCCCCTTCTATGACGCATAATTAACTCCTAATTTAGGCTAAGCATGCGACCCCCGCGTGGATATATAAGCCAGGGCCCTCCAGGGCACGGCAGCCTTCTGCATTCGAACTTTGAGCCGTAAGCAGGTAGGCACCAGTTTGCTATTTGACTTCTCACTTGTAAAAGGGACACGCCCTTATATTTAACTTTGTACTTCTAATATAATAAATCTGCTCTTACAATTATTTGCTCGCGCTTATTTATTCGCTGTACCTGCGCTCCTATTCATATCTCCCGCCACCATCTCTAGCACGATACCGCCGCAGCGCTGCGCAGCTCAGCAAACCCGACTACAAAATATGTAACGGCAACTGACCCTAATTTTGCAGCGGGCGATCCCGAAACAAATTTAGGAGAATTATTAGCATTTTTACAACAACGATATCAAATCGCGAGCGAACAGATTCCGGAACTCGCGGACGACGAAAATAAATTTTGCGATTTTTTACAAGATAACATTGGCATATTAAAAGTGCACGACGCGTGCAAGGATGAATTAATAATAGACATACTTCTAGACTTAATTCAGAACCATTTTAGTTGCAAAGAAATTATAGAAACTATTAAAGATAGTAAGTCAATTAAGAAATTTGACCGCGAAATACACACGCTTTTAAACAAAAACGCCGAAATGACGGAAGTAACTGCCTATCAATTTATTATCAACTCAACAAACACGACAAACCCACCCAAAACAGATCCTAAATTTCCACTACAAAATAATGACCACACCCAAAATATTGACATTACAAAAACATCTCCACTTTTTGCTACTCCAAATATACACAGCACACCGTATCATACAAACCCATCAAATAATTATCGTAGACAACCGTACAACACTTTATAAACTTTTCAAAACAACACTCTCAACTCGGTTCGCAATTTATCAATTAAAAACGCAGTCGAAATGATTCCAAAATTTAAAGGTTATAATATCCCACTTAGAATTTTTTTGGACGGATGTAGAGAAGCGCGAAGTATGATACCACCGTGTAATGAGCCTGATTTAGCGAGATTCATAAAAATGCGCTTGTCCGGACAGGCATTAAAAAGTGCACAACAAAGAATTTTTCTTAGTATGGAGGAAATTATATTATACTTTGATCGCACATACGGGTCCGCAAAACGTTTTCACGAATTACTGGGCGAATTAGCAGTAATGAAACGAAGATACGACGAAAACGTCATTTCATTTTCGAATAGATTAAAATCTGCCGCACAAGAAGCATACGAGACCGCGCTGCATGAAAAGAGGCACAGACCAGATCTTAAATCCGAATTAGAAAAAGATAGTGTAGCATATTTCATTCGCGGTATACAATCAGTTATAAAAAGGCGAATGGGCAAACACGAATCTGTAGACGCCGCGATTGACCAAGCAATCGACATAGAGCGTGATTATGCATGCCAAAACACAGACGAACAAATGAAAATACCAGAGCCTCCTATACAACCAAAAATTAACGAAAAAGAATCGGCACATAGTTATTTAGTCGATAGCAAAAGGGTAGAAGCGTGTCAAATATGTCACAAATCGGGCCACACAGCGCCTAATTACCGGTATCGTACTAATGCCGCCGACGCTCCGAAGACGCCGGCAACTCCCCAAAAAATCAATAACTCCTAACTCGCAGTGGCGGCCGCAATGTGTCACGCAATCATGGAAAACACCCGAAAATAAAAATCAATACTCCAACTATGTTCCCAATACCAATGTACATCAGACAAACCAAGCCCAAAATGCTACCACTAAAGCATGTAATTATTGCCAAAAGGCCGGTCATTGAAAGAGCGAATGTAGAAAACTTGCATAGAATAACAAAATGCGAGAAATGCATCAGGGAAACGAAAACGGGTTCCCGGAGAACGACGCAACCAGGGAAATCCCACAACCCCAGCGTCAAAATTATACGAGAAACAATCAACAATACAATTAATAAAAAAGATTGTTTTATTAAGCATTAATAATTGTTCACCAACTATTATGCTAAAAATAAATTGCTGCCCGCAACCTTTGTCACTAATGCTAGACACCGGCGCTAGGCCATCACTTTTGAAAATTTAAAAAATGCCGCGTAATGTTCGCGTTGATGCTGAGGGGTCGTACTCAAATGCCGTTGACAATTTTTTTGATATTTCAACCCCTCGGTCCCCTCGTGTTGACATGTGTAAACTATCGATGTACCCCTCCCCCTGTAACGTTGACTAACTTTTTTTCTAAATTTTTTAATTGTATTAATTGCTGAAATAAAGTACAAGTTTTTAATTGTATTAATTGCTGAAATAAATATTGAACATTTTTTTAATGTTTTTTACTTTACTAGAATGACATTTTTAACAAAATTTACAGAACTGAACATTGCTTGGAATAAATATTTAAATAAATAAATATTAAATTAAGTAAATCAAACTAAAAAACTTAAAGATACTGCTACTCATCAATGAACTCAACTGATTCAGTCATCCAAGCTTTTATATCACGGATATCGGAGATTCCAACGTTTGATCTATGGGAATCTCTTCGGTATCAATGTCTAATGATTCGATATCGATCCACTCTGTATTGCCGTCAAATAAATTGCATAGGAGTTCCCCAGGTCTCTTGCTGAGAATTTGTAAAGGACGCACTCGTGAAACATTCTCTTCATGCCGATGAACGTTTTTTTTTTAAATTAATAAAATATTATTTTTCATGTTATTTAAATATAGACTTTTTATTAAAATCTTCCTATTAACTGCAACAATTGGTTAATCTTTACCTGTGTCGGTCAACTGAATCCTTCGAAGCAAAGTAAATTCCACAAATAGAACATATTCTATTATTTATTTCTGATTTTAACGAAGGGCAATACAAATCATACGGGATCTCTCGATGCTGAGGATATTTTGGTCGAAGTGCCAGTGTTTGTCGCAATAAAAATGTTCCAAAGCTCTCGCTTCGGTGATTCTCCGGAGAAGGAATTTCTAAGGGTTGCTGACTCAAAGGGATTGGTGCAGGAAGAAATCTTTGGTAAACAACCTGTCTGATGTTGCTTCGACGAGGAGAACAGGAACTTAAATTGTCACATTTAACAATCTAAATTCAATAAAAAATAGAACAGATTTTAAGTAAAAACATTATTTTTTATCTATAAAAAATGTACATTCTTTTTATTTTACCTGCAGACAGTATTAGCTTTCCCGCACATGATTTGAATACCACAAATCTTTTTCTAAGTTAGCTTCAAGATGAGCATGAGCATGAGCTATAACTTTTTTATAACGTGGATTCTCGTCGGGACCTCCATCGACAGATACCATCAACACTGGTTTGACTCTTCCATCAGCTTGTTTCACCAATTGTTTAAAATCGTCCAATTCAATAAGCTTTTCCAAGTCATTGGCATGGGTAGGAGCTGTTGAACTACTGTGTTTTCCGCTCCATATCGCTATATATGTGGGCCCAGAGTATGTAACGGTTTCTCTTTTACCCATGCAGTTGTCTTTGATTACGATTCCAGCGTAAACTGATGGCGTTAGTTTGTGGCGACTGCCAACCATCCAGTCGTGATCAGGTAACCTCACCTTGTATTCTAAGTGCATTAAAATTGGTGCCTGAGCTTTTGCAGCAGTCATGCCCAATGGCACTTTAGCTTTGTCATCTTGAGAGATAAACCACACCTTGTAAATAAAAAAATAGTCAAATTACTATTAAAAAATTAAAAACTTGAAATAAAATGTTTAATTATTTAAATTGACGTATAAATGCTTTTATTTTAAAGTACAAATTCGAAAAAAACGTTTTATTTTTTATATTTAATGAAATAAAAATAAAAATTTAATGAATTTTTAATGAAAAATATAAAGTCGAGATAGCAAAACGAAATTAAAAAGTACGAATCAAAAAAGTACATCAATGAAGTACATTAACAAATAATAAAAAAGTACATAAAAACAAACCTGTTGAGGTCCAAGGATTGAAACGACTTCTTCTAAACTATTTATTGTAGCTTTACAAAATCTTTGGTCCATATGATCTCTATGCAGATCACTTTGAGCTCTACACAGCTTTACAGGTACTGTCTTAACATACCGTTTCCCTTCTGTTGTAGCAGAATTTCGAGGAAGGAGTCTACGGTAAACTGTAGTGCTGGATACATCATATTTAATTTCTGCTAGTTTATCACATAAACTATCGTAAGGCATGCTCGAAGTGCTTCACTGCGACGTTTGTCATCAGCAGAACCTGAATGAACAGCTATTTCACGAATAGCTTCTAATAAACCTTCTTGCTGAGTTTCTACGGGTGGACGCCCTGCTTCGTCTTTAATTGTTAAAACTTTTGCAGCTTTCGGAACTTCCCTTCTCAAATCATGCAATTGCTCGCGTGGTTTTTGCGATAATTCTGCTGCCAAACTGCTCTATCTTCTTTTTCTTTCAATATTTTTTTTAATTTTGCCAAATTTATTTCTGAAGATTTGATTACTTTGTCATCAGTACTATTAGTTAATCCCGCATTTTGTTAAACTAGCAGGCAATTCAGTTCACTTTCAAGAAGTACTATCTCTTTTTTAAGTTCGTCTTGTCGAGGTTTAAAACTTTCACGAGCAGGTTGAGAACTAGATGATGATGGAACACTAATTTTTTCAATCTTCTCGTTAGATACGTCTGTATAATTTCAAAAAAAAGTTACAATAAAAAATTAAAATATGTTAAAAAATTATCTAAAATTGTTTTATTATAATTGTAGTATCAATTAAAATTTTTATTTGTTAAAAATATTGAACTTATCGATTAAAAAATTGACAGCTAAATTATTTTACGTAATAAAGAGTAATTTATTAAAATAATATATTTAATTTTATGTTTATTTATTTATTAAGAATAATAATACTGTATAAAAATATTACTGAATTCAAAAAACAAAAAAAAACACTAAAAACTGTATTATACCAAATTGTTAAACATATTGAACTTTTCGATTAAAAAAATGACAGCTAAATTATTTTACGTAATAAAGAGTAATTTATTAAAATAATATATTTAATTTTATGTTTATATATTTATTAAGAATAATAATACTGTATCAAAATGTTACTGAATTCAAAAAACAAAAAGAAACACTATAAACTGTATTATACCAAAACCTTTTTCTACGAAATCACTTGATACCACAGAAACTTGAACATTTGGAGCCTCCCTACGTTTTGCAGCATTCTTGGAAGCCTTTTTAATATGAAAAGGAGAAAAGGAAAAGAAAAAAACGTGCATTACAAAACCAAACATGATCAAAAATAATTCATGCTATTCAAAATGACAGAAAAAAAAACACACAAAATTTGCAATCAATATACTACTATTTTATCAATAAGTTATCCCATGCACGTATTCAAATTTCATTGTACAAGGAAAAATAACAGCTTTATTACCTGTACGAAATAATTTAGTAGACCAACTGATTTACGAGTCGCCTCTTCATTAAGTTGTCGAGTTTTTTCTTCGGCAGCTTTATTTAAATCGGCAAGGTTGGCATGTGTATTTTTCAATGTATTCCAGGTTTCGATACACTTCTCTTGTATCTTCTGTTTAGAAAGTTCACTTTTATAACGTTTTCGAAATGCTTCATTCAAATGTTGATAGGCTGACATTTTTACACTTCAATTTTATTAAAAAATATCATAAACTATGAACTTTTTACCATTATGAGAACAAACACGATTTAATAGACACAAATAACACGCTGCAACCGGCTCGAAAAGAATTCGTTTGTTTTGATTTGCTTCGTATTGACAGCTCGCTCGCTAAAAAGAAACGGCTCGGAGAGGGGAGGAAACCTCTACTCATGCCTTGCGCCGTACGGCGGCGCTCGTGTGCATGAGAGAGCCATGTGCTGTGTTTTAGCGGGCAGACTGCGAGCTGCTCGACATCGCAGTTTAGGACGAAAAATCTCTCCCAAACTGCCAATATTATACAATAATCTTTTTAATTTAAAAAAAATAATCAACGTAGGAGTAAATAACTACCCCCCGCCCTCTTCCCTAGCGTTAGTTTCCGTACATTTTGATCGCCCGCCCCCCCCCCCCCCCCCCCAAAAAAACTGTCAACGGCATTTGGGTACGACCCCTAACGAAATTTTAGAACTAACCGGTATAACAAAAAGTAGCGTAAATACTTATGGCAAAATTCCAATGCAATTTCATGATTTAACATTTTATTTTTACTTAGTACCAGATGATTATCCTATTGAGGAAAATGGTCTGCTCGGCTGTGAAATATTTATTAATTATGCTGCAGACATCAATTATAGAGAACAGTATTTTATAATTGATAATTATAAATTGCCTCTAAAATTACCGTCAATTAAAAATAAAAAAGTACATAAGTTTTTAACCGCTTCTTTTACCGAAAACACAGAACAGCGCGTGCAATCAAAGTCCGAACCTTTGCAAAATTCAAACTTAGACTATCGAATTTCGCAAAGTCAAAAATCGTATACGCAAATCACTTCCAATCCGAAATCCGATATCCAAAAAACGAAAATTTTACATCTAAAACCGAGATTCGAAGTCCCGAAAATCGAAATCCAAAATTCGAAAACAGTAAAATAAGTGCACAAAATCGAAATCATAATAATTAAAAATCAGAAAACCAATCGAACTCCGAAATTTGAAAACCGAAATCGTGGCAGAAGTAGGAACTGATCATTCCTAGCAAACTACCGCAAAAATCTACCAAATTTCGCACTCCGAAATTAGAAAATAAAAGAGCAAAAAATAATATTTTTAGCTCTTGTTTTAGAAAAACGAAAACAACGCTGTTAGAAGTCAATGAAAAATCGCTTCGAAAAGCTGATACTACGTCACTGTTAGAAGCAAACAAAAAATCGAATTCAGAAATTAATGACAACGTATTTTTCGAAGAAAATAAACTTGCGTATGATGAAATTAAAAATTGCGATAAAAGTGAGCTTGAAAATGAACTTTTAGAAAAATTGAATTACTTATTGAAAGTTATTAAAGAAAGTCAACAAATAAACAAATTCTTCCCCGAACAATTTGAAAATATTCAAATCATTTGTAAGCATATACTAGTAACACTAAATATGCTAAAATATGAGAAAGTTAATGAAATCCACAAATTAATTATGCAGCTAAAAAACTAGTTATGTATACAGTATACGCAAGATCTAAAAATAACAGCTACGATTACTCATTCTGCTTTTAAACAAAACAATTAACGCAGCCAAAAGTCACATATTAGGAAAGAAAATCATAAAAATGCAAATGAAATTAAGAAAAGTAAGATAATGACCATTTCTGATACGAATGCGAGGGGTAACTACAGCAGAGCATACGAGGTGAAAGCACTCTTGCGTTTTGACCATCTGACCGGCAAACAGAGAGCTTCGGTAGAGCGGCTCATAGACCAATATGTGGATAGATTTTATCTAACGGGAGATATGTAACCGAAATCCCCCTCACTAGTAATGTACCCATTCGTATCAAACAATTCCGCCACCCTACTGTATTAAATGAGGAAATATTTAAGCAAGTTCAAGAATTACAAGACAACGAGATAATGGAGCCCTCGATCAGCTCTCACTCAGCACCAGTATTTTGCGTTCATAAAAAGCTCGATTCAAAAGGCAATAAACGTTATAGAATGGTGGTAGATTTCAGAAAGCTTAATGCAATTATACCTGATTACAATCATCCGGTACCCAATATAACTGATATTTTAGACAAATTTGGACGCGCAAAATATTTTTCGATATTCGATTTAGCTTCCGGTTACCACAAAATTTTTATAAAAAAAGAAGATAGACACAAAACAGCCTTCCATTGTAATTTAGGCGCTTTTCATTTCCGCAGGAGCCCGTTTGGACTAAAAACAAGTGCATCAGTTTTTCTCGCTCTTATCACGGCACTAATCGCAGGTATGAAAGGTGTAGTAGCATTTTTTGATGATATTTGTATTTTCTCTGAAACCATCGAAGAACATTGGGAAATAATAGCTGAGCTATTAAAAAGATTAATAAAAGCTAATCTGACATTGCAACCTGACGAATGCGAATTTTTAAAGGAAAAAAATAATTACCTTGGGCACATTATAAGCAGTAATGGTTTAAAGCCCGATCCGAAAAAAATAAAAGTAGTCAAAAACTTTCCAGTACCCAAAACAGCAAAAAATATTAAACAATTCCTGGGACTCGCCAATTACTATAGACGTTTTATACCTGGTTTTGCAAAAATAGCCAGACCCTTAAATCTTTTACTAAAGAAAAATCAACCATTTATCTGGAAGAAAAATTCTCAGGAAGCTTTCGAAAATTTGAGAGATCGATTATGTGAATTATGTGATAAACAATTTACTGTTACGACCGATGCTAGCGGGTATGCTATCGGTGGAGTCATTTCGCAACAAGAATTCAATTCAGACCATACTTATATGGCAGAAAATTCATTCTTATTACATACCATAGACCATTAGTCTGGCTAAATTCGCACAAATATCCAAGCTCTAGAGTAACGAGATGGAGATTAAAATTGGCAGATTACAACTTCGAAATTAAATATAAACCTAGCGCAATAAATACTAATGCCGATGCGCTTTCACGAAATCCAGTAGAATCACAAATATTAATCATTAACGATACCACAAATAGCAATTTGTTAGCAAGTGAGCATGAGCAAGCTAACAACCAGAGTGAGCTAGACACAGAAATGAATAATCAAGCATCGGAAAGGCAGGCAAGACCAAACGCCGCCGATCTATCCGGCATGATGACGCGCTTACGTGCAGGCAGACAGCCAAGCACACGGTACGCGACAGCCATCCAAGCCCTCGCACCACGCAAGAGAACAGCCGGAGGTCGTAAAATGTTTGACGAATAGAGGCCGGTGATACATGACACGGCCACTGAAGCAATAGAGATACTAGCAATGACCTCACTCGCAGCCGCGCCGCGCGGAAATTTTCAAGTGTGGGACGGTGAAAGCACGCACCCTGAAGAAAGGCAGGAAAGTCGCGTACGCAGGCCCGCAACTACAGCTGCCAATAACACTGCGGAATTTGATATAGATCTTAATGTAACTACTCTCCTAAATGAAAATTCAAGCAAATCTAATGAACTACTCAATTCGGAGCTCATACATAGTGACTCACATGCAAACGAACTCCATAGTAGAAGTGTCATTAATTGCAGAGAAAAATTATTTATGCGGAAAGACAATTATTTATATTTCGTCAATGCCATAGGCCAACCACTTGATGAAGGAGCAAAGCAATTATATGAAACCAATAAACTACCACGTTTTGATAATTTAATTCTTGGTGAACCTAAATTAATCAAAGTTAATACTAGATTCCATATAGTAATGCCACTTAGAAGCGAGCAACGAGAAAGTTTAGTAAATATCATGAATATTTTGCAAATTTTACTTAATAAATTGAGTTTCATCTTAATTGAAATGGATATTAATACATTTAGCGTAGAATAAAGTAAAAATATTGAAAACAGTGAATTCAATTGAATATTAAACAGTATTAAAAAAGAATTATATTCAACAAACATCAAAATTATTATATGTCTTGGCCATATACAACACCCTCCCTCGTCTGCACGTGCAAACATTATCGAAGAAATGCATTGTTCTACGATTGGTGGACACAATGGCGTCATTAAAACCTACAATAGAATTAGACATAAATATAAGTGGGAAAATCTTAAGCAGGAAGTACAACAATTCATTCAAAAATGCAAGCAGTGTGCATTAGTAACAAATATGAACAAATGAAGGATAATGCGAATCATTTGTAGCTGCTCATTTCACTTATGGATATTCGAGCTCGATTCTGTTCTATCAACATTATTAATAGCAAGTAAATAAATAAACAATAATTCGAACCATTTTTAATCTCTTTTCTTGTCTATGGATGTACAAGTCGATGTTATTTGAAATAATCATTGTGCTTCCTCAATGTCAGCTTTTGTTAATAAATTCCAAGAACCGTGCAATATTATGGGATGTGGTCCCACACAGCTGCCGTAAGAAACCGGGAGGTCCGTTACTTAAGAGTAATTTTACGAGAGGAATGCTATTAAATGCATTTGCATCGTTCAATATCAATTTCAACTGATATCATTCAGAATTTAAGAATTAACGATACTACAACGCACCCTATGACCTTCGCGGGTACGCTAAAAAGTGACGGGACTTACCAATACGCTGGTTATTACGCGGACCCTTACGGTGAATTCTATGACGTAATAGTATCCGGTTACATAACAATACATTTGGAAGAAAGGTATAATTCAATAAATTTGAATAATAATAAAATAAAATTGGAGAGTGGCACCACGTGCACCTTTTGGGAGACAACTGCATTGACGCAGATTTCGGATATGCGTTTTGGGACGTAAGGCCTTTGCATGCGTGTCAATCCAACAGGTATACGAACCTATATACCAGGCCGGTGGCTTAGATCACAGAGACAGATAGCGAGCGGCGGCCGCTATATGTGTTAGAAGCCGATGGACTCTCATTCGCCTTTAAAGGCATGGGAAGCGTGCCTGTGTGTTCTTTCCAATTAATTAGGACCGAGCATCCGAAATTATTCATATTAGAAAATCCCGATCAGGGAAGATTCGAAGCCTCTCAAAGTAAAGATGTAAACAACATTGACATTTTTGCGTGTGTGAATTCTAAATTCATTTATACCGAAAAACACATAAAAGGCCAAATGACTAAACATTATCAAGATGTGCTTATACAACAATGTCAATTAGAGCGAAAAATTATTGCTAATGCGTTAAGTCTAGCAACTATAGCTCATGATTTACTCGCGTATAAATTGATGTCTGACCGGGTTATATTAGCTTGTTAGGCGGGGAGTTCGTGCGTATATTGAAATGCGTACAAGTCGAGGTGCGGACGCGAGAAACCAAAAAATGCTTCCAAGAATTACCCGTTTTTCGAGATAATCAAGCTCTATTTCTATCCCCTCGTACGCATATTTTGCGCGAGTACGGAATGCGTACGATCTGCGATACAATTATTCCGGTTATGTATGTTTTTGGAAGTCAATGGTATAAAGCTGTGCCAAAAATCACGACTCAAGACGCGCCGCAAATATTAAGGCCACAAACAAAACAATCTTGAAAATATAAAAGCCCTTTAGATTTAGCTAATAGTGGCATTTACACGTACGGAGACATGGAAAAATTAAAAACGTTCATAACATTTCCTAACGAGCGAACTGCAGTTTTGAATCAATTAGCACTAGGTTTTGCCGGAAAAGGGAAAACCTCGGGGGACGTATCGATTGCGCGTTTGCTCGACGAGAATGCATTATTACAAATCGGCGATTCAGCTTGGAATAAAAGTTGGGGGAAGTTCATAACCATCGGATCAGCAAGCGCAGCTATTATCACGATATTAATGATTTTTAGATTAATTAAATACGTTCTTGATACCATCATACACGGATGTGCGTTGTATTCGCTGTATGGGTTTTCTATTATGCTGTTTGGAACGTTATGGAGTTCACTTACACATTTACTTTTACTTTTAACTAGATCGCCAAAAGGCGAAAAGAATAAGGACTTCGAGCGGAATCAAATCGAGCAACCACTTGGGCAACAGGTACCGACAGCGCCGAGCTCGGACAGCCCCAGCAACAGCCAGGGACGAAAGACGTTCGACGTCGAATGTCACTACGTAAACAAAGGAAACGGGGCGGTAAATCTACAGTTAGTCGAGAACCGCCTTTATCCTGTTTTAGAGGAACCCTGCATACCGTCGCTTCCGCCTAGAAAGAAGAGATTTAGGGACGATAATTAGATTGAAATTAGCACGCACCACCCTTTGCAGAAACTCGCTTACCTTGGGCACCGGCCAGAAATATGAATAATCAACAAAAACGCATTTTACTAAATGATTTGCTAAAGGTCAGACAGAGATTATCGTGGGTTGCTCAGAATATAGTGATAGAGTAACTAGATTGTTACACGAATTTAACAATATCGGGAAATTAGCTCAAATAGAAATGACTGAAATAAATATGGACGCCGGTCAAAGAGAAAAACTCGCAATTTACACCTATTTACGCGGATTGCACCCCGAAATTAAGAGATATATTTGCAAACCTGAAGTTTATCACAACTTACATCACGCGCAAACTCATGCCGAGCAAATTCATGTTCATCTATTGGACTTACAGAATTTTACACACCGCTCCGTAATTGAATAAATCACACGCGTCCATAAAAATCACTTCCCGTAGAATAAATCCTACTCCGCAACAGAATCCTTCAATTAAAAATTGAAAATTCCGTTATATTTTAATTTAATTTTTTTAACACGCAATAAATCATTTTTTTAGCGTCCATGGCAGTCGCTGACAGACTAAGGGAGCTTGCTATTTTGTAGCTAGGCGACCGTTTATGTTATAGCCGTTTTCCAAAATATAGTCTCGTTTACGTCGACAAAAAGAACACTTCGATATTTTGCAAAAAATGCTACGATACTTATGTTCACGATCCATTTAGTTTATTAGAATTTTATTACAACTTTCACATACTTATCCAGCCTCAATACGTATTTCCGACTAATTGTAAAACCTGTAAAACACGACTTCTGTTCCCAGCGGCGAGTAAAAATTGTGAAATCTGCATAAAAGCTTATGCTGAATTTGGCCCGGCAATTTTAAAGGCACCCTTAGCACACATTGACTACATTTAACTTATTGTGACTCCGAAATAATTAACTTAATCAATCAAAGAGTTAAGCAAAACCTTCAGCATTACCAATAATCGATATTCTATTTTATGTAAAATTGCAATATTCTCGAGCAAACAAAAAAATCAAAATCAAGCGAAATGGAGATTATTCGTAACATAGAAAGATTGCATTATCAATGCGCTCTATACGATATTTGCGAAGTATATTACCGCCAACATCTTCGTACATGTATGCGCAATTTTTATTCGGTAGTAATAACTAGAACTAGTAATCCCATAATAGGAATTGCTTCAAAAATATGTTGTAGCATGTGCAAAAACGAAATTGTTTACAAAGTTAGAAATATTACGCAAATTGGGACTAGCATAGGTGGCACTAAAATAATGTTGGAAAACTCAGCAATGATGACCCGCGTCGCACTACCCACCTTTATTAACTTAGTAGAAAGTTCAATTGTAGAAAGAATAAATAATCATCTTCTTGCGGTGAGCCGAAATTCACTATTAAAAAACTTAAGTAACCAAACAGCCCCGAAAAAGAATACGGGCGATTCGGAAAATAATTCTGAAAACAGCGTGGACTTTTCTCTTAGCTCGTCACAAGAAGTTAATGAATTAATACAGGCCATCACGAAATAAATGCACGATGAACAACTGAATTTTATGGACGAAGTAATCCATAATTATTTGAAAACATTAGAAAAAGGAGAGGAATAATTACAAAAAGATGCTACTAGAATTAACATATAATAAAAGCACGTAGACTAGTTATAAACAATTCCGTATATACCGAATTTTGTCAAAACATAGTATCAGCACTTCAAGTGTAACTAATTTATATAACTTAACATAATATCTCATTGTATCGTTTAATTTTAAGGTATCATGGGCGCACTACTTATGTCAGTAATACTTGCATTGCTGCAACTAGCATCTACAGCAGGCAAAAAAGCAAAATTTCGAAGCATCCGCGAAAATCCAGGAATTGCATACACCATAGTCAAAGACATGAGTATAGCAAGAGAAAATTGGCATATCATAACTTCCATCGATGTAGAGGAAATCCACCGAAAAAGAAAAATGGTATATGAAGCATCGGGCAACGTCACGTCCGGTATGCAGGACATGAGGAACTTCGATATACACGCAGTGAGCACATATTACCTCATTATCGAAAACATGCAGAAAGCTATCATTTTAGCAGAACAGACAGATTCTCTCTCTGCCACATACAAATGGCATAACTCTCAAAATTCGCAATATGAATTTAACGGCAAACAAAGCCTCATACACTCAGATTATAGTAAAGTTTTTCAAGCCTTGGACAGTTTACGACAACAAAACTTTGACGAAATTAAATGCCAAGAATCAAACGCTTGTTTTATTCGTAAAGATATTTCCACGTCTCTTACACAATTATCCGTAGAACAATTTAATTTAGAGCAAACTTTATTATCAATTTCAAATAAAAATCATTCTCAAAGAGAAGATAAAATCTCAGCTACAAAAATAGCCTTAAGTCTTATTAAGAGAATTTCCATGCAATTAACCAATATTTACAAACAAATAAATTAAATTGTGACATCGTACGTTTATTTACGTATATAGATATAGTTAAAATCTAAAAACATAGAAAATAAAAAAAACTTTAAAGCATCGTTTTATACTGTAGCCAGTGTGGATCTATCTTCTTCTAAGCAGACGCACTGCACAGCAAGGGTACTGCTGGCAATTGCCGCTAGTCGCGCACATGTACGTTTGCTCTCCCTCTACCCTATCTGAGAGATAACAGAAGCATTGACTATATGCAGCCTCTGTTGAGCGGAAAAATAGAGGCTGAAATATTATTTTAAAAACAAATAGCGTAGCGTATAAGATAATAACTTTTTACATTTTTTAACATCGTAATATAGTTTTATAATTCAAATAAAACTGTTGTGCGAAAGAATCAAGTCGATAGCTTGAGTATAAATGTAGTTTTAAATATTCTGTTGTAATAATAATATTTACATATAATACGATAGTTTTAAGTACTGAAATATAAATGTTTATTCACTATTTACATTTTAGAATCTAGACATTTTTATACTAGACTGAAACCTGTTTGTGCAAACTTTAAATTTAAGTAAACATAAATTAATATTAACTTCACAGTCATCACTTATTCTCATTATTATTATTAATTAATCTTATACTATTTTAACCGTGTGTACACTTTAATAAATTACTATAATTATCGTATGATTCTTATCAAATATCGTAACTATTTAATATAAATATAAATTCATATATAGAAAAATCTCGCCCCACCAAAAAGGCCCGAGCCCAAAACATAGCTGCGCGCGCTTCTTTAGCAACGCCCATATGAGGACCTTTTTACCCTCACTCTCTCTTATTTTTTCTCTGTCTTAAGCATTAGCCTAATAAGAGGAAAAGCGCGTAGGAGGAGAAAAAAGAGGAAACGTTCATTGCTATTCGTCCTTTCTCACCCTCACCCAGTTCTCTCGACCCTTCTGCATAGGCGAGACACGGCGGAAAACTGTTTAAAAGACACCGGTCCACGGAGTGTCACTAGCATTAGCTCACCCGATCCCGGGCAAGCTACATGACTCACCAGCATTCGCTCAACAAGCACCTCAGGAGCAGTATCTGTTCCTGTAACGCAATCTTGTGTTTGACTCAGAGTATCTCACTCGCCGAAGCGCCTCAGGAGCAGTATCTGTTCCTGTACAGCAAAGCTTGTGTGAACTCTAAAAACTCGAAGTCTCACTTGCCTAAGCGCCTCAAGAGCAGTATCTGTTCCTGTACAGCGAAGCTTGTGCTGAAGTAAGAGTATAAACGTCTCACTCACTGACGCGCCTCCAGAGCAGTATCTGTTCAGGAATAGCGAGGTTTGTGCAAGACAGAATAGTAGAAAGACGTAGCTCGCTCAAGCAACCTCTCGAGGCAACGTGCCTTTAGTATCGCTAAGCTTGCTACAGATCTTTGTAGACAATTACACTAAATTCAAATATTTGGGTAGACAGTTGTTAAGTCGAAAAACCCACAAAAATTCCATTATATTAAAAACAATTCGGGTTAAAACACCCGAGAATAAAAACAAATATTGCGGGTTAAAACACCCAAGAATAAAAACAAATTATTCAAATAGAACTACAAATTAACTATACGAAAAGTAATTATATTTTATTTACAATTTTTGTACCTATTATATTAAGATTTCTATTTCTTGTATAAATTGCTTTTAATAAATAGTTTTATTACTAAAAAAAGATTCAAATTTAATAAAATTAGCTAATAAATATATACATATACATATAAAATTGAACGCAATACATCACATGGTACTGCACCTCCCCGCTAGTAACTAGTAACGTATAGCATACCTGTGATTTCTATATATTCTGAACCTCGCGGGCTATTTTAGCTTACGTACCTCAGAATTATAGAACAACATACTTTAGTAATGCACCTCGCCATCATTTATGAAAGCGTAAAGCATACTAAGGCAATGTTTATGGATATACGCCTCGTGATTAATATTTAATCACGTACAGTATATCCCACTAATAAAACTTATTTTTTAACCTCACGGATATACCAATATACATATCCCAAGGTAGTAAACTAATCAATAACAGAAAGAGACATCATTTCTAAGAATTGAAGTAAAGCTGAGAATCCTCATTACGAGGGTTCAAGACATTAGAAACTAATTACATACGATTTGCCTTAGAGACCCTGGCTATTGTGCGAAAGCATAGGCCAAAATAAAAGGCGCATTTAAAAGCTTGTAGCTTTAGTCTTATTTGTAGTCTGTTGGACGTCACAAAATCTTGAATCACAAAAAATACATATTGCGAACCAGCGTGATAAAACGGGTGCTTAACGATATCGTCGAAAAATCTGGTTTGAGATTACCTTTAGATATACAAAAAAAAATTTCAACTACTTTAAATTTCGGCATAAGAGCCGAAGTATCTGACTTTTACATTATATCAATGAACGGCGTAATTGTAATCGAAATTGTGTTTCCGCTAATCGACTCCGAAAGTTACTCTGCATACAAACTTATACGTTTTGCAGCATTTCAGAAGTCAGCTATGCATCCACACGGAGCTGCATATATTAATACGCGAAGCGATTATATTGCGACATCCGGTAAAAATGACACGCATTTTTATATGAGCGAATCGAAACTTCAAAATTGCAAAGAATTAAATGATAAATATTTATGCACGAATGATATAGAGTTCATCACACAAGCGACGTGCGAATATACTTTATTAAAAACATCTACCTACAAAGCGTTGCAAGGCTGCGATATCGGGTTAACACTAGAAAAACAAAACTATATCATAAAAACAAATAACCCACCCACTTGGCTTTTCTCAACAAACAACAATAACACGATTTTCAGCAAATTTGCAAACTCAATTGTTTATGCACTGTTTAATGGATCAGGAATAATTGAGTTACCACCCACATGTACAATTAACGTTCAAAATGAATACTATCTAGGGGCAAAGGGGTTCGTAAAGAAAATCACATCAATAATCCCACCATTACAATTATCTATACACAAAATTGATACGATATTGCAAGCCGAGAAAAACCATTAGAATAACGGCTCTAGTCAAACACATATAATACACAATGTACCACATAATCCAATTTACTTCCGCGAGCATTTAGAAAACTATGTGCAAATCACATTATACGTAGGTTCCATGATTACAATAATAATCATAATATTAATACTTTCCACTACAACATTACTGTACTGTACCAAGCGACAGATACAAAAAGTTGATGCTAACAATACGTACGTACCAATGACGCCTTTAGATAAAAACATAAGATTAAGCTTCACCGGTTTCCCTTTATACGCGTCTCCGAGGCACTTCCCGCCGAAAAGAGTGCACGATTATGTAGATATACCGGATAATAATACACAAACCTTGTGAAACAAATGTGCAATGCGAACGAGTAATAGTTATAAATAAACTATCTACCTCACTAATAGTCTGTACTATTAGCAATTGTTATAAATTACCTTAATCACATAATCATTATTACTCTTTCGCCTTTTAATAAATATTGTTACAAGCTAAAATGCCAAACATTGTTATAATCGATGAACACTTATTCACATATGAAGCAAAGAACGCTAAAATTATAACAAATTTTGACCAGCGGAACCACCCAGGCGCCACGAGAGGGGTGGAGAGAAAACAAAAAAAAACACTTAAGCTACTACCTTTCCTTACCTTCCACTTCCCCTTAGCTCAAAGAAATCCGAAAATTTTTCCAGCGACGCAGCAGAGGCATACGGCAGAGCATTCGACCACAGACCCTCACAGCCTCAACATCGGCAGCAACCACTCCTCAGCATCATACAATTGGCAGTTAACCTGTAATGCCGCTAATTAAGTTTGTCTGGGAAGCGATGGCCATACTTGCCGCACAGCGAGAAGGCCGGGAATTGTCCCGACGTGGACAAATCAGTTTTGCTGCAGCATTTTCATCAGGGAGGCAACGTCATCGGCGCTCGAAGCAATCCAACTTAGTCGCAGGATACTTAGAAGCGCAAACAACCTTAACCAGCATCCGGACTTCAGCGAGACGACCTACGACCCAGACGAAGAAGACGACCACATCTACGAGGAATTTTTTCAAGACAACATTCCGGAGGAAATCTTGCGTCAGTACCGCCTGGCTCAGCTACGAGAGCAATGTAGGAGAGTACGCGCTGCCATATACGCCACAGAACTCAAAGAGGCTGAGAACGAGAGCAGGGGAGTCACCTACGGTTACCTCTTGGAATCACAGCAATTCGGAGGCGAGGGCTTTGCCAACAAAACCACATACGGTGTATGCCAAATATGTAGATATAATCTTCCTGTCTGGAGAGGATGTTCAGAGTGCGCGATGAAATTTTTTAGGCACAGAGGTGACGACATCTTTATTACAGCTAAGGAATGCACCAATACTGTACATCAACAAAAATTACAAATAAATTTATGTTCATTATGCGATGGCCCGGCGAAAGCCAGGGTGATGTTTCTTTGAATTCTAGCATACAATGCCACTATGCAGCATTGCACTATATTTATATCGAATATTTATCGACGCACCATATGTATCTATGAATAAATAAATAGATAAATAAATATTCTCACACCACACGAACATTTAATCTCGAAACAAAATGAATCACACACTAATAGACTAACACCAAAATACAAAAAAAAACACAACAAACAAAAAAAAAACGCAAACAAAAAAAATAAAACAACAATCAAATTTCATTATTCAAGCATCACGTATGCAAACAAGGAGGCTCTTGCCAGCTGCTGATCGGTACCAAAGTATCAGGAGAACATCAGAAGCAAAGAGCATATCTAACCTTCTGATCTCTCAAGGGGCCGTCTCGCCCACGTGCATGAGACTCAAAATAGTAGTAGGGGAACGGGAAGACGAAGTAAGCCATTAAACCTCGAGCTCAACGAATGCTTTCCCTATCGAAAAGGAGGAGGAGCACAAGCCACGCAAGAAACACCCACGAAGGTTTTCACCCTAAGCAGATGCAAGGACGAAGAGAACAGACAGAACTATGACCAAGAAACTAGCCCTAATGAAGAGGTGACACAAAGTTTCTTAAAATATATATTAAGACCTGTCTAAAGCACCGGAAAATTAGAAATTACTTGTAACTTAACTAACACTTTTTACATAAATTCCAACAACGACCTCTAAGCACTTATGTCTTCAAAAAATTACGCACCTCTAGCATAAATAATTACACATAACGGCACATAATGTACACATATAAAAACAAGGGGGATTATCCTAACTTCACAAGCAATATTTCGAGTAATCTAGCAAATAAAAATTATAAAATCACACTAACATAGGGGTAAAGCCAAGATTATTAAAATTGTCATCCAACCTCGAGTATTATTTATTAACAAACATATTTAATCAAAAATTCTAATGAAACTACTCGACTCATTAGCTTATAAAAATTTACTTATACTCACCTCTATTTTTACTTCACAGGCATCACAATTCAAAATAATTTTTCTTTCTGACGTACCCAATTAGACTACCATTTCGAACTTATAGCCAATCTATGTGTAATGTACTAATGGAGTTGAATCAAACCTAAAAGAATAGTTATATCAACTTAAATAATCACTCCCTTAGTGCAAATAAGGCTATCAATGTACCAACATCTACAAACCCGTCATATGAATTAACAAACTGGGTTTACACGCATTACACGCGTACAAACAGTTGTAACAACTACGACCCGGAATTTAATAAGAGCATGTTTAACCTATACCTCTACACGTCCTTCATACCACTCCCAAACTTCTCCTCAAAATAAAAAAAAAACCTCTCATTAAAGCAACGACTACATATCCACTACATACGAACCGTGTTGCATCGTATATGCATCCATAAGAAAACGTATAAAAATCTGCATAAAAGCAACTCACTTGTAATGGCAAATAAATAAAGAAGGCCATATTACCTCATATATGTAACAATTTCAAAATATATTTTGGATCAAATGTTATGAAAGCTTGACTTACACCAAGAAAACGGGATTCTCAACAGACATTTGTAGCGCAAAAAACAAAAATACGCCAACCAATCACCAGCAAGACGATCCTAGTAAAAAGCAGAAATTCGAACTCAGGACCACCTGCAGGGGCAAGCAGACTATACCTCAAATTGCATCGCACCGGCGACGCGAGTCTGCAGGGGCGGGCCTGTTACGTCCAGCATATCGCCTCACGTTCACTGTCTCGTCGTCAAGCTATACGTATCTTACCATACTGAATCCGACTTATCGACCTACGCTATACAACTAGTATCCTACCTTGCCAACATCGTACCCCAGCATATCATACTGATCCACCCCAATTTTACCTGACTCCCATCCGCGACCACTCATCTCAGTCGCTCCCCTTCTATGACGCATAATTAACTCCTAATTTAGGCTAAGCATGCGACCCCCGCGTGGATATATAAGCCAGAGCCCTCCAAAGCACGGCAGCTTTCTGCATTCGAACTTTGAGCCGTAAGCACGTACGCACCAGTTTGTTATTTGACTTCTCACTTGTAAAAGGAACACGCCCTTATATTTAACTTTGTACTTCTAATATAATAAATATGCTCTTAAACTTATTTCCTCGCGCTTATTTATTCGCTGTACCTGCGCTCCTATTCATATCTCCCACCACTATCTCGAGTATGACACCGCCCGCAGCGCAGCGTAGCTCAGCCAGCCCGACTACGAGGAACCAAGGCCTACACACGCACACAACATAAGCCCCGAATTACCTTGCTAAGCCTTTGTAATCCTATCGTAAACTCGCACTTCCTATTTTCACTACTATCATATTGAATATCATCTTCGCTATCCTGCTTTTGCTAAGGCCTCGACTCCCAGGTAAATTACGCAAGTATTGACCAAAACCAGAGGCGAACGCGATTTAATTCCATATTAACTTTGCGCCATTTATTGCTTCTGCACGACGTAACATTACTCATACTGATAATGATACTAGCATTTCGGCGAAATAAAAATACTAAAAAATGAAAAGGAAATTATATATTCTTTCGATAAAATAATAATAATATTGCTCGAATGTCACTGAAATATTACCCAATATTTCCATTATTATTGTGAAATAATATTCCTGCAATATTACTTCAATATTTCCCGTTCTCACCGCAATAACTAAAAACCCATAATAATATTAATATTTTAGTAATCTTACTGAAATTTTGCCTGATTGTGTCCAAAATATTGTACTGATATTCCCCGTAATATTCCTGTAATAAAAACGTCGTGGACATTAAATGTTGCTACAGTATTACTGAAATATTACTGTTATATATCACAGGAATATTTAATATGGCGTGTAGTACTCGTGTGATATTACTGCAATATTGAGTGCTATGTGGGAGATATCATATGATTATAGGGAACCAGGTCTAATGCGTACAGGTATTAAATTACATCTGCAAAGTTCATGATAAAGAATAAACAATATTAATTTATCTCAAATACGTCAGTTTTGGTGTCCTTTTAGTCAAATAAAATCAATTTTTTTTTATTATTAGCTTACCATGGTAGAAAATAGACCAACCGATATGGCCTGTTCGTCAACGGTTCACCAATTACGTTGGCCAATACTTACTGCTGAAATTGACCAACGGTTCGCCAACAAGTGCTCTATTTGTGATTCTAAAATTTTATTGTCAAATTATAAATTAAATCATTAAATTTGTAAAATATAATAAAATTTTTATTTAAAGTAGGGTTATGGTTACGAATGGTTCAATGTATATGTGTATATTGTGTCTACCCACGCTTCTCGCGCAAACTAAGAGCGCGTCTTGAGTTGCGGAGCATGCAAATATCCCTCGCAACTACTGATTTTGGTATCATTTTTTACTATCCATCGAACTTCCCATGTTTTCATATTATACTATAGAATTGATAAAAAGTATTTTTTATTTTATACTTAATACTTAATTATAATAGTAAATTATAATGTATTACTCCAGCGGAAATGGTTTTAATGTCAAAAGTTTGCCAAAGTTTACTAGGGTTTGACAAAGTTTGCCAGAGTACGCCAAATGTCTTCCAAATGGCCGTTTTGGCACACATATGACAAATTTTGGCACACTTTTGGAAAACTTTGGCAAATTTGGGCAAACTTAGATAACTCGGACATACTTTGGCATACAAGGTTTCTTCCACTAGGGTAGTAAACTAAATAATAAATTTACTACACCTAACCTCAAATTTGAATTAAGTGTACATATATTTAAATGTGAATTTTTTAAGTAAACTATATAATTATGCTCATATAATGACTTTTTATTGATTGCATAATATACCATAACACTTTACATAGCTGGTTTAAGCAAAATTTAGTGCCTTTCGCTGTTTTCAAATTTTCAGCATTCGTTGGCCAACGACGAGCGGAAAAGCGTTTCAAAATAAGTGGGTTCGTTGGCGAATGGTTGGTGAAACTACTGGCCAACCTTAGTAAAATTGGCCAACGATTGGCGAATCGTTGGTGAATGTTTCTACCAGGGTAACATACAAATTTAATCTCATTAGATAATTGAATAAAAAACCATCATAGGTGAAAATAAGCAAAACCCATTACTAAGCATATTTTTGGCCTATAGTGAAACAGGGAAATCTGGGGTGCAATATTGTGTAGAGCCTGTGGATTTTCTCTGTGTGCAGCGCGAAACTCATCTAGAGTTCAGCTTTTTCGTGTGTCTCGCGTACCCACGTGCCGATGTATGGCTACTCAGCTTCTGCGAATCAACTGATAGTAGGCAGGAATTGGGTATTGAAACATGCAGAAGGGACATGCAAAATAATAACGACGTGCCTATAAGTTTAACTAGAGTATGTATTATTCCCAACAAAATACAATGAGAGGCTCGGGGCCTCTGGTCCACAAATTATACGCAAATCGAACTGTCGGACTTAAATGAGGACATCGTACGCATAACAGCTGCAGCACGGGCTGTGTCAGCATGGGCGTCATCTGCGGGTCTACGCCTCAATGTCAATAAACCAAAGTCTATTATTTTTGGTTCTGTTTATAATATTAACTCCTTAAGGGAAGAGTATACCGATCTTTTTCAAAAAAATTGATTTTTCTTTAATAGTCCTACATGATGTTAAGTAGCTAAATGAAGCGCTTTCAAGACCCTTAAAAGTTTTTAACGTCGAATTTATGCTAATTTTCGCATGAGTCTTTTTAGCAAAATTTCGTATTTTTGCGTTATTTACGAATTTTTGCAATCATATTGATATCTTTATATTTTTTAATTTTTCCAATCATATCAATTTCTTTATATTTTTAAATATCTTTGTCTTTTTATTCTCCTAGTAAAATATAATAATACTTTACTTTCAATAATTTATCATATATTCTATTAATATACTTAAGTATTATTTATAATTTTTTATAAGTTTTGTATTTTTACCTGTGTATTAAAACATCTTAGGATTTGTAATTTTTAAATTCTCTTTAGATACAATAAGGAATATTTTACGTGATACGTATGAAAACATATATATATATATATATATATTTATAACGTTCCACAATTTTTGTCTAGTGCACATATAATTTGTATCTGTTTGTCGCCACCAGAGTTGATTGTGGAAGAAATGACAGGTGTGCTTCCAAAGAGCCATCCGTTTCTGATGAGCTATAAATGGTGAAAGTGTGGAAGGCTCCTTGAGTACACACCTCTCTTTTCTCACACCATTTCACCATGCTAGAGTTTTTGCAAGAATTTTGAGCATGTTAGTATATCTCGTAGACATAAAAAGTCTATGTCTATGGTATATCTATATACTTAGGTAATAAAGACTCGATTGATCTCGTGGAACTACAACCTTTTTAATTGCTATGTAAGCGACGTTACGGGAGTTTCTATCACTCCCCTCTTCATTGTTACAAATTAACAACGCACCTAGATACATAAATTTCAGTATCGAAAAAACCAACGAGCTAACATCGTACTAACTAATGTAAGAATGGCATCTCTAACAAAATTTGTTTTAAAAATTACTTACAGTTACATAGAGAAAAACTAACAACAACATAGTAACAATAACCATTAAAAGAAGTTTTTACAAAAACCTCAAACAGAACCAATATTATTACTCACTTGAACAATAAAACCCATAAAACCACCCAGTGGTTTGACAGTGGAGGCCGGTCCACTTTCGAAGATGTGGTTACCAACCGGCTAGTCTAAAGACCACTGAGTATAAATTCTTGATCAAACCCACCAATCTCTTGCACTCTTTGATTTTCGTCAGAAACTAGTAAATAGGCTCCGAGCTCGCAGAGTAGACCAAAACCGATCACAGAGCACTATGAATCGCCAGGAGGTGGCACGTAACAGTGAGTCTCGACACTCTTAGGGGAATCCCAGAGCGTCGCCACATTGCGAGCTCCGAGCCTCTCGCGAGATACTGGTGCGGCCACGCAAAAAGAATATATCATCTCATAGTACCTCCTTAGTATTTATAAAAAGAACTAACAACCAAACATACAAACAACAAATAAAATTCAATAAAGCTAGTGATATTGTAGTGACATTAGAATCTAAGTTATACCAACAAAAATTAAATATAAATAAATAATTAATAGTGTTTTAATAATAATTAATTCAAATGTTTTCTTATTAAATTCAAAGACTTTTTGTAACTATTTTTAAGTAATTGTGTATCTTCAATTTAATTTAATGTATTGTTATGAGTATATATATTAATTATTTCAGAAAAAGACAATTCTTTAAAATTGTTTTCACATTCCAAAATTTTTATGTCTGTAAAATTTATGCTATGGATAGTGCCTTTTACATGGTTCGCTAATACCGAAGTATCCGTTCTATTTTTTACATAATTTTTGTGTTCATATTTTCATTTTTTTAAACGTCATATAGTTTTTCCTATAAAAGTCACCGGACAATCTTTGCAATCAGTTTTATATATGACTCTACTGTTATCTAGCTTATGCATTATATCCGTGCCTAGTTTGATCATATTGTTAGATTTATGAATCATCTTATTTATAGAAATGACGTTGTATTTTCTTAGTTTTTTATTAATCTTAAAAGTAATATTTTTTACAAATGGGAGAACCATCTTAGGTTTCCTCAAAATAGTTGGTTTGTTGACATTAATAATATTTATACTGTTTTTATATCCCTTTTTTAATGTGATTTAATCTATTTTTAATGTGTTTGTCAATAAATTGTTTAGATTAGTTATTGCTTAAGAGGGGAGGGGGGGGTACTGTTTGTAAACTTTTTTTTTCATTTTTTTTTATTTCATTTGATGAATGTACAGCAACTGAAGAATGTTGTATTAAATTTTTAGATCATTTGGAGCAAATCTATGTAACATATAGCGATTTAATCAATGGCTGCTCCAAGTCGCTACGCTCCGATTTTGTATACCTGCGCGGCAGTTGCACGGCGAGGCTACCTGACAACTGCTTTGTACTTCTACTAAATCCCAACTTTATTTCTATATTTATGGGTCTGCTTAGGTATAACAGTACCTATATATGTACACTACTACATATTTACAACAGGCCTTGTATATATATTCAGTGTACTAAAGATCAGTCGCGAACGGCGTGTTCTACGGAGCAGTTCTGTACGTACGTTAGCTTGTTTCGTGTCAGTTTTCGAATATTTTGACTGTTTTCCGTTAGAGTTTTAACGTGTTATACGTTTGTGAGTGAAAATGCCGAGAAAAGTTAGCAGAGAAGAAAAAAAAAGGAGTAGCTCACGGTTGAGCGATCCCAAAAAAATTGTACCACCGCACAAACGTAAGAAAGATACAGTTGAAGCTAAAAGCACTTCGTCGAGAAAAATAAATACGAATAAATCTATTGAGGAAGATCTTTCAAAACACTACAGAATCGTTGATTTTTTGTTAGTGTTTACAGCTCTTGCAACATTAGTGAAGTGTGGTGTCTGTGCAGGAAATGTATCATTCCAGTCTTGCAAAAAGGAAGGCCTAGGTTTTAAAATAAAAGTTACGTACGAGAATTGTAAAAATACTCGTTACGTTTCGTCGAGTGAAAGAATCGAATTTAACGATATGAAATGAGTTTAGGCTTAGCCGGCTGTGAAAAATTCTGCGGGCTTATGGATTTAGCCAGTTCGTTTTTGACGAAATCAAACTGTAACACGTACATCAATAAAATGTGTGAAAGCGTAAAGAAAGTGGCAAGTACCTTATTTACCTTATCTGTCGTAAAAGAAGAAAAACAAGCAACGTGCAAAGAAAATAATATTGCAGAAACATCCGAACTAACTGTATCAGGAGACGGTACATGTAAAAAGCGAGGATTTTCTTCACTGTATGACGTTGCGTCATTGATTGGACACTACACTGGAAAAGTTCTTGACATTTTTGTTAAAAGTTCGTATTGTCACAATTGCGAAATGTCGAAGAGCAAGTTCGGCAGTGCTGAGTATGAAGAGTGGTATGAAAAGCATACAAACAGTTGACAATGTAAAGCTAACCACATCGCAGCAGCAAATGAATTGAGAACATTCGAACTCAGTTATACTGCATTTTCTAGTGATGTTCTCAGTGCTATCAAACCTATCTACGAGGACTTAAGCAAGAATGCTCTTCTGCAATAAGAATTAAAGTTTGAACCAACTAATCTGGAAAATTTCGCCGAAATCAGTGAGTGGTACCGCGGCTTTGGTCGAAATTGCAGCGAATATGGCTGCTTGCATATTTAATAAAGGATGTTTAGCATTGCTAATTATGATGGAAGAGATGCAAATAAAATCTGGACCAAGCGCTCACGCATGGGCGCGCTCAGTCGACAACAAGCTGAAAAGGAAACCAAAGAAGGTCGAGTTTGCCGAAGATAAGAGCAAAAAGATGCATTGGACATCCTGAATGAAAGTGTTTCACTGTACGGACCTGGCATCGACGATTCTGTTAAGTATACAGCGTGAAAAAGAGAATAATTCTGATTTTTTACTGTTCAAAACTTTAAATCGATTTTCCCAAACTTCACGTTTTCGAAGCCGGTGGAGGCTGTTATTTCAAATCCACTGTTCCGATCCTCTTTAAAATTTGTACATTACTTCTCTGTATAATTCATGAGGTAACCCTGTCGAGTTGTTTTTATATTTGTTGTAATTTTTTATTTTACAATAACAATTTGACCGATTTTTTAAGCGAAAATTGCGTTTATGGCTTTCTAGTGTTACCAAAACTTGAAAAATCAGTAAAAAAAGAAAAATCTCGACAGGATTACCTGGGGAAACTCATAAAATAACAAAAACAATTTGATTTTTTGATTTCAGATAATAGAGTGCCGAGAAATGACCGTCACCGCAAAATATCTTTTTTTCGAGACGTCTCCGGAAATTGGCTGCCAACTGCTTAGTTTTCGATATTTTTCACTGAAAATTTAACAAAATGTTTTTTAAATGATATACTATAATACTGTAATTAGCTAATCTAAAATACATTACCTGTATCTTTTAAAAAAATTATTGAAAAAGGCTCTTTTTTTAATTTAATTAATAATACCCCCCTTAACAGATATGTTATAGCTATGCATAAAGTTTCATCATGAAATATAGAATAAGAAAGATTTATGCAGTTGTCGATTAGATTATAGATAATTTTAACTTTATAGATAATTTTAACTTTCTGCGATAACGAGTGTTGAGATAGAAAATTGATATAGCGACCCGAAGCTGTTGGCTTCCTATACCAATTCGTTATCGCATAATCATTTTTATCAGTTTCTATCTCTACCGTAAATTGAAAATCATTGTTAAAACTATTAAATCTATTTAAAGTCTTGTCAGAGCCTACTTTTTTACTAATTACAAAACAATCGTCAACATATCTTTTAAACAATAAGCACTAACTTTTATTTTATTTTTTAACAGGTGGATTTCCTAGCGTGTCGAATGTTAATATTATTGCATTAACAATGTAGGCAGCGCGCCTCTCTGTAGCGCGCCGATCGACCTTTAGCTTACCTGCTAAAATGCGAGAATAACTCGCTTCAGCTGCGCGTACCCTTTGTACGGCGGCTACGTATAGCCGACTAGCTCCAGCTAGACCTCGGGCTCGTTCCTGCGAAACCAGGGGGTAAGGATAGGGACAGCGCGACAAGCAATGAGGTCATATAAATAATCGGAGAGATGATATATCATTTGACAAAGCACGTATATTCTTATATTGAAGTAATACAAATGAGGCGCGCGCGAACCCCGGGCCTCTCGGACGACGCGCTAATAAGCTGAGACAAGCTCGTGAACGCGGTCACGCGTATAAGGAGCCGACGGAAGGGCCTCGGGCCGCGGCTTCCTCGGACGCAATTCATCGCGGTACAATAATTTGGACTTACTTGGTGCGCTAGCGAGCGCCAGTGATGAGCTCGACGATGCTCTCTCTCTTTCTCCCACGCTCTCTCTCTCTCTCTCGCTCTCTCCCTCACTCTGCTGCGACGTCTGGCCGCCGGTGATGAAGCAGCCTCGTTCTCGACGGGGCAGCGGAGCTGGAGGAAGACGGCCAAGTCGTTGAGCCCCGGCGAAGATGTACCCCGCTTGTCGATCTCTCTCTCTCTCTCTCTCTCTCTCTCTTTCTCTCTCACACACGCTCATGCCGAATCTCCTAATCATCCTTAATACGCAGGGGAACGCTCTTAACGGTCCGGCAGCCGAAACGATAGTGCCGATTCTCCCGCCGCCCCATGGCTTGGTGTGGCGCGCGCTGTCGCGCTTCCTCCACGCTGTTCTCTCTCGCGCCCCGATCCCCCGTGGCGCGAATTATCCGCGCATTTGAACTTACGATATGCACGTAAGGTGCATTCGTTACAATTTAGACAATTTGTTTCTAAAACTTCGAGTGTAATGTTCGCAAAACATGGACTCCTACACAATCCCATCGGTGCACCAACCTTTTATTTATAATATTTGTTATTATACTGCAAGTAAATTGAGTTTAATTTAATAGTAACTTAATACCTTAAAAAAATTCCTGTTTTTATAAGAGCCAAATGTTGTTAAGTTATTTGCACTTTTTTTCTAAATCTTGTAGTATAAGTTCTTGCGGAAAGTTAGAAAAAAGTGACACAACATTTAATGAAGTAAGTTGATAATCTTCAGGAATGCAAATTTCCTCAAGTGTATTTTTTAATTCATAACTATTTTTCAGATTTGACTTAGGTTTTGGTATGCTTTTATTAAGAAAAATTGAAACACCCTTATCAAAAGCATATGAAGGGTTGCCTATGGGAAAACAACAACCCTACCGGGATTACCCGGTATATCAATCTTAATTAAAATATATACCCGGGCAAGTGTACAATTGTCTACATCCTCTTTTATACCAGCAATTGGCTTATCGCAGTTAAGTACTCTCCTTTCTCTCCATTTCCTAATCAGCGTCGAAAAAACATTCTTCATTTTTGGAAGAGGTGAGTTTTTAAGTAATTTATAATATTTAGGGTCACTAAGGGCTACTTCTGCTTTATTTATTTATGTCATCCCATGTAAACATAAATTTTTTATTGATTTTTTATACAATTTTCGTTTTTTTTTATTTTTTCATTCATACTACAATTATCATAAGAAATATGCCTTTTGTATTTAATAAAAGCATTTAGTATTACTAGTTCATCTCTAATTTTCTTATCTATATTATCATTATACTTAAGGCAGCTTTCAATATTTTTATAAAATTAAAAAAATCGTATCTATATACTACTTGTCATTGTTTTGAATTGAGGTTTAACTCTGTAAAAGATATACAGCTATAATTAATCAAGAATAGTAACGTGATTTTATATTTTGTGTGCCAGTAACGTAGTTTTACTCTAAGATCTATAGTACATATATAAACTTTTGTATTTTATGCACCGATTCTCTTTAAAGTGACGTAAGCTTACTCCTCGGGCGACTTCTCTAAAAAGCAAACAGCTACAGAGAGAAACGCTGGCAAGAGAGAAAAAAAAATTGAAGATAGATAATTATCAGTTAGGACATGATTCCAACTTTATAACACAAAACGTTTTTCGAATGTTTTAAAAACATTATAGTTCAAACCTTCAATGTTGAAAAGCAAAGTTTTAAATACGTCTGAAAAATGTCGATAAAACGTCTCAATGGCCGCAGATTCGTTCCACATAAGACGTTGTAAAACCATCTAGATGATACTTCCAAATTTGGTAATATTTGTAGCATCAAATTCTAATTAAACAATTTTTTTTATATATTCTATGCTAGTTTTTTTCAAACCATTTTCAAACCTTTTTCAAACGTTTTAATTTAAATGTTTTAAAAACGTCTTTAAACCGTTTAAATTGTTACCATTCAACAGACCTTGGAAAGTTTTTCAAACGTTTTAAAAACGGGTTTATAACGTCTCATGTGGAATGAATCTCCAGACATTGAGACGTTTTACCAACGTTTTTCAGACGCATTTATAACTTTTCTTTTTAACGTTTGAAGGCTTTAATTCTAACGTTTTAAAAACGTTAGAAAAACGTTATGTATTATCAGGGACTGATAATGTAACATAGCTATTGATAGCAATAGTGAAGAATGTGAGAAGTTTTTGTTGCTGCATACGTCTTAAAATTATTTCAAAATGATTGTTGTAGTGAGTGTTTTGATAAATCTATACATGTGAAGACAAGTATATGTAAAGCTTACAGCACAAAATTAACTGTGTATTGTAAAATACGTTTACAAATATTAGCAGAAACTTTTACTTGTCCGAGATTGCCTTCAATTTCTTATCAATAAAAAAGTGACAGAAGCAATAACTGGCATAGGCTTAGGATATGCTGCTTTAGAAAAGTTTTCTTTGACTGTTGATATACCATGAGCAAGAAAACATATCATCATTATCTTGACCCTCTAACTACAGAAGCAGTTGAGTTGGAAAAAATAGTACTTGAAGAAGCAGAAATAAATGTAATAAACGCATGTAAATAAGAGGATGCAAGTAATGCGTCAAAAACACTTTTTGATAGAACAGTTTCATACGATGGAACGTACCAAAAGCGAGGGTTTAGTTATTTGTGCGGTGTTGGAATTGCGATTGATTTATTGACTGGTTTGGTTATTAATTTTGAAGTGGTGTCGAAATACTGTCGTAGATAGCTGCTGCTAAGTATGAAGAAAAGTCTACAAGGTATTCAAAGTGGTTAAGAGATCACGAAGACAGTGGCGAATGCAGAAAAGCAAGAACTTCAATGGGCCCTCTGAAAATATGGAAACATATGCAGCTGAACAAATCTGGTGCCGCTCTATTAAGAAAATAATAGTATGAGATGTGTGGCCATGCTCAGTGATGGTAACTGTCGCTCTTACATATGTTTAAATGAAATCAATCCTTAAGAGTAACTGATAAAGAAGAGTGTGTTAATCAAGTCAACAAGCGGTTAGGCACTGGACTTCGTAAACCTGTCAAGGATTTTAGCTTACGTGGCAAATAAGAAGGAGCATTCACAAATAATAAAATAAAACATTGATACACTATTATAGAGGAGCAATAGTTAACAATATTTCTGATGTATCAGAAATACAGAAGGCAATAATGGCGACACTGCATCCCTGTAGCTCTACCGATAAGAAGCACAACCATAAATTGTGTCCAGAAAATCATTTTAAATTTTTTGAATCTTTCTTAAAACCTTTAATTTTAAAATCTTTATTACTGATTTTTAAAACACATTTTACTCAAAACTATATATTTCAAACTTTAAAATAGTTCCTGTGCAACATTTTTCAAGTAATCAGTCTGAAAATTTTTACATATCTATTTCAATGCTTTCTGAATAAAAGTTCAGAGAAATATTTTATTAAAACATTTATTTTGGGGTTAACTCAAGATATATACAACTAAAATATGACTTAATTTATTGAAAAATTTAATTAATAAATTTTAACCATTAGAAATTATCAAAATAAATTAAAAAAAATTATTCTCTTTGAACATTTTTCGATACTGTTATACTATGTCATATACCATTGACTTTTTTGCACATTAAAAAGTACGGTTGCGCAGGAACCAGTTTTAAAATTCTTGTTTTTTCAAAAGTTTCATAGCTATAACTGAGGGTCAAGGCAACAAGTTACGTTTGATTTAATAAATATAGCTTAGAATGCACACGCTTCTCTTAAGAGAATTACAATTTCCAAGCATCGAGGTGGAGAATGTTGTATTCCTGCGTATTTCATGTGAGTACGCTGTAGCACGGTGTGATGGATTTTGTAGTACATTGATGGTTTTATGTTATATTGGTTATTTATAAACGTTGATTAAATAAATAAGCCGTTTATTTATATAATTTATTTGTCTTTAATTTTCAAATTGTGTTTTCGCTAAAACTCACTAGTAAAATATAAAATTTTAATAAATAAATTTAAATATCAATCTAAAGTAAAAATAAAGAAAAATATAACATTTTTAGACTTTAAAAATAAAAAAAAACGTAATGAATATGTTAATTGCACAATTCTTGTTATAAAAAGTGACTATAAAAAGAAACGAAATGAAACACAAAAAATAATAAAAGATTATATCTTGTTCATTTTTCTTAAATCTATGCTAGTTGTATATTTTTTTTTCAGAAAACAATAAAAGATAATAACCACTTAACATTCATTAAGATTAACCCTTTAGATTCCAAGTGTTCCTGCAGGCACACGCGGTTTGAAATATTATAACAAATTGTTATTTGATGAGAAAAGTATTTCGCGATACACAGTCTCTTTTAATAGATTAAGACGAAGAAGCCAGTGCATATTAAAGTTCAATAAATGGTATCTGTTTAAAATGGTAACGCAAATAGTGATGTCATAACAAAAAAGCAATGCGTATGGCAGAAATTAATACGTATTGCGCAATAGATTTTATCTTAAAAACTCTAAGAAAAACTTTTTTTTAATTCTTTTGGTAAATACTTGTTTAATAACACACAGACTAACTAAATACCATACGGCATGTTAAAATGTGTGGAAAACTACTTAAATTAAAGAGCTGAAAATCTTCAAATTTTTCGTCATCATTTTTGAATGTTCATAGGTTTGCAACGGAATAATATTTTTATATGAAACAAAGCTTAACTTAAAGCTCATTTAGTCAACTTTATTATCTAATTAAATAATTTCTCTAGCAAAATAACAGAGAAATGGTACGAAGCATAGGTACCACTTTTTACGCCTATGGAAAGAAACTATGGGCGCTAGGCTTTATTTTTAGACACCAAAAAATACCTCCGAAAGTTTCATCAAAATCCGTGACCCGGAGATGTGACACTCTCCTTGTAAGAGCATTTCTATCTTTAATAAACAATTCGTGATCTCCTTTTAGATCATTTTGAGCTAATAAACCGATTTTGATATATTTTTTTAAACCAAAAAGGACCTTAGGACTTAAACAGTTAATTTAAAAAAAGCAGCAGGAAAAAGGGGAGAAACCACCAATAGATAACAATTATACCGCACCAACAACATAAAATTTATGCTAGATTAACGACAAAATAAAAAAGGTTATAACCTCTATGAAATAATTAAATAAAAAAGAAGAAAAATGGGGATAAATCACAAATAGCCAACATAGAACCGCATCAAAAACAGAAAATGTATGCTAGGTGAATATTTTAGTTTATGTAAGAAAAAGTCGACTATATAAATAAATAAAATGAAACACAAGAAAATAAAAAGGGATATAACCTATATGAAATAATTCTAAAAAATGGAAGATCAATGAGGATGAATCACAATTAGCCAACATAGAAACGCATCAAAAACAGAAAATGTATGATAGGTGAATATTTTTGATTATGTAGGAAAATGTCGGCTATAAAATGGAAGATAAACGAAAGACAAGAAAATAAAAAGGATATTATCTGTATGAAATAATGTAAACAATGGAAGAAATACGGAGAGAAACCACAAATAGCAAACATAGACCGCATACAAAAATAAAATCTATGCCAGTCGAATATTTCTCTTTATGGAGGGAACAGTCTAATATAAGAAAGAATAAAATGATACAAAAAATAAAACGGCATCATAAAACGGCATCAAAAACATAAAATCTATGCTAGCTGAATATTTTTGATTATGTAAGAAATACAGGGAGAAACCACAAATAGCCAACATAAACCCGCATCAAAAACCTAAAATTCATGCTAGTTGAATATTTTTGTTTAAGTGGGACGAAGTCGACTATAAAAATGAATCGAATGATATCGAAACAAATAAAGAAGGTTATAATCTTTAAAAAAAGATCTTTAAAAAAAGATCTTTAAAAAAAGAAATCTTTAATAAAAGTATATAATCTTTAAAAAAAATTCTAATAAATTGAAGCAATATTCGGAGAAACCTCAAATAGCCAACACTCTTTTTGTTTAGGTGGGACCAAGCCGACAATAAAAAGTAAAAAATGAAATTAAAAATAGGTTATAATCTCTTTGAATTAATTCTAAAAAGTTGGACAAAAACTGAAAGAAACCACAATTAGCCAACATAAAACCGTCTCAAAAATATAACATCTATGATAGCTGAATATTTGTGTTTACGTTCGAAAATGTCAACCATAAAAAGAAAAAAAATAAATAAGGTTATAATCGCTTTGAAATAATTCAAAAAACCAAAGAAAAACTGAGAGGAAGCACAAATAGCTAACATAAAATTGCATAAAGACCATAAAATATATGATAGCTGAATATTTATGTTCAAAAAAGTCGACTACAAAATTAACAAAATACAGCACAAAAAAATTAAAAGGTTATAATTCTTTGAAATAATTCCAAAAAATTTAAGAAAAACGGAGACCAACCACAAATAGTCAACACAATACCGGATTAAAAGCATAAAATCCATACTATCTGAATATTTTTCTTTCGTTGGGACGTAGTCGAGTATAAAAAGAAATAAAATGAAACTCAAAAAAATAAAAAAGATTCTAATCTCTTTGAAATAATTCCAAAATATTGAAGAATAGTGGAGTGATACCACAAATAGCCAACATAAAACCGGATACAAAACCTAAATCGTATGCTAGCTGAATATTCTTATTTATGTGGGACAAAGTCGACTATAAAAAGGAACAAAATCAAACACAAAAAAAATAAAAAAGATTATAATCTCTTTGAAGCATTTTTAAAATTTGAAATAAAAGAGAGAGAAACCACAAATAGCCGACACAAAGCCGCATCAGAAACATAACATCTATGCTAGCTACATATTTTTGTTTAGGTGGGACGATGTTGACTATAAAAAGGAACCGAATGAAATGGAAAAAGAATTGCTGTAACCTCTTTGACGTAATTTTAAGAAATGGAATATATACACGGAGTTACCACAAAAGGCCAACATAAAACCGCATCAAAAACTTAAAATCTATGCTAGCTGAATATTTATTTTGAAATTGCAATAAGTCGTCTATAACTAGGAAAAAATAAAACACAAAAAAAGAAAAATGTTATATTCTCTTTGAAATAATTCTAAAAAATTTAAGAAAATCGGAGAGAAACCACAATTAAACAGACATAAAACCGCCTCAAATACATGAAATTTATGCTGTCAGAATATTTTTGTTTCGGTGGGACAAAGTCGACTGTAGAAAGGAACCAAATGAAACACAAACAAAATACAAAGCAAAAAAGATATAATATCTTTGAATTAATTCTAAAAAATAAAATAATATCGGAGAGAAACTGCAATTAGCCAACATAAAACCGCCTCAAAATCATAAAATCTATGCTAGCTGAATCTTTGTGTTTATGTTGGTAAAAGTCGAATATAAATATGAATCAAATGAAACAAAATAATATAAAAAAGGTTATAATCTCTGTGAAATAATTCTTAAAAATTGAAGGAAAACGGAGATAAACCACAAATAGTAAACACAAGACCATACAAAAAAAAATAAAACCTATGCTAGATGAATATTTTTCTTTAGGTATGAAGAAGTCGACTATAAGAAGGAAATAAATGAAACACAAAAAAAATAAAAAAGGATATAATCTTTGAAATAATTTAAAAAAATGGTAGAATAACGGAGAGAAACCATAAATAGTCAAAATAAAGCCGGATCAAAAACATAAAATGTATGCCAACCAACAATTTTTGTTTATTTAGGAAATTATCGACTATAAATGGAAGAAAATTAAACGCAATAAAATCTTATAATCTCTTTTAAGTAATTCTATAAAATTGAAGATAAATGGAGAGCAACCACAAATAGCGACCATAATACCGGATCAAAAACATAAAATCTATGCTAGCTGAATATTTATATTTAGGTGGGACCAAGTCGATTGTATATAGGAATAAAATGAAACACAATAAAAGAAAAATGTTATAACGGGGTTTTAACCGGTATATCCGCGGTATATTATTATAAGTTAGAAAATGAGGATAATGTGGGGGAAAGTGGTGAAATCAAGGACGACTCAACGTGTTCAATATAAAATATATGTATATTTAATCAAAATAGAAAGGGTGTACATCCACACTGCGTATGTGCGCTCTCGCAGGCACGAACCGGGCAAGAAGATCCCGAGTAGACGAGAGAGAAAAAGATAGGAGAACCGAGACTCGAATTCGCACTTACATGTAATCTGCGGCGTCGGGTCGCGCTCGGCCACGAGAAAGCTGCCTGTCCGTAGGCTCGTCTCTGCAAAGCTCCCACAAGTCGCCACCGTATCCGACATCTTTCTGTCTCAGCAGCTGTCGCCGTAGCCATTGCACGGGGTTCGCACGTTGTCCCATGAGAGTATCGGCGCCGGGCTATATTTCGCGTTCGAACAAAAGGCGTCTACACTACACGGTAGTTGACGCATCTCTACCGAATAGTTGCGGCTCCTTGCTGCGCGTCCCCTCCATTCGGCCTACCTATACTCTCTCTCTCTCTCTGTCTCTCTCTCACACCTTTCCTCGACTTCTTCTATTTCCCTTGTGGCCGCTGATGATGCCTGTAACATCTGGAAATTATTAGTACTTGTTTTATATGTTAAAGAGACAGTATGTGACGAGATGCCATTACCCGTCACAATGTTATATTCTTTTTGAAGTAATTCTAAAAAATTGAAGAAAAACGGAGAGAAACCACAAATAGCCAATAGCGCATAAAAAACATAAAATCTATGCTAGTTGAATATTTTTGTTTAGATGGGACGAAGTCGTCCATAAAAATGAATTGAATGAAATCGAAATAAGTATAAAGGTCATAATCTCTATGAAATAATTCTAAAAAATTGAAGAAATACAGAGAGAAACCACAAATAGCCAAGACAAATCCGCATAAAAAACATAAAATCTATGCTAGCTTAATATTTTTGTTTAGGTGGGACGAAGTCGATTGTAAAAGTGAACCGAATGAAATTGAAAAAAATAAAAAAGGTTATTATAATCTTATCACGTTCGTCGCGTAAATATTATATAAAACGAAGAAACAAACTCTTTGTTAGAATTATAATATATATGTTTCTCTTGTTTTCGTTTAAAGTTTTGCTGCCACCAGCCGCTGTAAGAGCGACAATTAGTAAATTGCTTTATTAAATGAGTTTAGAGAGAGAGAGAGTAGCGTACCAGCGTTATTCTCGACGCATAAGGGTTTTCATATCTTAACTCCCGAGAGTTTAACTCTAACTAACCTTTATTTAGGATACTGATATTTCAAAGGGATGGTTAAAGAAGAAGAACTCTTTATTTATGGTTCTTTATAAGTATATATATATATATAGAGAGAGAGAGAGAGAGAGAGAGAGAGAGAGAGAGAGAGAGAGAGAGAGAGTGAGAGAGAGAGGGGGGTGGGGGGAGTGAGAGATCTGCATACATATGTTACGGCCGAACGTCGTCGTCGCCTTTACACTGAATGCTCGTGTGTTTAGAACGCACTGTTTTTTATATAGTTTAAGCAATCCAAACACTAGATGAAAGTTTTCCCATTGAGATGAATTTCTTCATTTACCTTATGCATCTCATGGAGGAAAGTAGTCGAAAATATCTCGCGCAGAACTTATTCAAGAGTTGTTGTTGGCGTTGATCCTCAAGCTGACCACATGGAAAGTCAATGATTTTTCATGGCTAATGTAGTTAGATAATTACGCACTGACTGTGGGCTTGTCTGTGCTTACGCAGAATTTCCACCTAGTGGAAAAGAACGATTGGAGTTATGTGGCGGCATGATACAGAGGCAAAATTATTACTGCGCAGGGCCTTTACTCTAGAGGCAAAGATGGTGGAGTGGTAAAGAGGCAAACAACCTCCTTCTGCCTTGTGTTTCTTTGATCCTCGATGAGTGTCGGGTACAGGTCGTTTATTTTTCTTTTGTTACAGCATTCAGTACGAAGCAAAGGAGGGCTGGGATCCTATGCCGGGATTATTAGATAACGTCGATAGTTAATTGAGTTACGGCCGTATTTTTTTGTGTACCATTTCAATGAATTTAATTCTAAAGAAACGTAATTTAATTTTTATTTTAAATAAAAGAGTACCTTTACGAATAATCCGATTAAGCATGTACCAATAAAGTGTTAACTTAACAATAATCTAAACATAAGGTAGTTAAGGATTCCTTTTTATAATTTTTGTATTTTCAAAATAAAAATGAAATGAAGATGTGGTTTTCAAAACAAAAATGAAATGAAAGAGTAAGCCGAGCGTTCAACTCCAGATTTTTAGTATTTTTCCTAGGTTTGAACACTTTGCTTTTTGGTTACAAGTTTCTCGCCCTTTCAAAGTAAGTTAACAATTTAAATTTTAAAAATGCGCGGGTATTTTTCTGATTTGTGTGCGGCCCGCCGCTCGCGCTCGTGACAGTGAGCGTAAGGAGGGTTAGCTTGGCTGGGTTACATGTGTCTGGACATATATATATATATATATAGGTGAGTTGAATGTTTACATTTTATTTGTTGCTAAACCCTGTTAATAATTAGTCTTATAATTATTAATTATTGTTATTGGTTCGTTTCTTTAAAGTAATGTCTCCTGACTCAACATTTGTGGGAGATATACGTGACGCTGGGCATCTTATTCCAAGGTTCTTCATTAGGCCTTGATATATAGGTTATATGTATTTTTATCCAATCATTTTGTAATATAAGAAATTATATTATAACAATGCAGACACTATTCCTAAGTGGTTTATGTGTTTTTTTTCTCTCTTTTTTGTTATTTGATTATATAACATTTTTTTCAGATGGAGTCACCCTTTACTCAATTGCAGAAGGCTGGAAGTTGATGGTAACCTGAGATGAGTATAATTTATGTGAAAGATTTTTCATGAATGTATGCATGGTTTAATTTAATTTCGCCCCTTTTTATGATCTCAGCTATATCTCACCATTCCTTTCCACTCTTTATTGGACAAATTATAAAAAAAGCCTTTACTATTACTTTACTAATTATTTGTAGTGTAGGATTTTTTTTGTTTAAGTAGTGCATGTAGATTCTAAATGTATTTGCAATTTATTATATTTTTCTGTAGTCATAAATAAATTTTTTTCTTTGAACCTATTTCCATTTAATGTAAGATAATTCTGACGTTGAGTTATTATGGCGTAAAGCTATTTACATGGAATTTTGTATTCAAGGTGCTTTACCCCATTCTTCTATTATTAGGCTTAATTATGCTTATTTCTATTCTATTTCTTAGGTTCTTGGTTCAAGTACTGGACAAGTCACTGGCCGCAGACCTTCCACTGGACTTGCAAGGCCTGATCGTTCCAGTCAAGAGTGTATGAGCCATATCCGAGTCTTCCCTGGCTAAGTTGATTGATCCCCCTGGACATTAGAGTGTCGGAGCCCTGGGTTTCTTATGAAATTAAGGTCCAGAAAGATGAATGAGGGGATGAAGACATGGCTGCGAGGATTTGACTTACTGACCCAGTGCGTTTAGTAATGTGCATTATGTTAGTTATGAACCCTGGATTTTTAGCGAGTGAAAATTTATATGTGAATGTATCACAAGTATAATTTAAGAGTGTAAAGCGTTTTGTCCCACAGTGTTTTGATTGGTTGTGGCTGTCATAGATATAATAAGTATAGACTGCGGGTCAGATAGAGAGACCGTGTCCCCCTGTGCGAGAGAGAGAGAGAGCGATATTTAAGGAGAGCATTCTGTCTCTTTCTAATAGGCGGAGCGAAGCTCGAGCATGCGCACTGACGCCTGGTTGAAGGATCCCGCGACGTACCACGGTAATGCTCTCATTCAAAAAAACTCTTTGATTTAACTGATACTAGCTGCAATTTTGTTAATATTATTTTGATTTATTCGAAGCTTAGTCATCTAAATTATATATAATCATATTTGTATTGTTATTTTGAATGGAAATCAAGTAATAAAAAGACCTACGGAAGTGGATCAAAGGTACTTATTCATAAATTCAAATAAATAAAACTTACATTATGTTTAAGCCCCTGCCCCGTCCATAATCATATGTGACTTCCAAACTTTTCTTTCTAGCATCTCCGTGGTCATGCGACCTAAGGCGCGGACGTTCCACTCATACTTTTGAATCCGTGTATCCGTGTTCAAATCCAAACTGGCGACATTTTTTTTCTTTTTACATTATATACAAAATTATTATGTACGTGCAATTACTTATTTTTTTTCAATTTTAATTAATTTTTAAATAATCTATAATAATCCCAACTCGGAATTTTAGAGGTAAGTAAAACATCGGTATGAAAAATGAAGTCTCGGATAATACGAAGAAAACAGGCGGCAAAAACGATGAATTTTATTACGAATAGGTAAGTAATATTTTACAAATAACAGTTTTAGACGCACACATAATGTTATGCAAATTATAATCGCTTTGAACGAACAAAAATTGAACAAGTACGAAAAACTATCAAGTTATATAATATTATATTTCGATCATTACTGATGATAAAAAAATTTCAATTTATTATTCCTAGTACGATTTGTGGTTTCAAATTGTTATAACGGAGTTGATTCATGAAATAATCTAATTTGGAAAAATTGATTTAAAATTAATTTTAATAATTGACTGAGGTGATCTGGCAATGACTCCTACTCAAATAAGGAATTGTAGTAACGTGCGTATTTAAAATACTACATACAAATACTGAAAGGTATTTTTTTATAATAACATTTGGCGGGAAATTTAAGTTAAATGATATTGTATCGTAATTATAGAGGAACAAATCGTTGCGTACGAAAAATTAATTTGCATGACGTTATATGTACGTCTAAAACTGTTATTTGTAAAATATTATTTATCTATTCGTAATAAAATGCATCGTTTTTGCCGCCTGTTTTCTTCGTATTATCCGAGCATTCATTTTTCATATCGTTATTTTACTTACCTCCAAAATTCCGGGTTGGGATTATTCAACATTTATTAAAAATTAATTAAAATTGAAAAAAAGATAAGTAATTGCACGTACATAATAATTTTGTATATAATGTAAAAAGAAAAAAAAAAGTCACCAGTTCGGATTTGAACCCGGATACACGGATTCAAAAATATGAGTGGAACGCGCGCGCCTTAGCTCGCACGACCACCGAGTTGCTGTAAAAAAAAAGTTTGGAAGTCACATATGATCATGGAGGGGGCGGGGGCTTAAACATAACGTAAGTTTCGTTTATTTGAGCTTAAGTTTCAGAGATTAAGTATTTAAGTTTTATTTAAATAATAATTTATAAATAAGTCCCTTTGATCAATCTGAACATGTGTCCATGGTTACTTCTTTTTCACGATATTCTTCTGTCAACAATGCAATAAATGTTACTGGCTACTTTGCAAATACTCGTTCCCTCAAAATAGTATAACAAATGTGTGCCTATTCAGTTTAAAAAAATAATATATATATTAATTTATATAATATATATATATATATATATATATATATATATATATATATATATATATATATATATATATATATATATATATATATATATGGGTGGTTTTGAAGCCTATCCCTTTCGAAACCCCGAGCTAAGGACTGTGCTCCGAAATGCAGCTTTACTATAGAAGATGGCCGCTCACTTCACTTTTCGCGAACGTAGGCAACACTGTGATTTCGCGTTGAATGTTCGGCTAGAAGGATCAATGTTTGTTGGCGTTTCTTCGCGAAGGGGATTAGGCGGTAAATAATCACTCACTCTGTTTTATTTTAAGGATTTGTTTATTTTAAAAACTCCCGTCGCAAGGTGGTGGTTCGAAATCGTGCGTCGTCGGCACGATCCGCAGAGAGACTGCGGAGCGTGGCGGAAATACAAATCGCGAGCGCTAGAATTTGACTCGCGTAGTAAATCGCCGTGTTGAGTAGCGAATTTGACAAGGTATATATATATATATATATATATATATATATATATATATATATATATATATATATATATATATATATAGTTACGTAGATTATAAACAGTAATTCTAGATTGTAATTCGAAATTTCTGCTGTATCGACAGAGGAAGTGAAACCTGTCATGCGAGACTTCACGGCCATATTCGCCAAGATGTTGGATTAGAAGCTAAAATATCTCCAATAGCCGAGCATGAACGAGAACTCTAAGTCCAGAAGGACGAAAGGGAAGGGAGGATATAGAGGCCCCAAGAGGTCATCAAACTCCAGGCAGCAAAGCAAATCTCCTCCAAGGAAAGCGAGAGAGCAGCACCGGTCGGAGCGCCCCGGCGGCGCGCCGGGGTGACCGAAACAACGGTATGTCCCAACCCAACCGTTAAAGTGTTATGACTGTGGAGAATTGGGCTTCATGAAGAAGTAATGTCCCAAATGCTTGGGAAACAAAAAGAGGAATGGCGATTAAGGACCGCAGCCATTCCTAAATCCGTTACGGTCCCCGTAGCGACTATCCCCATCGAAGCCGAAGCAGCGATGGGGAATGCGGACATGAACAAACCCCAAAGCGACCTTTCGCTTGAAGGCGAAGTCGATTTGGAGGGGCGTCGGAGCGCTATCCTCGTAAGAAAAGGAGAGGAAACAGTTCCAACAAAGACACTCGCGACGCATTCAGAAGGATGCACCCGAAGGCGAGATCGTACAAGCCTGGCAGATAATCTCCAACCTCTCGGAAGAGAGGAAAGAGAACCAAAGTCAGCGGAGACCAAAGAATAGTCCAGAAGGACAATCAACCAGAACAAGAACAACCTTCCCCGAAGAAGAGGATAATTCAAAAGGAACATCTGTGGCAGCACAAATAACCGAAGCTGAAGCAACGGTGGCAAACTCTGACACACGACAACAAAGTCCCGGGTCTTATCCCGGAGCTGAGATCAACGAGACCGGGTCATCTCTGCCAGACTCGAGGTCCACCGAAGTGGAACCCGAGCCCATGCAACCACAGAAGCGGGCATATCGGGAAGATGATGAGACTCGCTGGTGGCTACGGACAGAAATCAGAGACTTCACGATTCTTGCCCTATACGACAATGGAGCATCTAGCACTGTAATGGGAGCAGTCGGCTTACAGATAGCCAGCGCATTGGGAAAAGATCTCTCGACCGAGTATGCGGGAAGAGTAAAACTACTAGATGTATTGTTCCGCCCACTGGTAGGTTACGTGACACTCCCCATAACAGTCGCAGGAGAAACGCGGGACGTGCGCATGGGTATCGTCCCGCACCTAGAGGACGAATGTTACGTACGTGTGAACTTTGTAAAGAAGTTTAGGGCTATACTCGACCCAGACGAAGACGTATTGTATTTCAAGGGCACCCAAACTAGAGTACAGCTGGAAGCAGCTAGTTTGAACGCTGGGGTAGCCGCCATATCATCGGTCGCTGTTGCCGATGACACGGATTTGCAGCGCCAGGAACTAAAGAGTCGCCTGGACGAATCCCTGCTAGGCCAAAGAGACACTTGTGGCTTAACATGTGACATCGAGCATCATATAGCCATTGAATCAGCAAATCCCATAAAGCAAAAGTATTACCCGATCTCAGAGAAAATAGAGCAAGAAATGCACCGGTACGTAAAGTAAATGCTAGATCAAGGGATAATCGAGCAATCTAATAGTGGTTGGTCGAGCCCAGTAGTGATGGTAAGGAAAAAGAATGGCACGTACAGGTTCTGCGTTAACTATGCAAGATTAATCCGCAGATGAAGCCTGATGCGTATCCTCTGCCCTTCATGCATGATATATTGCGGAAATTGAGAAGGGCAAGATACATATCGACGATCGACATCAGAAGTGCCTACCATCATATACCTCTGAGCGAATCTTCTCGGCCAATTACGGCCTTTACAGTGCCGAGAAAAGGGCTGTTCCACTTTCTAAGAATGCCGTTCGGTTTATCTTACGCGGGTGCAACGTTTCAAAGATTGAACGATATGGCGATTGGTCCAGATTTAAAGCCATATGTTCTTGCATATCTGGATGATATCATCATAATCCCGGAAACGTTCGAAGAACACAAACGTCTGCTAAAATTGGTCCTTGCAAAGTTGAAAGCCGCAGGACTAATTGTGAACAGAGAGAAATGCGTGTTCTGCAAACCAGAAGCCAGATATTTGGGAGTCTTGGTGAACCGGGATGGTATCAGGCCAGACCCAGAAAAGATTGAACCGGTGATGAATTACCCGGCTCCCAAAAATTTGAAACAATTCAGGCGCTTTCTGGGTATGTCTTTATGGTATAGAAGATTCATGAAGGACTACGCAACGTTGGCCGTGCCTTTGACTCGACTTTTAAAGAAAAACCAAAAGTACGAGTGACTCGCAGACTAACAAACCGCATTAGACAAGCTGAAGGCGCTGATCGCCTCAGTCCCTGTCCAACAGAGTCCATCCAGTCCTCTGCTGGATAAACAGTTCATAGTCAACACTGACGCTAGCAACACCGGAATTGGTGCAGTACTCCTCCAAAAAACGAAAGAGGGAGAGCGGGTGCTAGAATTTGCTAGCAGAACGTTAAATTCGGCAGAAAGGAATTACAGTATACCGGAACGCGAATGTCTCGCAGTGGTATGGGCCATCGAGAAATTCCGGCCATACATCGAGGGTTATCGCTTTCGAGTGGTAACAGACCACTTGAGCCTGGCCTGGCTGTGCAATTTGAAAAGCCCTACCGGCCGTCTGGCAAGGTGGGCGCTACGCCTACAAGGTCATGACTACGAAATAGTCCATAAAAAAGGTGCTCTAAATTACGTCCCAGATGCATTGTCCAGGATGTACGAAGATATAGAGACACAAATAGGCTCATTGAGTTGGTCAGAGGGTACAGAAGACCAATGGTGCCTAGCTACCCTCAATAAAACAACCACAAGCCCTCAAGAAAACCCCAATTGGAAGGTCATTGGAGGAAACCTCTATCATTATAAGCCAGACGAAGAGATCGAGGACACTGTAGGAGACGAAGTATGTATACGTTTTTTGTGAAAAATGCTTCCCTGAGGAGTTATAAATTAATTTGTATGGCCAAAAAATGCAAAAAATGCTTAGATGGCCAAGTTTGACCCTCTGTAACTCGGAAAATAATGATGGAAAAAATCTGAAAAAATTCGGAGATACTCATACATACTATAGGAACATAAAAAAAATATTTTTTGGAAAATCCATTTTTTTTCGCGCACGATTTGTCAGAGAATATATATATATATATGTACTGTTGTTATAATCACTTCACTTCCATAGATGTTTTTATTACTGGATTTCCATTCAAAATAACAATACAAATATGATTATATATAATTTAGATGACTAAGCTTCGAATAAATCAAATTAATATTAACAAAATTGCAGCTAGTATCAGTTAAATCAAAGGGTTTTTTTGAATGAGAGTGTTACCGTGGGACGTCGCGGGATCCTTTAACCAGGCATCTGTGCACATGCGCGAGTTCCGCTCCGCCCATTAGAAAGAGACAGAATGCTCTTGTTAAATATCGCTCTCTCTCTCTCTCTCTCGCACAGGGGGACACGGTCTCTCTATCTGACCCGCAGTCTATACTTATTATGTCTATGGTGGCTGTTAGTGTAGGTTATTGACAGTTAGAATATTGTGTGTGGATGTTCGCCTTTGTTTCTGGCACATTAATTTACAATTACTTTACATATAAAACAAGTCGGTTTAATAATAAGATAAAAATCGCGTGGATCGAGCGTCGCATGAGTGTTCAATACGACCGCTGTTGAACACGCCGTCGCATTCGCCGAGGGTTACGAACGCGTGCGTCCCTTCGTCCCGTGAGCTGCGCGGAGCTTCTTTCGTCTCGAGGGCACGGCACGCTATTCGTAGCGCGACCCTGTGATCGTTCGCGGTCGCCGCGGGCTAGCCCTTACCTCTATTACTAGAGTACGTCGTCCTCGCGGTGTTTGTCGTCTGTGGCGTAGCTCTCGATCTTCTCAACGAGGCCCGGTGCTGTCTTCTTGTCTCTTTCTGCCTATTCGTCTCTGTCGAAAACAGGCAGATGATCGGCGTGCTCGGTGGCGTCCCAAGATGGCGTTGAAGTGTCTCTCTTCAACGGCGAGGCACACGGCGGTAATTTCGAGCGGTAATGTCTTCCTCTCCGCCGACGTGCCCGTCCCCCGCTCCTTCTCGCTCTCGTCTTTCCACCTGTTGCCGTGCGCGGGCATCAGATGGCGTCTCATGCCTCTTTCGTGTCTTCCCGCTCACGAATATACGCGGCTCGTTACATCTCCCTCCCAGACGTTGCTTGCCTCGGTAAGCCACTTCTGCCAATCGAAAGCACGAAGTCGCGAAACGAAAGGGGAAAGGGTCGGACAAAAAGGGGGTTGAAGAAGATAACTGTAACTCTGATTCCGTTCTATATTTTTTTTTGTTTTCTTTATTTTCTCTCTTTACTTTTGTTGCGATCGTCCAGTGCCTTCACGATCCCACCGTGGACCTTCCCTACGTTTGGGCACCTGGACTCTTCGGCTTGCTGCAGCCTCCTTTTCCGCTCTTCCAACCATACGGGAATATACTCCGACAACTCGCGATGTCTCTGAAAGGGGGTTGTCCATCCTCCCGTATATTGGAGGCCTCTCGGTATTGGGCGCTGAAAGCGTCCCATGCCGCAATGACCTCGCGCATGAAGCGGCGATACTCGGACCAAGAAGACCTGGCCCTTTCGAGCGTCCACTCGGACGGCTCTCATGCGCGTTGGACATTCGGGGCTCACGACGCGCCCTCATCCTCCCTCGCCTCTGGTGTTGGGTCGTTCTCGACCGGCTTTGCCTCAGACGGATCTGTCTGGGTCGCCATCTCCCGAGTGGGAGGTTTCATGGCGATGGGACTCCCCTTCGGCGGGTCCGCCGGGGACTCCCATGAGTCCTCGGCCTTAGGTACCCCGGGTGAGCCTCACCGCCCAGCCACTCAATCTTCCTCCCACTCCTTGGTGACGACCGAGTTCTGGGTCTGAAGCTGGCGACTATGCTTGTGTATCCTAGCGGAAACTCTTCTTCTCTGCGTCCAGCATCATAATATTTCGCTTGCCTGGTCCGTTCGATCTTGGAACGTAAAGCAGACTGTTCCTGCGCCTCGCGAAAATTTATCATATGGGCGTTCCAAGCTTGCAGCAATTCTTGCTTTACTGATTCCGACGAGGAACTTTCATGTTTTCTACGTACGGTGCCAGGGGGCGTCGATTTTCTACCGTAATTCAGCATCGCTGGGCTAAATCCGGTGGAGCTATGCTTAGCCGTGTTCATAGCGAAGACGAGCTCGAGAAGGTGTTCGTTCCAAGTCTTATGATTTTCGGTTATATGGAACGCTATCATCGTCTTAAGAGTCCTATTTTCCCTTTCCACTGGGTTTGCTCTCGGGCAGTACGGGGGGGTTGTGGTATTGTAGATACCTTGTTGCACGAGATATTCGTCGACAGCCTTATTTTTAAATTCTGTGCCGTTGTCCGAATGAAAAGTCTCTGGTGCTCCGAACCGCATCACGATCCTCTCGTGAAACTCTTTAATGACGGTCCGGGCGTTCGCTTTCCGGATGGGGATACATTCCACCCATCTGGTGAATAAATCTTGGAACACCAAGATATATTCGTACCCACCCCTACTCCGTGACAATAGGCCGGTGATATCGCCGGCTACAATTTGCCATGGTCTCTCAACCGTTCGTAAACGTAGTCTACCGATAGGTGGCTTTTGGACCACTTTACATTGTTGGCAAACCATGCACCCGCGGACGTATTCTTCTACATCCGCGTACATGTGTGGCCAGTAGTATTGCTGGCCCACTCGGGCGTACGTCTTTTCTCGTTCGAGGTGCCCAGCGGTCGGGTTGTCGTGCTTCTCTCGTAGTATGGTGTGCCGGTGTTCCTTTGGCACTACCAATTTCCACGCATCTTCGTCTCCTACAGTGTGCTCGATCTCTTCATCTGGCTTGTAATGGTAGAGGTTTCCTCCAATGACCTTCCAATTGGGGTTTTCTTGAGGGCTTGTGGTTGTTTTATTGAGGGTAGCTAGGCACCATTGGTCTTCTGTACCCTCTGACCAACTCAATGAGCCTATTTGTGTCTCTATATCTTCGTACATCCTGGACAATGCATCTGGGACGTAATTTAGAGCACCTTTTTTATGGACTATTTCGTAGTCATGACCTTGTAGGCGTAGCGCCCACCTTGCCAGACGGCCGGTAGGGCTTTTCAAATTGCACAGCCAGGCCAGGCTCAAGTGGTCTGTTACCACTCGAAAGCGATAACCCTCGATGTATGGCCGGAATTTCTCGATGGCCCATACCACTGCGAGACATTCGCGTTCCGGTATACTGTAATTCCTTTCTGCCGAATTTAACGTTCTGCTAGCAAATTCTAGCACCCGCTCTCCCTCTTTCGTTTTTTGGAGGAGTACTGCACCAATTCCGGTGTTGCTAGCGTCAGTGTTGACTATGAACTGTTTATCCAGCAGAGGACTGGATGGACTCTGTTGGACAGGGGCTGAGGCGATCAGCGCCTTCAGCTTGTCTAATGCGGTTTGTTGGTCTGCGAGTCACTCGTACTTTTGGTTTTTCTTTAAAAGTCGAGTCAAAGGCACGGCCAACGTTGCGTAGTCCTTCATGAATCTTCTATACCATAAAGACATACCCAGAAAGCGCCTGAATTGTTTCAAATTTTTGGGAGCCGGGTAATTCATCACCGGTTCAATCTTTTCTGGGTCTGGCCTGATACCATCCCGGTTCACCAAGACTCCCAAATATCTGGCTTCTGGTTTGCAGAACACGCATTTCTCTCTGTTCACAATTAGTCCTGCGGCTTTCAACTTTGCAAGGACCAATTTTAGCAGACGTTTGTGTTCTTCGAACGTTTCCGGGATTATGATGATATCATCCATATATGCAAGAACATATGGCTTTAAATCTGGACCAATCGCCATATCGTTCAATCTTTGAAACGTTGCACCCGCGTAAGATAAACCGAACGGCATTCTTAGAAAGTGGAACAGCCCTTTTCTCGGCACTGTAAAGGCCGTAATTGGCCGAGAAGATTCGATCAGAGGTATATGATGGTAGGCACTTCTGATGTCGATCGTCGATATGTATCTTGCCCTTCTCAATTTCCGCAATATATCATGCATGAAGGGCAGAGGATACGCATCAGGCTTCATCTGCGGATTAATCTTGCATAGTTAACGCAGAACCTGTACGTGCCATTCTTTTTCCTTACCATCACTACTGGGCTCGACCAACCACTATTAGATTGCTCGATTATCCCTTGATCTAGCATTTACTTTACGTACCGGTGCATTTCTTGCTCTATTTTCTCTGAGATCGGGTAATACTTTTGCTTTATGGGATTTGCTGATTCAATGGCTATATGATGCTCGATGTCACATGTTAAGCCACAAGTGTCTCTTTGGCCTAGCAGGGATTCGTCCAGGCGACTCTTTAGTTCCTGGCGCTGCAAATCCGTGTCATCGGCAACAGCGACCGATGATATGGCGGCTACCCCAGCGTTCAAACTAGCTGCTTCCAGCTGTACTCTAGTTTGGGTGCCCTTGAAATACAATACGTCTTCGTCTGGGTCGAGTATAGCCCTAAACTTCTTTACAAAGTTCACACGTACGTAACATTCGTCCTCTAGGTGCGGGACGATACCCATGCGCACGTCCCGCGTTTCTCCTGCGACTGTTATGGGGAGTGTCACGTAACCTACCAGTGGGCGGAACAATATATCTAGTAGTTTTACTCTTCCCGCATACTCGGTCGAGAGATCTTTTCCCAATGCGCTGGCTATCTGTAAGCCGACGGCTCCCATTACAGTGCTAGATGCTCCATTGTCGTATAGGGCAAGAATCGTGAAGTCTCTGATTTCTGTCCGTAGCCACCAGCGAGTCTCATCATCTTCCCGATATGCCCGCTTCTGTGGTTGCATGGGCTCGGGTTCCACTTCGGTGGACCTCGAGTCTGGAAGAGATGACCCGGTCTCGTTGATCTCAGCTCCGGGATAAGACCCGGGACTTTGTTGTCGTGTGTCAGAGTTTGCCACCGTTGCTTCAGCTTCGGTTATTTGTGCTGCCACAGATGTTCCTTTTGAATTACCTTGTCAAATTCGCTACTCAACACGGCGATTTACTACGCGAGTCAAATTCTAGCGCTCGCGATTTGTATTTCCGCCACGCTCCGCAGTCTCTCTGCAGATCGTGCCGACGACGCACGTTTTTCGAACCACCACCTTGCGACGGGAGTTTTTAAAATAAACAAATCCTTAAAATAAAACAGAGTGAGTGATTATTTACCGCCTAATCCCCTTCGCGAAGAAACGCCAACAAACATTGGTTCTTCTAGCCGAACATTCAACGCGAAATCACAGTGTCGCCTACATCTTCTATAGTAAAGCTGCATTTCGGAGCACAGTCCTCAGCTCGGGGTTTCGCAAGGGATAGGCTTCAAGAAGTTCTCGATTGCCTTACACGCGACTCGCGGTGGTGAATTAAAAAGTGCAACTTCAAGGCGGCTTTCTCAACAAGGGAGAAAGTCGCACACTCAGGAGCGTCTTTCTCAACAAGGGAGAAAGACGACAACGTGGGCAGTGAAACAGTCACAGCATCGCTAGACAGTCGTCATAAAATCCTAGAGGGACTAGGATTAACCAACTCGGAGGCACGATCCGGAAGGAAGAGGAGAGACAGCATCGGGTGGCGACAGGGCGCGTTTCATCAGTAGAAGGGCGAGACCAAGGCGCGAGGAACGTCGGACGAGTCCATTACACAGAAGAGTGGCGGGCGAGTTCATCGTGCAAAGGACGGGGACGAGTCCATTATCCAAGAGAGAGAGAGAGAGAGAGAGAAGGACAAGGCCGTCACAGCCAAGCCAGGACAAGTTCGTCGCGGTAACACGGAAGACTCCCACCAGCTGGGAAACATCTACAGATATAGAGTAAAAGAGAGAGAGAAAAGGAGAAACTATACTTATTATTTGTCGAATTTTTAGCGGTCGGCGCACGAGGGCAACCGACAAAAGACCAGCGGATGACCCACAGCAAACGAAAGCGGCAGCGAGCAGCGCGCAAATAGCACATCGGTTTCGAAGGCAGAAAAACAGCGGCGTGCGCGAGAAACGCCGATAATAGATTAATTAATAGATCAAGGGGCCCAATCCTCCTTTATTACGGAAAGGTTGTGTCGAGCTCTGCGGTTGAAAAGGTAACCGGTCAGAGTTCCAATTACTGGCATTGGGGGGAACGAAGTATTTATGTGTAAAAGCAAAGTTAGCTTCAAACATAAAACATCGTTTTCCTTCGATATTTTGCTGTGATGTCACAGCGTTTGTCATTCCTATAATAACAGCGTACAATCCTGTTACTGCACAGATTCGGGATTGGCATCATCTTAAAGGATTAACGCTAGCTGATCCAAACTTCGGACAGCCAGGCAAAATTGATATTCTCTTAGGCGGAAAGGTACATGCGTAAATAGTGGAAGAAGGGCTTCGAAAAGGCGATCCCGAAAACTCTTCAATTGCAATACTTAAATTACTCGGTTGGATCATTTCTGGTTCAACCTCATCTCAAAATATTGAAATTCCTCGGATTAGTATCAATTTACAAACCAACGAAATAGAACTCAACACACTTTTGCGAAAATTCTGGGAGGTCGAGGAGACTCCAGTTACAGAAAAATCACTCACTCATGAAAAACAAGAGTGTGAAAATTTCTACAAGGCCACAGTCAGCCGAAATAAAGAGGGAGGTATGTGGTTAGGATTCCTCTCAGATCCAATTTCCCGACTTCAGAAAAATTAGGCGATTCTTACACTCCAGCAGTAAGCATGCTGCGCAACATGCAAAAAAGATTTAAAAAACATCCTGATCTCAAATCCTCTTATGTAGAATCTGTTAGAAATTTCTTAGCTGTCGGGTACATGCGTCCTGTATCCTCAAACAGCTTAGACCTAGAGAGATGTTTTTTCTTGCCACATCATGCGGTGATCAAAGAGAGTAGCACGAGCACGAAATTACGGACGGTATTTAACGCTTCTATAAAAACAAATAAAGGGTTTTCCTTGAATGATTTACTTCATGTTGGTCCAAATCTGTTGCCAGAATTGACTGATCTAATAATCAAATGGCGTTGTTTTTCTCACGTCTTTGTAGTAGATGTTGAAAAAATGTTTAATCAAATTCTCGTGCATCCCGACGATCAGCACTTACAAGCTATCGTGTGGAGAGAGGAATCTTGGAAGGATTTTCGAACCCTTTTCTTAACAACAGTCACTTTTGGCTTCATTTGCTCGACTTTTCTCGGGTGTAGAACTACGCATCAAATAACAGAAGATGAGGGGTCGCGATATCCATTAGGAATGAGTTATAAAGGAGGACATTTATGTAGACGACGTACTGTCCGGGGAGCATTCTCTGGAGAAAGCCAGAAGAAAACTAAACGACGTTATTAATTTGTTGGCTGTGGGAGGTTTTAAATTGAGAAAATGGCTTTCCAACAAAGTAGAGTTTGTAGAATGGCTTCCAAGCGATATGCTAGCCTCAGAAAACTCATTGAGAATGGATCTAGGCTTTTCGGTACTAGTTATTAGTTGGTATCCAGCAGAGGACTGTTTTCTATTCAAATTCGAGGTACTTCCGCTGCTAGACCCAATCACAAAACGCTCAGTTTTATCTAGAATAGCCAAAATGTATGATCCTCTGGGATGGATTGCCCCAGTGATTGTAAGGGCCAAAATCTTTATGCAGTCGCTTTGGGCATTGTCTAAAGAATGGGACACGGTGTTGCCAGTAGAGCACCAGACCTTTTGGAAAGAATGGTATTCTTCACTTAGCTCAGTTCCTGATTTGAAGATTCCCCGTTGAACAGGCGTAAAATCGAATTCACAAAATTATGAAATTCATGGCTTTGCGGATGCATCAAAACGAGCGTATGCTGCAGTTGTTTATTTAAGAGTGATTCACGTCGAAATTTAGGTTTCAATGCTAGGTGCAAAAACGAAGGTAGCACCAATAAAAACGCTCTCAATTCCGAGATTAGAGCTCTGCGCTGCTTTGCTGCTCGCTAGACTCGTTCGGCACTATGTTGATACGCTCAAAATGCCGGAAATAGTGGTTCATCTTGTGTCAGTCTCTCGAGACGTTTTGTATTGGATTAGGGACATTCCCTCAAAATGGCCCGCCTTCGTGGCCCACAGATCCGCAGAAATTTCCACTTTGCTTCCTGATGCGTTCTGGCATCATATCAACTCAGCGGATAACCCCGCAGACATCGCTTCACGCGTTGGTTCTGTCGAAGATTTAGCAAATAATCAATTATGGTGGAAAGGTCCAAAAAGATTATGCGAAAACACGTCAAGCTGGGATAAATTTAATGATTTAGATAATTCACGAGAGACTTCAGTGTCCTTGCTGCAATCTCAGGGACAAAACTCCTCAATTAATGCTTCAATTAAAGGAAAGAGTGAATGCCAGATTTAGGATCTGTTAGAAAACTACTCTTCACTTTCAAAGTTAATTCGAGTATCCATTTACGTTTTTCGCTTTGTTAGAATTTTGCTAGAAAAGTCTTCTCTCAAAAGGAAGGTAGCCGTAGTGCTGCAAGAATTTCCTATATCTTTAGAGTCGCAGATTAGTGGAATAGAGACTCGTCAGGCAAAAATAATCTGGAGTGCTCTTACTTAGAAGGCGTTTTATGCCACTGAGATCGATATTCTTCAAAATGGAAAAGAATTGGCTAATTCACACCCTTGGAAAAGTCTGAATCCTTCGTTAGAAAGTGGACTGATTAGGGTGGGCGGACGTCTGAAACACGCTATTCTAAGCAAGGATGAGAAACATCCGATAATTTTGCCAATGAATTGTCGGTGGTCCAAACTGCTGGTCGTATATTATCATCACTTAACACTTCATGGCGGAGTACAATTGACTCTCGCTTGTATCAGACGGATGTTTTGGGTCATAAAGGGCAAACTCGTGGTCAAATCGTTTATAAACAATTGCGTTACTTGTAAAAGGTATCGTGCCTCACAAGGGTACCAACTAGTGATCTTCTCGAGCCCAGGGTGCAACCTTCAGAACCATTCGTGTATTCAGGAGTGGATTATGCAGGTCCCTTTTGGTTACGTACAACGAGACATAGAGGCTACAAAGCCTACAAGGGTTACTTAGTCGTATTTGTATGCTTATGCACGAAATCCATTCACTTAGAGGCGGTATCCGATTACACGACAGAGACATTCATTGCTGCATTTAGGCGATTCATTTCGAGAAGGGGTCCTTGTATCAAAATCTTCAGTGATCAAGGAACGAATTTTGTTTGGGCTGATTCAGAGTTAAGAAAGATGTATCAAAAGGGATCGGAGTTCAATAGATTTGTCGCTCAGGATCTAAACAAGGTAGGGACTGAGTGGATTTTCAACCCACCAGCTGCACCCCATTTCGGTGGCATCTGGAAAGCAGCAGTCAAATCCGTGAAACATTATCTCAAGCGAGTTGTCGGTGAGACAAAACTCACATTTGAAGAGTTTTCAACTCTCCTCTATCAGGTAGAAGCATGCCTAAATTCTAGGCCCCTTATGCCCTTAACCCACGATCCCTCTGCCCTATCAGTCCTCACATCCGCTACTTTTATTATCAGAAGACCTTCATTTTTTTATTACAGAGCCTACAATTTCTGAAGAACACATTCCTCCGCTCCACCGATGTCGCCGCACGACACAGCTGATGCAAAGAGTATGGGACAGCTGGTCGCACGAGTACCTCCAGCATCTCCAAAAACGAGGCAAATGGCAGACCAAGCTACCTTCGTTTCGAAATGAGGATCTCTTTCCTCAGTCGCGACTCTCCTTATCCTCATTCCCTCGACAAAAAATAAAATAACAATTCCCCCCATTAATAACAATAACAAAAGATGCTCGGCTCTGGTGACGGGTGATTTGGTCGCGATTGACTGTCTGTGTTTTAATACATTGGGACACGAAATATACGTCACAAACGAGATCCCCGGCGCGATATGCTATATGTTTTTCTCGTCGATCATAACATTTCTTTAACCTGAATTTTGACTGAATTAATTTACTTCTCGATAACTCTCGTAATTCGGAAATCCTTGTGACTAACTCGCCCATATATGCGGAATAGGTGTCTACATTTTCCGTCGGAAGGTGGTTGGGTAAACGAGACGGTTTTCCAAAGACTAATTCATATGGGGAAAAATTCGTAAATTCGTGGATGGAAATTTTGTAGGAAAACATTGCGTAGGGAACCATTTTATCCCAATCTTCGAAATTCTCCACGTAATGTTTTATGAATTCGGTCAGGACGATATGACTCCTTTCTAAAGAACCGTTGGATTGGGGGCGGTAGCCGGAGGTTGTTACCTGTGATATTTTAAAAGTTCTGCATAATTCGCTTAGCACTTTTCCTATGGATGAAGGAGCTTTGTCAAACAGTATGACTTGCGGTGTTCCAAAAATGGCAATTACGTTTTTAGCGAGTGCGTCTGCAAACGTTTCAGCTTTAGTATTGGGTATCGCGATGGCAAAACAGTATTTACTAAAGGTGCACTGCAATGTGAGAATGTGTTTATTCCCGTTTAGTGTTAAAGAAAGTGGTTCTACTGTATCATTTGATATTTTAAAAAAAGGCTCACCCGGTGAGTCGGTGATTACCATTGGTTCTTTATCTTTAATTCTAGTTAGTTTTTGTTTTTGGCAACTCATGCATTTGTGAATAGAATCGTAAATGTCGTATTTCATACTGGTCCAATAATTCTCCAATTGTCCTCTTATTATTCGTGTGTGTTGTTCTTCTGGAGGAAGGATAGTAGTTCCATAATACACTATCAGAGTACAGTCACATTTGTCCAAAATTTCGCGACAGGCATTTAAAAACGATGCAAAGTTTACTGCTTCGATCTTACCACCGATTTTCGAAATTCGTAATGATTTCAGCCCGTGTGAGTTTATTGCGTCCGCAACTAATCTTAAGCATTGTTTGAAATCATCTAAAAAGAAAGTATCAATGTGAGAGTTAGTAATTATTGCGGATATGGTTTTGTACTTATCTCGAGGCGTTACAGCAATTTTACCCTTTTTTAGTTTTGCATTTTTAAAATCGCCTATGGTTATATGGTTTATTTTTTATTGCTTGTGATATTGTCGTTTGAGAAACGGATGGTAAATTTTGAATGAGGTGTTTTCATGATGAATAGATAAAATAGTTCAGGTGACAAAGTGTCAGAGACGGAATTTTTCGTTTGTACATCTGGTACTACATCGTTTTCAGTGGACGATTTATCCGTGTTTGAAGGCTCTCGGAAATGTGTTAGTTTATAAGGATATGCTCAAGAGAGAATTTCGTCGTATTTAGAATCCTCGTCCATCTCGTCGTTTGTCAATGTGAACCTCTGGTGAGGTAGTTCTGGTTGGAGTTCGGTTGCTCCTCCATCCCACCAGTATTTTTCACGTTGATCTTCCTTAGAACTGGTTTCTGGTAGTCCGACAATATTTTGGTTGGTGTACGGGGGTTTCGTTTCTTTAGCCTCATTTGTGCATGACACATCCTCGGTTTATCGTTGGGTTTTGAATGGCAGTTTTGGCTTAATTACGGATTGAGGGAAATTTTTATCAACTGGTTTATTTGTTTGTGACGATTTAATATTACGGATAGAAATCTTTATTGCCTCTCGGCGAGATCTTACTCGTTCTGCTATGGTAACACCGGGATGGTTTATTTCTGGTCCGGGTGGTAATAGCGGAGCGTTTTTGGACCCAGGTTTCCTTCCTCTCTTAGCCAGAATTACCGTTTGTGTGCTTGATGTGGCTTTTTTTCCTTGAATCATTTGTACTCGCCATGCACTGGCATTTGGCAAAAGGATGGCGGGAGGTTTTACTGAGTCTATCTACCGCAGGAGCTCATAATCGCTTAACATAGTGAATACACGCCCATACAGAAAGGGTCTAAAGTGTAATATGGCATAGATTATTGCAAAGCATTCATTCTATGACGTGCCGTAGTTTCGTTCGGCCGGTTTCAGTAATTTGGATATAAAAGTGATTGGATGATTCTCGTCTCCCGTCATCCCTTGGCTGAGCACCGCCCCTATTCCAAAGTCTGAGGCATCCGTGTTTAAAAGGAATTCTTGAGAGAAATCTGAGTATTGTAGGCAAGGATGGCTGCAGAGGGCTCCTTTCAGATGTTCAAAACCTTTTTTTTTGTGCTTCCCCCATTCAAATTTTAGACCTTTCTTTAGAATATCCGAAAGGGGTTTTGCTCTAGTAGAGAATTGTTCGATAAATCTCTTATAATATTCTGCGAGTCCCAAGAACTATATGACGTTAGTCTAATTTTTTGGTTTTGGAAAATTTTCCACAGACGGAAGTTTTTTTTGATTGGGACGCACGCCTTCCTTGGATACTATGTGTCCTAGGAATTCTATCTCGGTTGCTAGAAATTCGCATTTGTCTGGTTGAAGGAAGAGTCTTGCCTTTCGGAGTTTGTCGAATAAGCGTATCATATTTATTCCGTGTTCCTCCAAGGATGTGGCATATACTATAATGTCATCAATGTATACTAATACTCTTGAATCCTGGAGACCCATAAGAACTATACTCATCAAATGTGCAAAGATTCCTTGAGTGCCTAATAATCCGAACGGGAGTCGTTTCCATTGTAAATGTAAGTTGCAAGGTGAAAAATCTGTCTTATGGCGATCATCAGGATGAACTTCTATTTGATGAAACCCGCTTGCCAAGTTGAATATCGAAAAATATTGGGCACCACCAAGTTTTTTCAGTATCTCAGTTATGTTCGGTAAGGGTTGGGCGGGTATAACCGACTTTTTATTTAATTCTCTACAGTCAATTACTAGTCTCCATATTTTTTCGTCCTTTAGAGTCGGTTTTCTTTGGGAGTACCCATACAGGCGAGTTAAAAGGGCTTGTAGAGGGCTCCACTAGTCCGCTTTGTAACAGTTTTTCCACTTGTTTTTGTATCTCCTCTCGGTGTACCGTTGGGTAGAGATACTATTTGATAGTTACGGTACGTCGTCCAAGGTCGATATTCTGTGTTGCAGGACATCCATGGCTGGTAATTAGTCACCAGGGAGATGGAATATATCGGGGTATTCCCTTACAAGGGCAAGCGCATGGTCTCTTTCCTCGTTGTTTAGATGGTCCAGCTTTAGTAGTTCAAGGTTTCTTTCGAAACGTGACGGTTTGTCACAGGCGTCCTTGTCACTCGGGTAATCCTCGAAAAAGTTTTTAGATTTGCCAGGACAATCGAATTGATAGGTTTCTTTTCTAGGAATGTCTACTTCGATGTCTTCTCCCAGAGAATTAATAGCTAATATCCGGCATGTATTATCCTTGACGTTGACTAGGGCTTGTCCAATAAAAACTCCATCAATGGTTTGTATTCTTGGTAAATAAGCTGTTTTATTTCTAGTTGGGTCGACCTTAATTTCAATAAGGGTTCGATGTCGGTCCTTTAGCATATTTGTAGTGCAGTCGGATCTATGGTAAGGAAGTAATTCTTCCTCTGAATTTTCGGAATTTTCCATAACTTCCAGTATTATTTTGTTTTTTTCGAGTTCATTGTGGTTCTCCAGGAAGTGGATTGGTCGTACAGTGTTACTCTTCAGGACTAATGTATTATGATAAAAAGAGATTTCGGCTGCTTCTTGTTTGAGGAAGGACACTCCTAAAATTCCTCCTACTGGAAGCGGTAAGTCTTCACTAATTGTCTGGTAGGTTACTGGTTTGTTTCCTATGGTGATTCCTGTCGTTCCTGTAGTGTTTATAGTGTCTTTCGGTACTCCTGGTAACCTTATGGTAAAATAAGTGTCAATTCGAGTTTTAGAGAAATTCTGTAGGACCTTTTAAATCTGGTATTCGCAATTTGATAATTGGGGTGTGTCCTTTGTCCGTTGTTGAGTTGATAGCTGTTCCGCCTACAAAAATCTGACGTTGGTTGGATGCTCTGGGTTTGTTTCACTCGCCTGGGCGTCTTTGCAGGGAGCGCGTTGGTAGTTTAAATGGTTTTGAGGTTGGTTTTTTTTTTTATTACGTGGTTGCTGTATTTCTAATGGTGCTTGGTGATAGGGCCTTGGTATTTTCATCTATATTGGCCAAGGTGCAGTGTAAAACGTGAAAGGGTATGGTTGCATCATTTGCATAGGTATTTGTTGCCCATATTGCCCATATTGTGGTTGTTGATAATGATAAAGTTGCCGTGTCTGCATAAAGCCTGTTTCCTAGCAGTTTTCATTTTTTCATCAGCGATAATTTGGGCTCTGACTCCTGGGTCTGGACCATTGCAGTCCGTTAGTCCCCTGTCGGTTTTCGTAATTTCCTTCTTGCGATCTCCATGGAGAGGCTGACCTTTGTCGAGGTTCCAACACTCTTCTTTCTGACCTTGGCTCTTCGTCCTCGAAGTTTACCACCCTTGGTCTTCGATTTACTTTAGGGCTCGCAGGCTTTTCTGATTCCAATATGTTAATTTAGGCCTGTCTGGCCATTGCCCATTCGACCCTTTGAGCCACGGCTAGGGCATTTTCTAGGGTGGTAAGCTCTGCCACGCTTACGGCGAATAGAATGTCGTCTGCTAGTCCTCTTTTAAAAGCTTCGAGTGCCATTCCCTTCAGCATCTTTGTCATGTTTTTGACTTCTTCGTCGCTGAATTTATCTTAAAGGGGCTCCTTCCATTATTCCATTGATTCGGGTACAGAACTCGAGTACTGTCACCCCCCCCCCCCCCCCCTTCGTATGCGACATCCATGTAGTTCTGCGCAGTAACCAGAGTAACTCTTTTTTGGAGCGAAATATTGCTTAAGGGCCTCCTTAAGAGTGTCGACGCTGTTGACAGTTTTACCGGCTACAACATCTCTGTCGGTGTCCCTTAATTTTGATATTACGCCTTTGAAAAATGCTGGCTTGAGTCAAGCAGGTATGAGTGCCAGTACAGTTTCCACATCTTCAATGAATGTTTTTAACGATGTTGTTTTTCCATCGAAGATGGGGACGTGGTGTAATCCTTGTTGCAGAGCAATGCTCTCACCGATGGATTATAGTATCGCATCTTGTACCTGTTGGTGGCGGGTCAGCTTCTCGACTTACGTTATTTTGTTGAGAAATCAAAATTAATTTTCCTTGGTTAAGTTAGTTAGGCGTGTTATTGAACTCGAGGTCCTGTGGCTGTTGTTCCTGCGCTGGAAGAGTCTGTGGGCATTTACGTGTCGTGTTTTCGAATATGACCGTATTATAGGATTAATGTTGGTTTAGTACTTCGTGATAAAATTGATTTCTGTCCTTCAATGTTACCCCTAGTATGGATGCTAACAGACAACATAAATCCGCATAAAAAAAATTAAAATTTATGAAAGCTGAATACTTTTGATTACGTGGGACGAATTCGACTATAAGAAGGAACCAAATGAAACCCAAAAAAATAAAAAAGGTTATAATCTCTTTCAAATAGTTTTAAAAAATTGTAGAAAATCGGAGAGAAACCACAAATAGCCAACGTAAAACCGCATAAAAAAATTGAAATTTATAAAAGCTGAATATTTTTGATTGCGTGGGAAGAAGTCGACTACAAAAAGCAACCAGTTGAACCAAAAAAATATAAAAAAAATTATAATCTTTTTGAAATAGTTTAAAATATTATAGAAAATCGAAGAGAAACCACGAATAGCCAAATTAAAACCGTAACAAAAACATAAAATCTATGCTATCTGAATATCTGTGATTGCGTTGGAATAATAATACAGAGAAACAAAATTAAATGCAAATAAATGCAAAAATGTTTTAACCTCTTTGAAACAATTTTAAAAAATGGAAGAAGAACACGGAGAAACCACAAATAGGAAACATAATACCGTATAAAACATATTGTTGTGACCGAGCTCGAAGGTTGCGCGATTCGAACACCGAGAATCGCGCATAGCAACCCCTAGCAACGAGATCAACGACGTCGCGGATGTTATTGTTTATGTTTAGTCTGATTCTGATAGCTGTTGAGAACAGTTGTGTTTATGTTCGAATAAAGAGTCCGAGTTCAAGTGTGCTTTTCTATAAATACGTGTTGTCATTCTCATTACCCGAACCCGATTATAACATTTTGGGGGCTCGTCCGGGATAGTGTTTTCGAAAAAGTGATTTAGTGGAAAGTCTATACTTTTACGTTCCGGCAAGATGTCAGTGGTATCAAGAACACCAGTTCCATCCCCGAGAATTCTTTCAACTGAGCAGCCTCAATCGTCTCTCACTTCAGCGAATTTGGAGATAACAAGCTTAAAGAGACGTGTAGAGGAAATTACTCAAGAACGCCATCAATACAACGAGGATGCATTGAATTTGCAAAGGGAACTGCATGTTCGAGATTCGGAATTGTTGGATACTCGTCATCACAATGAGGAATTTGATGCACAGATTACGCTACTGAGGGATCAACAAGGTCGAAGAGAACTATTCGGTCACCGAGAGCAGAGGGATAGGACTGATTTGAACGAAGAGTTATCGAGACTTCGGACCCTGAATAACACACTGCTGGCATAACAGCGAGAACAGCAACGCCAAATTAATCAGCTAAGTCGTTTACAGAATAGAGATATACATTTACATACAACAGAAACAGAGAACGCTAGAATCAATGACACTGGGTTATCTTTAAATCAGAATAGTCTTAGGTTAGGAACTTCTGTTATTGATCCTTTGATTACTGATACTCGTGGTTTAGGTTAAAATGTAGATAATTCTGTTTTACCGAACACTAGACCTATCCACTCGGGAACGGATTTGGTTTTTAAATTGAAAGCTGATGATTATGATGGATCATCACTTCTTTGTGAATTTTTGGTTCAATTTCAAGTCATCCCTAGAGCAAACAATTGGACACCTGCAAACAAATCAGCAGCTCTTATTTCTTGTTTGAAAGGAAGAGCAAAATCAATTCTCGTTGAATCTGATTCGACTGCGTCAAATTTTGATGATTTAGTTTCCCGTCTTGAACTTCGTTTTGGTAATAAACACTTAGCACCCACTTATTACGCACAATTTCAGAATAGACGTCAACGTTTTGGTGAAGATTTCCCAACATTGGCTGCCGATCTTGAGAGACTTTCTGCTTTGGTTTATCCGGAATGTCCATTTGCAGTACAAGATAAAATCGCTTGCGCCCAATTTATAGTTCCTATTTTAGATTCATCGATCAGGAAGATCCTTCGTTTAGAAAGGATAACTTCTCTGAAAGTTTCTCTTGCTCGCGCTATGGAAGTGACGGTTATTCGTGATTTAGATAAGAGATCTCAGACTTCAAGGAGAACGAATGACACATATAAGACTAGAATCAACTCTTCGAATTCACAGTCTAAAGGTCCTCAAATCTTCGGACAAACAGAGATCTCAAGATTTCTTTAAGGATATTGAATGTTGGACGTGTGATAAAAAAGGACATTTTAGATCAAATTGTCCAAATCAGATGAGCGACCAGCGAAACTAGGTTATGTTGAACTTTCTGGAGCGAGTTCAACGGAACTTGACAAGACTCCAACAAACACACACTCTTGTCTGATTGATTATAATGTTGGAAGAATTAATAGGAAATCAAATAAATTTTATTTTGATGGTTTAATTAATAACAAAACTTGTATTTTTAAAGTCGATCCTGGATCTGATGTGACTATTATAAATCCGAAATTTATACAGTCAAAAGATAAAAGAATTTTTGATTTCAGCTTCGATAAAATTGGGTGACCATTCAGCTAATTTAGATGTTTTTGTTGCAAATATTATTGATGATTGTATACTTGGTAGTGATTTCCTTAATATAACTGGTATTACAGATTCGATAACTAAAATAATTTTAAATACTCCAAGTTCAATCATCAATAAATAGATTTCGAGAATATTTGATTCTAGTGAGGATGTACCAGAGACATTACAAGAAATTTTTGACAAGAACTCAGAGAACTTGGATCAAGATCAACGACGGAAGTTTGCGGATCTTCTTCATGAATTTGAAGAGATTTTTCAAGATGATGACGTTACTGGAAAATGTAATTTGGTTGAACATAGAATTCAATTACTCCATAATCAACCAATTAAACAACCTATTCGAAGACCCCCTATTCATCAAGTTAAGGAATTGGATTAATGTATTGCTGAGATGCACCCTTTACCAAGAGTTGATGATACTCTTGATAAACTTGCAGGATATTCGTGGTTTTGTACTTTGGACTTGAAGAGTGGATACTGGCAAATCAAGATTCGAGAAGAGGATAGGAAAATCACGGCTTTCTCAATCGGAAAAGGACTTTGGCAATTTACAGTTATGCCATTTGGTTTATGCAACGCACCTGCGACTTTTCAACGTTTAATGGAAAAATGACTCAGAGACTATCTTTCAAAATTCTATTTAGTCTATTTGAATGACGTTATGGTATTGGGAAAGTCATTTGATGAGTTAAAAATTAACCTGAAGAAAGTGTTTGTTCGTTTTCAAGAAGCAGGGTTACGTCTTAATAAGAAGAAATGTGTTTTCTTCAGCAGGCAAGTTGAATATTTAGGATACATCGTTTCAGAAGAAGGAAAAACAGCTGATCCAAAGAAGATTGAATCTGTTGTAAACTGGCCAATTCCTCATAACAAAAATGCTGTGTTGAGTTTCGTGAATTTCTGTAGTTACTATAGGCGACTTATTAAAGGTTTTGCTGACATAGCTAAACCTTTATATAGGTTAACTGAAAAATCGGCTAAGTTCATATGGTCAGAGGAATGTCAAAAAGCTTTTTCAAGATTGAAAGAGGTTCTTACAACACCTCCAATTTTGGCATTACCTTCTCTTTCTTCTGAATTTATTTTAGATACTGACGCTTCTGACCATGGAATTGGGTCGGTTCTTTCTCAGAAACAAGATGGAATCGAACGTGTCATAGGTTATTATAGTAGAGTCCTTTCAAAATCAGAGAGAAATTATTGTGTCACTCGACGTGAACTCCTTGCTATTATAGAATCGTTAGAAAAATTTCATCATTACCTTATCGGTAAACCTTTCATTATTAGGACTGATCATTCTTCTTTAACTTGGTTATTGTCGTTTAAGGAATTGTATGGACAATTGGCTCGTTGGTTAGGGAAATTGGATCAGTACAACTAGAAAATTATTCACAGGAAAGGCAATTTACATGGAAATGCTGATGGACTTTCAAGACGGCCTTATAAAGATTTCTCCTGCAAATATTGTTCCAGAGTAGAAGAAAAATTCAATAATGTAGAAACAATTTGCCGTATCATTTTTTAAGAAAACACATCAGAAGAATAGAAGAATAGTCAGGCAGAAGATGAAGCTATTTCTTTCATTTGTCAAACGAAAGAATTACAGAAGAAACCAGAATGGCAAGAGATTTCATCGATGGACGAATTCACCAAAATCTATTGTTCTCAATGAGATTCGTTGATACTAATTGATGGGATTTTGTATAGAGAATGGGTTTCAACGAATTTGGATTACAAAATCCGTCAATTATTTGTTCCTCAATATAAAATTAAAGATATTTTGGAAGAAGCACATGATTCACCATCTGGAGGACATTTCGGAGTAAACAAGTCTTTAGATAAAATTAGAAATGATTTTATTGGGCTACTTGTAAAAGAGATGTAGAAAATTGGTGTAAATATTGTGAAGTCTGTGTTTCAAAGAAAGGTCCTCCAGATAAAAGTCATGGTGAGATGAAAATTTATAATTCCGGAGTTCCATTTGAAAGACTTCAAATGGATATCTTCAAATGGATTCCTTGGGCAATAAATACCTCTTAGTTGTGACAGACTGTTTTTCAAAATGGGTTGAAGCTTTTCCTCTCTCAAATATGAAAACAAAAACCATTGCTGAGATTTTTGTTGATCAGATTGTTTGTAGGTATGGGGTATCTTTAGAGGTAAATACTGATCAACGAACGAATTTTGATTTGAAATTGATGTAAAATGTATCTGAGTTGTTAGGAATCAAGAAGACAAGAACGACACCTTTACACCCACAATCAAATGGACAAGTAGAAAGACAACACCAAACACTTCTACACTATCTCACGAAATACATACATGAAAATCAAAAAGACTAGGATCGCTGGGTTTCACTATTTTTGTTAGCTTACAGATCCTCCAAACATGCGGCAACTGGAACTACTCCGGCTGAGATGTACACCGGTTTCGATCTGAGGCTTCCTTTGGACTTGATTCGAGGATGTCTACCAGAGGAGGTCGAGATTGAAGGAGACGGGGATTACATACACAAGCTTCGGAGGAAACTCAGCGAGCTCTCAACATTGAATATTCCCAAGGCCAAAAAGTTTGGTTCTTCAACCCTCAATGAACCAAAGGAAAAGCACCAAAACTCCAGTCAAATTGGGTAAGACCTTGGGAAATTGCGGGGAAAATTAATGACGTCGTTTATTGTATTCGTCGTTCACCAAGACATAAATCCAAGATAGTCAATATCAATCGTCTTGGGACTTACACTGAGAGAGACACCCGACAATGAAGACTACTCTGCTCGCGGTTCTTTTGAGCTGTGGTTTTTCCCGTGGGCGTGAAGGTAAATACCGGAGCAGGGACTTGAAGTGAGGTTCCACAGCATGTCAACTTCCCCCCTCTTGTCTGAAGACCGATTTCGACCAAATAAGAAGGATGATTGAAGTAGATTGTTCAAGAGACGGATCCATCTTAGTCCTGTTAAGTGATGATTGGTATCGCATCTGTAAGCATTGCTCGTTAACTTGATGCCAAGGATGAGTCAAGGTAGAGGATGTTGGTGTCGGTTCCTGTAAGTCATCATTGGATTGTAAGAGGATCAACCCGCTTGAAGGATGGATGGTTATGATTGTCGGGACGACAATCTGAAAAGGAGAGGGCAATGTTGTGACCGAGCTCAAACGTTGCGCGATTCAAATACCGAGAATCGCGCATAGCAACCCCTAACAACGAGATTAACGACGCCGCAGATGTTATTGTTTATGTTTAGTCTGATTCTGATAGCTATTGAGAACAGTTGTGTTTACGTTCGAATAAAGAGTCCGAGTTCAAGTGTGCTATTCTATAAATACGTGTTATCATTCTCATTACCCGAATCCGATTATAACAATATAAATTCTATGATAGCTGAATAATTTTCTTAATGTAGGAAGAAGTTGACTATAAAAAGGAAACAAATGAAACACTTAAAAATAAAAAAGGACATAATATCTTTGAAATAATTTTAAAAAATGGAAGAATATCTGAGTGAAACAACAAATAGCGAAAATAAAACCGTATCACAAACGTAAAATCTATGCCAGACGAATATATTTGTCTATTTAGGAAAAAATCAACTATTAAGATGAACAAAATGAAACGCAAAAAAAATAAATTGAAGTAATTTTATGAAATGGAAGAAACACGGGGAAATACCACAAATATCAAACATAAAACCACATAAAAAACGTAATATCAGTGCTCGCTGAATATTTCTGTTTAGGTAGCAAAAAATCGACTATTAAAAGGGACAAAATTAATCGACAAAAAAAAATTAATCGACAAAACCTATTTGAAATAATTTTAATAAATGGAACAAAATCGGAGAGAAAACACAAATATCCAACATAATTCCGCATCAAATATATAAAATGTATTCTTGCTGAATATTGATGTATATGTAGGAAGTAGTCGACTATAAAAAGGAAAAAACTGAGACCCAAAAAAATATAAAAGGTCTCTTGTAAATAGTATACAAAATGGAAGAGAAATTACTAGAAAAATTACGTATGTAGGATAAAATTGTCTATGAGACGGAACCAACTCCAAGACAAAAAACAATAAAAGATTCTATATAACCTCTTGAAATTAATTAAACATAACGCAGTAAAGTCGTGTAATAAAACAGGTTAAAACCATAAAAATCGTTAAAATAATTGTGGAAGCGTAAAAAAATTGAGGAAATCCTCAATTTCACGCCTCATTTGGAATATTATATAATGTAGATTTCTAAGTCTCTAAAACTAGCATGATTTGTTGTGCAATTATTTATTTATTTATTTATTTATTAATAAGGCTGATCGGCGGAAAGCGAATATCTGGACAAAAAAGAATCGCGGAGAGTAGGGACGTGTGCCTACATCCATGTGAGTTGAGAATAAGAGATGGAGTGAGAAGAGTGGGAACTTGGTTGCTTAGCGACGCCGGCGGCGCAGATCCTACTGCTGCGAATTTGCGTTGCTTGTATGGTATGAAACTGTAATATTAAATGAATACAAGACATTTGACTTGCTTAGCATAAAATTCTAATATTATTTCTTTTATATACACATATATGAATCTTTCCAATTTCTTCACAATGTCTCGAACACGGAACCGAGGTTTAAATAAAATAAAATCCTAGTGTTAGAGAGTAAATATTCTAAGTGAGAATAGTGAGAATAGTGAATAAAGAACTATTACAATGGCGCTCAAATACGGAACCGAGGTTTAAATAAAAAGAAATCCTAGTGATAGAGAGTAAATATTCTAAATAGGAATAGTGAGAATAGTGAATAAATAGGGGGATTCAAGAAAAGTATTTTTTTATGCTTATCTAAACTTAATGATACCGGTAACTCCAGTGATAAGCTTCCCGTGGCCGGGGGATGATTCTTCTAATGATTCACAGGAAACAGAAAGAGATGTTGAGGCGCGCGTAGTGGAGCTGGAGTCGGAATAGAGGCATTTAATTGCGCATATTGAGCGGATAGAGAGCGAGGCCCAGCAAAATATTGAATAGTACGAAGCACTCAGAATGCAAAATCGAAGATTTATTAGGAGGATCGAAGAGCTGTCGGCCCAATTAGAACGATTTATAAGGGAACAGGGGGAAACCAACCATAATGCTCAGGGGCGTATTGATAGTTTAGAGCAGCGTATAGGCGAAATCACGGTAGGAATGAGTCAGCTAAAGCTCGAAGAGAAAAAAATTTGGAAAGTTTGTTATAGGAAAGGGAAATTTGTACTAGTAGGAAAATAGGTCTAGTACGGAACCTATTGGAAAACAGCGATAGGAGTAAGGAAACATAATCGAGTAAGAAAAGCGCGGCAAGAGTGAAAACAGACTTGGCAGAAAAGCGCGCGAAAAGTGGCGTCGGTTGGAGATAAACGGCAAAGCATGAGAGAGAACGAGAGTGATCAGTGTCGGTAGGGGAGAATAGTTTAAGCATTGCGCGGGAAAAGCAGTTAGGCAGCATCGGGGAATTTTGTTTGGTAGTGAGACTTTTTCTTGTTTAAAAAAAATTTAGTTTAGTTTAGTTTCTTGCGAATATTGTTAAAAATTTAATAAATTAACATTTAAAATTAGGAGAGAAAAAAGGTTAGTTGATTTCGACCTTTTGTCTTGAAATTTTTTTACGTATTTCTAAAAGTATCAAAGCAAAAAGGGAATGTTGACATGATTCGTGTTGTAAAAAAATGTATTTAAATTTTAGAAATATAATGTTATAATGTTATAATTTTTTCGTCGATTTGTGACTGTGGATGAAACATGGATACACCACTACACTCCTGAGACAAAGGAACAATCCAAACAGTGGATTTCCACAGGCGAACCAGCTCCAAAGAAGGCAAAGACCGTAAAGTCAGCTGGTAAGGTTATGGCTACAGTTTTTTGGGATGCACGTGGAATTATACTTATTGACTACTTGGAAAAGGGTAAAACAATTACTGGTGAGTATTATGCATCATTATTAGAGCAGCTGAAAGAAGAAATTAAAAAAAAACGACCACATTTGGCGAGAAAAAAAATTCTCTTTCATCACGACAACGCCCGAGTTCACACATGCTTCGTTTCAATGGCTAAAATTGAAGAACTAAAATTCGAATTGGTCGAACACCCACCGTATTCACCAGATTTAGCCCCCAGTGAATTTTTCTTATTTCCAAACTTGAAAAAATGGCTCGGTGGACAGAGATTTACGGACAACGAAGACGTAATTGCCTCTGTAAGTGCTTATTTTGAGGAACTTCCGAAAACGCACTTTTCTGAAGGATTAAAAAAACTTAAAAAGCGATTGACCAAGTGTATAGAGCTCCAAGGAGATTATGTTGAAAAATAAAAAAAAATTTACCCAAAAAAAATTGTTCTTATACTTTATTCTAAAGACTTATTGAACTACCCTCGTACCACGGTAAAAGAATTATTGGCAATAATATGGAGTCTGATTAAGCTAGATACTTTCTTGCGATCAGCAGAAATACATATGAAAACGGATCATCAGGCAGTAACTTATTTATATAAATGTCGATTTATAAGTGCAAGAATACGGAGATGGATACTCGCTATTCAAGATTTCGACATAAAAATCGAACATATAAAAGGGAGAGAGAATATCGTGCCTGATTTATTATCAAGACATCCAGAATATATGCCAACAGCGAGATGTAAACCGGGAGAAATTGTGATATGTTCAGTTAAACAGCAGAAATTCTGTAACTAACGTACAACAATGTTTAAAAGTTTTCAAAATTATCAAGAAAACGATGAAAATATTTTGAAAATTAGAGAAAAGATAGTTTTTAGGTACAGAAAGATGGCTTAATTTACAAAAGAAATTGCATAAATCAATGTGTTAACTATGCCGGAAAAATATGTAACTCAGTTTATAATTGAATTACATGAAATATTTGGGCATATTGGAAACAGGAAAGTACAAGAAATGACAGAAGAAGACTTTTATATTAAAAATTTAAGACATAAAACGGCTTACTTACTATCTGCTTGTGACCTGTGCCAGACAAATAAAATTTCAACACGCCCAAGTTTTGTCGAAAGACAAACGATTGCACCAGAAAGACCAGGCGAATTACTAACTTTAGATTTTTATGTGCCGCTGCCTACTTCTACAGGGGGTTTGAAGTATGTTTCTGCGACAGTCGACGTATTTAGTAAATTAGGCATATTGTACGAAATAAAACTGGAAAATACGGAAACCGTGATAAGAAAGATTTTTAATCACTACAGTCCGCATTTTGGCAAGCTGAAGAATATAATATGCGACCACGGTACGCAATTTACTTGGAAAAAATGGCAACAGTAACTAGAAGAGGAAACGATTGGTTTGACTTAGTCCTCAATTCGCCACCCACAAAATAACATCGTGTAGCCAGTAAATCGCGAACTCGGGAGGTTTTTTAGAACGATTGTTAAAGATAAACATACTGGTTGGGCACCGTATGTTAATATCATACAAAATATTATTAGCGAAACGTTTCATCGAAAAATAAAGTCGGATTGTAAAAGCTTAAATCTCGAGGAAGCAAAATAAAATCATATGTGTCGAGAATGTATACAAATAGAGAGAGAAAGAGCGACAACACAAAGTTTATCTGTCAACAGCAAGGACTGCAGCTGAACGAGAAAAACAAACTGGACCCTAGCGCGTAAATTTGTACTCGGCAGATCGACGGCATTGACCTGACTCATAGGCCTATTTTTGATTGGGAAAGCAGAGGGCCAATTAAAATCGAGCAGGATAATGCTATACTAAGAAAAGAAAACTTGAGAAGCAGGAAGCCAGTCTACAAGTATCATACGAGAAAGCTACGTAATTTTTATAATGGAGCGCATCGATGATTGCATCAACTTCTTTGTGGAGGAGTTCAACATCATTGAAGAGTTAGAAGGGGAGAAGGAAGATGAGTTCTCAATTTTGATGAAGGAAGTGGAGAATATAGTGGGGACGGACATAGAGAAAAGAGCATAGCAGTTTAGGAGAGAGGAGAAGGAGAGGGTGCCTGGCGTAGCATGCCAGACAGGAGAGCTGTACAGCATGTTGCTATACAGGCGACTGCCGTGTGGGAGGAAGTGACAGGAGGAAGTTAGAAGGTTATCCTGCCGAACAAGATCTTCAAGAGGAAGAAGAGGGAAAATTGTGCGTTAAGAGGATACGTTACTGATTTAATGAGAGACGAAGAGGAGGGCATGTTTTTACGACCAAAAGAAGAGGAAAACACGAGTTGATCGTCCACGCAAACGAACGTGCATGAACCGGCAGATGAAAATAATAATACCATTTCGAATTTTAAGAAAAGGTATTTGTTGACTAGGACGGCGATCGAAGAGAGAGATAAAAAGGAGGCAAAGCGGAGGAGAGAGATCGTAGAGAACGATATATATGATGAGCATACAAGTGTTATGCAGAACATTACTTAAAAAACAAATAAAGGGATCCAATCGATTGTGGGAGCCGCACAAAATGGCTCAGTGGCCGGTTACTCCATAATTCGATACAATTACTCCACCACCGATAATTCGGAAGGCGGTGGACAGATATGAGCAAATAAAGATTCATAAACAATGGCAGCAGGAGGAGGAGAAGTTGAAGTGTCGTCGCTGGTGAGTTGACTATGAAGAAGAAAGTGCTTGTTCGCGAGAACTTTAAAATTCGTACGTTGACAGTGAAAGTGCGCGGTAATATTGAATATAGGGAGTTCGGAAATAAATTTTAATTTTCTTGCAAAATAAAAATCTATTTCCGGAGGTCCATGAAAATGAATTGCATTATTAACTGTATAAATATTTTTTTTTATTTTATAGATCGGCGGCATAAAAAAAAATACTGTGCAGAAACATTGGTAAAAAAAATAATAAACTTTCTTTTTATTTAATATGCTTAATATGTTAGAAATCATGGTTACAAAATTTTTATATTTTATATTTTTTTATATGGGTGTTTGTCAAAAAGTTGAACAATTCTTGTCCCGTCAGATTTACAAGGTAACAAGGTATTATATAAATCTAAAAAAAATAGTACTACAATCGGACTATTGTAAGCAAGAATCTGCAAAATTTTCAGAATATCAAGTATTTTCTATTCTGAGTAAAAACTAAAAAACTATGCAAAATGTCTTGTCCGTCCCATGTTCCAAGCCTTAATTTCATTCGAATATACCAAGAAATTGAGTAATACACTAAATTTTAACAAAAAAAAAATTACACAGAGGGTTAATGTAAGTATTAGTTAATCAAAAATGATGCGCGACCTTTTAATGCGTGTATTCTGTTTATGTATGGTCATTTTGAAGTGTGTCCCCTACTTTTGATGTCTTGTCCGTCCCAAGAGCTTTATTCAAAGAAAGTTATATTAAAATATTCTCAAATTAAAATGCAACCTATTCCTTCTTGTAACTCTTATATACATTTTGTAAAAAAAGTTCATATGTACTTATTTATTAGTATTGCTTTCTACAAATAATTAGTTAATGTTGCACTTCCACTACCGTACATTTATTATATGTTTTGTCTTTCCAGCGAAAAATTCTTTAACGGAGCATTCAGATTGAAAAATAAATATTTAAATTGAATTTGTCGTTCAAAAGGGCAGAGAAATTACTCCTTTCTTAATTTCATATACATCTGGTGCATTTAAATAAATAAACTACTAAAAAGATATGTACGGCACACATGTCTTGTCCATCCAATGATTACGTTAAGGGGAGACCCAAGTGAAATTTCAGACTAGTGATAGTTAATCAGTGCGGGGACAAATGCAATAGTTTTATATGTAGTTTTTCACGAGAAATTCGATAGCGCACTCACAAAAAATAAAAAATAAAATTTTACACCATTTTGAAAAAATTTCTTTGGTTTCTGATTTTTAATTTTTGATCCATAGCACCGTCCCCTTAATCCATACATTAAGATGTTGAAAAACATCCCAGAAACCTGTAAAAACAATTTCAGACCGAAAGATGAAAAAGTGTGGGGCCTGATAGACTTTTACCGCGGCCGCATTTGACGCGCCTTGGCTGCTTGGGCCGGCCCGGCCGCGGAGTCGCATATGGCCAGGCGGTGCGGCACGGGCCCACCGACTCCGGTTGGTAAATAAACCTATATAAGGACAGTAATCATTCAATAATAATTTACATAATGCATATTATAGGTTGCATGCCATTATTCCTATTACGAGACTTTATTTTTTTAAAATCATACTTTTAAAAAGAGCCAACTTTTTGACAATCACCCATATAAAGTTATGGAGAGATTTTATAGATTTGTTTTGTAAATTTTTGTAAATAGAATCACACTGATAGTGAGTGAAGAGAAGTGAATCATTTATAATTATCAAATGAGTGAAAAGACACGGAATATAGTAAATGTGTATAAATTAAAAGTGAATTTATATTTTTAAATAAAAACATAAATTCATATGAGGGGACTATGTAACGGCCCAAACTATAGAATTTTATAAAATTTTAAATATTCTTATTGTAATCCATATTCGCACAGGCTGATCGGCGGAAAGCGAATTTCCGTGCAAAGAAAAATTGCGGAGAGCACGGTGATGTGTGCCTAAATCCATGCGAGTTGAGTATGAGAGAGGGAGTGAGAAGAGTGGGAACTTGGTTAATTAGTGACGCCGGCGGCGCAGTTCCTACCGCTGTCGAATATGCGGGCTGGCTGTCGATGTGCAAATCGGCAGTCAGCGCATAGTAGCCTAGCGAACAGGACTTCACTCCTTTCGCGCTTATGAAAATGATTTGGACAGCTAACTTATATACTCGCTAGTTTACTTATTACTATTAGCGAATATATGAGTGAGGGTAAGTTGTTTTTATGGTATGAAACCGTGATATTAAATAAATGCAAGACATTCCATTTGCTTAACATAAAATTCTAATATTATTTCTTTTATATAAGCATATATGAATCTTTCCAATTTCCCTATTTCTATATTTCATTTTGGTTCCTCGGTGGAAAAATAATAAGTTGAATAAAAATATGAATATCTATTTATTTAAGTAATAAATAATATACAAATCAAGAACTCTTATAGTATGATTTCCTTATAAATCCGACGAGCAAGTTGTGATATTTTATATAATTAGACGAAATGACACTGTCAAAACGCCTAAAAATAAATGCAACAAAAATTTTGTTAATTAGGCGACATGACACCGTCATAACGCCTAAAACTGCACGTGTGGATTTTATAGATTGGGCGAAATGACATTGTCGAAACGTCTAAAACTGAGTGTTGAAATTTTATCAATTTGGCGAAATGACATTGTCAAAAAGCCTAAAAATAAATTGAGGAATTTCATCAATTAGGCAAAATGACCTTGTCATAACGCCTAAAATTCTAAATAAGCGTTTTGGCAATTAGGCGTTTTGACATCGTCCCTTTATTAATTTTTTGCTTCCTCAAAGAGGAAGCTTTGGGTCAGAGTACAATATGTTCTACTAAAAACATGTTGCAAATATGTTTTGAGACTTAAGTAATCAAAATACGCTATTCTAGAAAATGTCTGTATAGATTTGCGTGTGTGCGTGTATATGTGCACTGGGAAAAAGGATTTATTGCATTAAATTAATTACTTACTTGAACGTCCAAAACATTTTTGATTCGTATCAAATTATAGATTTATTAACAGTTAAGAACTTTCACGCTGTGACGGAGCTGTTACATGAGAAAGAGATACAAACCGAGTATAAGTGTTTATTTGACGTTTTTCTGGCCTATAGCTACATATTTTCTAAGTGTTAGATTATTGGCAGGAAGAGGGCTTGTTAAATGAAAAGAGTCTTGTTTTAGTTTAACCTCATCTATTATATATATTGTCCTTAACTCTCCTTTATACAAAACTGTACACGCGTGTGCGGATCTGTGTCTGCCTAAATACTAGTCCCGCGCGCTCGCGTGCAAAGGCAAGTATAAACTACAAGGTGAGAGGGAAGTGGTGAAGAGAGACAGAGAGAGCCGGAGTATAAAGCATGACTGTCGATCTGAAAATCCAAAAATCCCTCCCGACAGCTAATGACTTTAATTATACAATCACAAATATTTTTAATTTTAAATGATTCAATAGTCTTCGCTTCATATTAGCTAGCCCTTGATTTAATGATCTTCACACCATATCGTCTCGTACTTGTACTGTTCTCTCACCTTAACTCATTAGCACATTTATATACTGTAAGCAAACAAATGAAAGGATTAATACACAATTAAATATTAGTATTTAAAATCTCACCAATTAAATAATTATGCAGATCAAATGTTAGGGGTTTTGTAAAGATATCAGCTAGCAGATCTTTGGATTTTATCCATTTTACAACTATATGATTTATTTTAATACATTCTTTTACATAATGCTCTTTGACCTCAGTCTTATGCCTCAACTTATTTCCTCCATCTGTCTTTGCACTCGCCGCTGCCGCTTTGTTATCACACCATAGGGTCATTGGTAAGAATGAATTAGTTAAAATCAGTTTCAATGAGTTTGTTATAGATATCGTTTCCTGACAAATTTTGCTCATCGCATCGTACTCAGCCTGATGTGTTGGCAAGGCAATATAGGACTGTTTATGTCTTTTTCAAATTATCGCATGTCCATATAAGTTGTGATCGAACCTTTGCAGTCAGCAAAACTTGCGTCAGAATTTGCTTGGATATCAACTTTCTTGCGTAAGTATCTCAAACTCAAATCTTTCGTTTCCATTAGATATCAAAATCTCTGTAGGAATAACCTGATGTCTACTTAATACATTTACGGTATATGTAATATCAGGTCTAGTCGTGCCAGCTCGATATAATAGGCTTCCTACAGCTTCTCTGTAAGGAGCATTTTCTTTTGTTTCAAGTTTTTGTATCTTCTCACCATCATGTACTGATTCTCGCATATTTCTCTCTGTGTTTGCCACCTGAGTGGTTATCATTGGTGTACGATGAGGATGTGCAATACTAAAGTTAAATCTATCTAGGATTTTCTCTACGTAATTTTCTTGACTTAGTTCTATAACTTGATTCTTTCTGTCGCGCTTTATAGAGATCCCCAAAAATTCTTTAGGCTCACCTAATACAATCAGTTCAAATTCTTTGCTTAATTTTCTTGTCACTTCATTTAATTTGATATCATCTACGTATAAAAGTAGGATTAAAAATTTATTTCGTTCTCTCCATGTAAACATACAAGGTTTTAAATCTGAATTTCTATGACCGAGATCTAGAGCTACATGAGTGAATTTATGATTCCAGCGTCTAGGATTAATACGCAGACCGTAAAGTGCTGGTTCAATTTTGCATGCTTTAACTCTACGTTCCTTTTCAGAATGGGGATGTACCTTCAGGTATCTCCATGTAAGTATCCTCATCTATAGTCCCATTTAGAAAAACAGTTTTTACATCAGACAGAAACACATCTAAGTCAAATTTATTGACTATTGCAATAAATGCACGCACCAACGGTAATTTGGATACTGGAGCATAAGTTTCTCTTAATTAATAAAAATTTCGATCTTTAAAACCTCGAATGACCAATCAAGCTTTGTATCTAGATTTCTCATCTGATTCGATTTTTCGTTTAAACACCCACTTTGAATCTATAATGTTTGCTCTTTGACCATTTTTCATCGTTCCTGGACGGTCTATTATTTTCCAAACTTTATTTTTATTCATAGATTCTTATTATGAAAATAATACATTTTTTTTTCTTTTTTTTTATTTATAAAATTATTTACAATTAATTACTTATCATCTATAGCTTTTTGCCAGAAAGCTTTTTCTTTACTTTACATTTATTCTTTATAGTTTATTGGATAATATATCTCATCGTTTTTGTTTTCATCTTTTTCTGTCTCACCATTAGTAAAAGAGGAAAACAATACGTTTTCTTTTAAATTTTGATCCATTTGCAAATTTGAAAAAGTAGTATCATTTAGTACCTTAATTTTATTCTCCAATGCAACATTGAGTTTATTCTCGCCTATCTTTGGTACTATTTTCTTTGGTCTACCTCTTTTCCGTTTGTTCTTTCCCTCCCGTATTGAAACTTCATCTAATTTATTTTCATCAACATTAAACTCATAAACAATTTTTCTTTATTTCTTTCTTCTTGCATTTGAAGAGTGTCTCTCATCTCGTGGTTCTTATATTTATCTCCATAAATAATTTTTCATTGAATCTTGCATCTCTACTTTCATAATATGTCCCTTCTTTCGGTTTCAGAAATTGATAACCGGAGGATATGTATCCAACTATTATAACTCGCCTGCCCTGAAAGCTAAATTTAGGGCCTGTTTCTCTTAATTAATAAAAACTTCGATCTCTAAAACCTCGAATGACCAATCGCGCCTTGTATCTAGTTTTCCCATCTGATTCAAGTTTTCGTTTAAACATCCATCAATCGATTCTTTATTTTCTTTATTTCTCCCTCCTACTTTAATAATCTCATCTAAATTTTCCTCATTTTTTTTGTATTAACTTTTCACTCTCATTGTTTTCTGTTTGAATCTCCGGTTTTTCTTTTTCCAATTTTCCTCAACCTTTTCTTTATCTTTTGCTACTATAGCACGTGTAATATACCTTCTCGCGCCTAAATTTCTTTTCATAAATTTACAATTACCCGCCTATTTATTATTTTGGATAAACTCTCACCTTCTAAATTATTTTTCGCAATTTCAAACTCTATTACCCAATAGGGTCGTTCAGACACACCAGATATAAAAAAATCTGTTGAAATTGGGTCAAAGATATGTATTTTCTTATTATCCAAATATATACCTAGTCCCATTTCTGCGAATTTTCTCAACAATAATAGATTTTCTTTAAGTGTTATAGCAAAAATTACTTTATTTATTTCTAGAATTTTTCCATTTTTTAATAAATGTTCAATATTAATTACGCCGTTATTTGACTCATCAAAAGTTTTAAATATTAATTTTGAATGGATTAGATGTTTCATCGCTCCTGAATCTGTTAGGAATGTTAAAAAGAATTTATTTTTAGCTGATTGCATAGTATCAATGTACAGAGATTCTTTGTGTATATCATTATCCTCTACCGCCATTTTCACTATGCAATCATCTGTTATATTTTCAATATTTTTCTCACCTTTCTATTAGTTTTGCTGACTCTGTTGTTTCCCTGAATTTTCTCTGTTCCCTCTTTTCTCATTTCGATAATTACTTTTACCTTTGCCTCTATTATTATTACTAAATCGACCCCTTTTTGCATTATTATATTTTATATTGTCGCCTTTTCTTTTTAAAACGCGCCTTTTTCTATTATCTGAACCTCGAGAATTCAAACTATTATTTTTGTAAGTTGAATTATCTCGCCTATTGTTGTTGAATGATGCTGATTTAGCACAATCTGCCATCTTATGGTCTCCAAACTTTTTGCATTTGTAGCACTGTATGCCCTGACCCCTGTTCGGGGAGTTTCGGGTTATATGCCCTTTTGCTTAACACTCGTAACAGCGACGTGTGTCGGGTTGTGTTAGATTTGCTGTTCTTACCTCATCTGGCCGGTCATTTAACTGCCTTAGTCTCGCCTCATCCTGCATGGCAATTAATTTAAACTGATCATATGTCAGACCTTTTATTTGTGTGTGTTCTGTTACATAATCAATCATTTGTATTCCGAGACCATGTCTGTGGTATAAAACGCATCTCTTTTTTCACTTTCTGATGGAGGGGTGGCAGTGGGTGAATTTTCGTAATTTCTTATTGTTTCTTCAAACTTTTCACAAAACTCTCCTGCTTTATTTTTCCAACTTATATATTTCATGTTATATAATTGTTTTCTCACCCAGTGGACGTTAAATTTACTCCACTCATCTTAATTTCTTTTAGTTTATTCAGTATTTCAAGTGGAATCTGAATGTGCATTACTTTAGAATGGTAATGCTGGTCCAGATGATTGATTAAAATATCTCGATCTTTAAATTTTTAATTATTCATTGTTTTCTCTTCATTTTATTTTGACTTTATACTTTTCTCAGAACTCGTTCTTAATTCCGAGGAAAAATAATCGTAAAAATGTTCATATTTCATGTTATTACGATTTCAAATTTTAAAATTAGCTAGCTTGTTCGACCTGAATTTTGGATAAGGTAACTTTTTTACCTTATCCAAAATTTCGGATGAAAATGTTAGCTAATTTTCTGCTTCTCTAAATGCATTTACGCTAGATTAATGACTTTATTTTTGACGTATCAAACACCCAAAAGCTAAACCCAAAAGCTTCTTGTCCCCCAACCTGTAGGAAAAAAAAAGAAACCCTATAAAATTAATTTGTTATACACAAAAATATAATTTTATGTTTAAACGGTTATATCTCCGACACATATGATAAAGAACATTGAAAAAATTGAGGTATTTACTAGCATATATAAGAATATTTAATAAAGTTTCTGCATTATGGTATTTTTCTTTTAACGAAAAAAAAATTATTTTGTAAATGAAATTGATTTTCTGTCTCTAACGACCACTTAAGTAAATCAATAGCAATTTATCTGTAACTTTCTAAAAAGATATTCTTCTGTATCTGATGACCTGTATGTTTTCCCAGATCTTGAGGTATTTTGTTGCTGAAATGCAACTCGAGGCAATATGAAGACTAAAGCACAAGGAAATAGCCAGTGCGGGCGTGGAATAGTGGATAAACTCCTACTTTCGGTTCGTAAAATCTCGGAATCGAATCCAACCGCGAGTATAAAAACGTGTCCACCTTTTTACTATCAAATACGAAAATTATTTACTCGTAACATTTCTGGTGTCCTGAAGAGGGATCTTACCATGTCTCCCATAAGTAGATTGTCTGTTCGCAGTTGCATGTCTTACCTACAAGAAAAAATAATTAATATAATGGGGGTCTATAATAAATGTGTGTTGCATTCCGTGAAGTCAAAAGTACCACGAGGATCCGAGTGACACATTATCGATAAAGAAGAAATTCGAAACGTACAGATGAATCGACGAGAACGTTGATTTTTCGGGCCTTGTTTGTGTCACGTATTTCGGTCACTGATTTCGGTTCGTAAAGTCCCGGGATTTTTACTATCGCCTTTATACTATTAAATACTAGAATTATTAACTCGTAACAATATCTCGGAAACCTACGAAAGAAAATCTTTTTAAAAATTTGTGTTGATTATGAACATTGAGAATAATATTCAATAAAGCGACGCATTACCGTCGCTTACGTGCGTTACTTTAATTTAAATAATTTTAATAAATTACTTACGCAGAAAAAAGGCGCATTTTTATTAGAATTTGGTTATTAATGAACAATAGCGGTTAATATTCGTGTATTAGATTGAATTATTTCATATAGGAATAATTTATTCAATTTAAGGAATATAAGTATGAATGAATTGACAGCACTTATTAATTTATACATGATTTGCTTAAAATGTATACATTACGAACTCTATTGTCAAAATACAAAATTTTTTTATTTTTCAGGGAATAACTATCAAACCTTTAGTCAAAATTTTAAATGTTAAAAGAGCCGAGAAACGAAAACCAACAATGAATGAGAGAATACACGAACGTGTAAGTAGTACATTTATTATTGTTTACTGTAAACTATTATGATTTGACCATTCATATGTATGCATTTAATTCTCTCTACCAAATATATTCTTACTCACGTTATTACCTGATCAAATTAATACAGCTCTACCTTTTCTATTAGTCTTATAACTTGAATTAATATGATTTTATATTAACAATTCTCGAAGCCCGTATCTCTGTCGCATGATCGCTAGGCGCTTACAATATTTTTTGTTACGCATGGTGTTAGCCCAAATTTTAGCACCGTAAAGTACGATGGCTTTCGAGGTTAGTAGCAGCAGCCGCCTAAAACAGGCACTTCGGGGTGGACCCAATTTCTTGCTACGTGGTACCTCGTTGCTACTGGAGGCCCGCCCGCTTCGACATGAAGGTGTTTTGTACGAATTGGGCGAATTCCTCCTCCACTCGTCGACGCCACTTAACATGACGTCGACTATATTGTTAGATGCTATACGCCCTAGTTCTCCCTACAGAGCAGACCTAGTGTCCCTCCACCATTCGCATTCAAAGAACGTGTAGAGGACATCGTCTACTGGGGATCTGCAGTATAGGCACTGCGGGTGCGCCACCTTCTCCATTCTGTGCAGATATACGCAGAAGTAGCCGTCGCCGGTCAGCATCTGAGTGAGGTAAAAATTTACCTCCCCGTGCTACCGGTTGATCCACAGCACTACCTGACGTATAAGCCTGGCCGTCCACCTTCCGTACTTTTCGCTCTCCGATTGTGTTTGCCACGAGAACAGTGATTGCGCCCTGGCTTTTCTTCTTCCCCTGGTTTCCATCTACTGGAGTACGAATTGCTGCTCCCGGGCTAGTAAGTCGATGGGATTACCCCAGCGACTACTGAGGCTGCAGGCTCAGAGATCGTGCGATACGAACTCGCTACGCAAGACGCGCATCTCCGTTGCACAGCCGCAAGGTGCTTACGATACTTTTCGTAACGCATGGCGTCGGCCCAAATCTAAGCACTGTAGAAGTTTATAGTCTCGGCGGTTCGTAGCAATAGCCGCCTGATACATGGACTGGGTTCGCCAATGTTGGCCACTAACACGGCCGCCTTGTTCGCTCTCTTTCTAATCTGTTCCCAGAATGTAAGCTTCGTATCTAGCATCACCCCTAGGTATTTCACAACTGCCTTGATATGTAGCACTATCTCTCTGATCAATATCGGCTGCGTTCTGGGAATGCACTGCTTCGTGAGGAACACAATCTCCGGCTTTGCCTCTGTCAGTTCCAGCCCATGATCTCTCATCCATCGGCGAATTCGGCGCATTGCCTGTTCGAGTCGCATCCACGCGATCAGCATGCATCTGACGATGGTAACGAGCGCTACGTCATCTTCGTACCCTATAAGGAAACAGCCTTCAGGCATCTCCATTCGAAGGATTCCGTTGTACAAGATGTTCTATATATCGGACCCCAGAACGGAGCCCTGAGCGGCACCAGCCATGAGCTCCCGTCGCCGTGGGCTATCCTCCGTGTCGTACAAGATGTAGCGGTCCTTCAGGAAGTTTCCGATGATCCGGAGGAGTGTACGGGCACCTTATAGTCCCGCTCTATGGCTTGCAGTGCACCCTTCCACCTAACCGAGTTGAAGGCATTTTTTATGTCAAGTGTGGCCATCCAACACATTGGACGCGAAAAATGGTTTCCGCGTTCCGTACTTTAGGCCGCCTCCACTACCTCCTTCATAGCGTCATCGGTCGACCTCCCTCTCCGGAAGCCGTATTACCTCTCGGAGAGGTCTCCAGCTGTTCTTAGCGCTGCATGTGGATAAGGTCTAATCAGCTTCTCCAGGAGTTTCCCGGCAGTGTCCAGCATGCAGAGAGGTCTGATCGACCACAGCTCATTGGTTTGTCATTTACCCTTGCTCATCAGCACTAGTCTAGCCTTCTTCCATCAAGATTAAAAAAAACCCGCCTGGAGATAAGAGTTGTACAATGCAAGCAAGAGTTTTAGACGGCGTGCAATTTACCCTACTCATCTTCGGGTATAAGGAAATACTAACCGGATAATCCTCCATACCCGCGCCCAGAAGCGCGCCATTCGCACGCAGAGGTAAGGTATAGATATCTCGCACCGCCCTGGTCAGGTTACCCAAGGTTACGTTAATTTCAGGCTACTACTCCTCCCTTGATCAGTCTGACGGGAATATCCATCAGCCACCGGCCGCAGCCAGTGATGCGAAATAACCGTTATTTTGGAAATACTCATATTACCGAAAATATGACCATCATTGTGACCCATCATGCATGTGACGTGACCATTCTAAAATTTTAAATGCAAAATGACGGTCAATTTTTTTTCGGTCACGTGACATAAAGTCACAAAAATTGAAAAGATAATTATTTTTTGGGCACATTAAATAGTAGTCACAGTTTATAAATGCTGTAATAGTTTAAAACAACAAGACTCGATGAGTCTTAAGTCAAAAGACTTATCTTCCAAGTTACAATTAGAAAAGATGTATGTCACGAATTACGATTAGAAAAGACGTATCTTGCGTATTGCGATTAGAAACATTGTATAATTTTTTAGGTTGTTTTGTGGTCTCTATTCGATGCTGAAAATTTGTTATAAGACGGCTTAAAACGTATTTCTACTTTCTTAAAGTTTAAGCATTGTTTTGATAAAAAAAATTTTTTTAATGTAAAAACATACTGTTTGACTTAGGGAATGCGAATAACCTACTCTCGAAAAATGTCCGCTGTCGACTCATTTTAATTTTATAGTCATTTTTCAAAATTTAAAAATTTGACAATTTTGGATTTTTGAAAATTTTTTCATGGTGAAATGATTTTGGGAAACGAATTTTTTTTACTATAAAGTATTTATAAAATCCTTTAATTTAAGACTAACGCCGATGCAAAATGTACTATTTTTCATTTGTTTAATCGTGAGTTGCAAATTTTTTTCTCACCTCTATAACTCGAAAATTAAAGGATAATATTTAATGAAATTTGTACTAAATATTAGTTTTATAAAGAACTATAATCTTGGAAATTTTTAACTAATAAGACTCATGGATTCTTCAGAAAAAAAAATGAAATGTTAAAAAAACGTACTTTGTTAGATAACAATATCTTAAAATTTTTTTTAAATTTTCCTTTGAAAGTTGCAGTAATAATTTGTAAAGTATAGAGATATGAACCTATTATCATGGTTTTGATAACACTTTTTGTAATTTTTCTTTACGTAAAACCAGAATATATGACGGAAGTGAAATGGTACTTTCAGTATAATTACGCTTTGTGTACGTATGTAGTCTTGGTTGCGGAGGTGACCTTGGCGGCCCCTGTTTGGGGACGTGCACTCAGGCATTGTTTATTGGACCATTCCTCCTAGACCATTATTCACGGCCCAAGAAATCTAGAGGACCTGATGGACTCTAATTTTGCTTTAAAAGTGCAGTCGGTTCCATAAAAGGTACGCTCCACGCCCTTTATCTCGTCCCCACGAAAGCGGAGCACGTACACATCAGGTAAAGGAATGTTTCTTCTCTGTAGCCGCACGATCTGCACTTACATTCCTCTTGGATCCTCATCTTCTGCAGATGATGACCTACATTCCAATGACCTGTCAACCAGCCAATAGTGGTCCTGAGCTTTAATCCATTCCTCTGGACGGTTGTGCCCCAGCATTTCCTTTGCTTGCCTTATGCCTTTTATGTTTCTCCACTTCTCCTGCAGTTTCTCCCTGAGCCAGGCCACGCGGCCTTTTTCGCCTAGCAGGGTGGGACTGCCGTTTGCCTGTCCGCTTTTTCATTTCCCTGGATGCCCGAGTTTCCCGGCACCCACAGCAATCTCACTAAGTTATGAGCCGATAGGACGGTTAGAACTTCCCTGTATCTCAGTACATCCTTGGAGGTGATGCCAATTCTATCTATCCTTAATAGCTCTGTCGATGTGCGAGCGTGTGTGCATGCGTGCGTGCGTGCGTGCGTGTGCGTGTTCGTTCGCGCGTGCGTGTGTATGTGTGTGTGTATGTGTGTTTGTGTGTGTGTGTGTGTGTGTGTATGTGTGTGTGTGTGTGTGTCTGTG